>JACVVK020000418.1:590000-645897 GCA_018292915.2 Batillaria attramentaria | reverse complement strand
CTCTTATTCGGACACTGCGCACCAATTTCAAAGGAGCTCACAGACATGTGCCAGTCATTTTTGTGGTCCACGAAACTGTTACTAGTGTTAGATATAATAATATTAATAATACATAGCTTTTCTAGAGCGCTGTTCTCCAACTTCCAAGGACTCCCTGTGCTTAAAGCGCGCACACTCACACACAACACACACACACACACACATGTACATGTTGCTTTGTCACTCGCATTTACATGAATGCAAGTAATCCCATGATTTCCCCTGAAACCCTACATTCTTAGGGTCAGCTCATAGCTGCCAGATGTACAGTCCATGTGTATAGTGTATGGTGGAAAAGTGACATAAATACAACTTTATGTAAGTGGCTCTGTACGATTAAGGTTAATGTTAATTGATTGTGGGACAGAACCATTCAGACAGAAAAGAGACAGCTTGCATGGTTGTATTACAGGCAAAATTTAGTATGCATAATACTGCAGCAAGAGAAGGTGCTTGCCAGCTGTTGTGTGGTGCTTGCGCACTCATGCTTCGAGATAACTAAAGTTTATCTTTAAGGAATTCATCTGTTGTGCAAAAACGCCAGTGTATAGGGCGAGTAGATGAGAGCCCTTGCGCAAAATTAATTGTTTCAATAATTTTTATTTTTCTGTGAGTAGCGTTCTCACTGTTGGGCATTGTCTGTTCATTTGCAGCTGCGTGTGAAGGCGCTGCACGACTACAACGCCAATCGTGACGATGAACTGTCATTCTGTAAGGGGGCCATTATCTCCAATGTGTGTCGACAGGATGGTGGCTGGTAGGCTGTTCCACATGACATTTCTTGTCTTTACTTGTCTTTACCACTTGTCTGAGAGCTGGGATAGTCAAGCCCCCCCCCCCCCCCCCCCACACACACACACACACTCTTTTTTCTTTTTTTTTCATTTCTGTACCTTTTAGATTTTCCTTCCTTTGCTCATATTTTCATAGTTCAGCAACAGCAAGTTTGAACATGGTATTGGTAGTTCTGCCAAAACGTTTCCCGCTGGAAAATAAAGATTATTGTCATTCTCTCTCTCTCTGTGCATAACAAGCACTTAGAACTGTTATTCATTAATAGGTTACAGCGCTATGTAAGTAAACTAGTGTCCAAAAGAAACGATACCAAGGGTTGGCAAGGACATACAATAAAAGCAGAACAATACAGAAATTTCAGAGTGGTATATTTCATTAGCAAATGTTTCCGGTAATCCCGAGCGCAGACGCTGTATTTGGGACGTGGGATACGTAAACCTATGGTTTTAGGCCTCGGGGATCACTTTGTACAAAAACATTCTGACAACAGTTTGGTATCGTTTCTTTTGGACACTAGTTTATTATCAGTGTCATTATTAATCAAATGATGGCAATATAGTACATGTGGTATTAGCTGGTTAAAATGAGGAGACAATTGTAACTGGCTCTGTTAGTGTGTTTAACCAGCGATGTTGCCAGGATTTTTTCGTCGGCGATTTAGCCGAAACAGCCATGAAAGTTTCAGCTTTTTACAGAAAGTTTCGGCTCTCTCTGCCGAAGTCGTTTCACAAGTTTTTCGGCTAGATTCCCTACTGTTACGTGTTCCCTCCACCTCCGTGAATGAAAGATGTTCTGTAGATACATATCCTCACCGAAAGTTGCGTTTTCTTGGAAATTAGTCCAGCCAGCACAGGAATCCCACAGAAACGGACATAATCGAGCCGATTCACTCGTGAAAACTTTGGCTCGGCCAGCCGACATGACAGACAGATTATCGGCTTTTTTAAAACAAATTCGGCTTTTAGCCGAGATCCGACCCCAAACGACATCTCTGTTAACCTTGAATTGTGCTGCCCATGAATTGATCCAACAATTAAGGAAAACAAGGGATGGAAATTTAGTTGTGAGAATTGTTGTAGAAAACTGCTGTCGTGTAGGTGGCGTGGAGATTATGGAGCGAAGAAGCAGCACTGGTTTCCGTCCAACTACGTGGAAGAGATGGAGACGCACAGCGACTCGAGCGAGTCCATGCCTCTTGGGTCTCTGCAACAAGGCAGCATAGATGTGCAGGGTTGTATTGTTGGTGAGTGCAGTTCAGTTCAAGTTGGCATCTTTGTTTTGCTGTTCTGTCTCTGCCTTCTTCTTGTGTGTGTTTGTTTTGTTTGGGTTGTTGATTTTTGTGTGTTTTGGTGTGCTTATTTTGGGTGTTTTTGTTGTTGTTTTTATTTGTTTGTTGGTTTTTTTTGTTTGTTTTTTTTTTTTTTGGGGGGGGGGGGGGGGGTTGTTGTTTTGGTTTTGGTTTGTTTGTTTTTGTTTTTTTTTTTTGGGGGGGGGGGGTATTGGTTCTTGCTGTTATTTTCAATTTTTTTAATTCATTTTATTGTTTGTTTGTTATTTTAGTTGGGAGGGTAAGCTCAGCTGTTTTATTTTCAGAATTTAGATCTGCATTTATTTTGAAGTTTTGTGGACTGAACATTTCTAAATGAAGATTTTTGTGCCCAGGAGCATTTACTTCTAGTTCTACCATTTTGAAGCGAAGTTCACGGACATTATCACTGTCTGCAGAGCCTTTACCACCTCGAGGAGACAAGTACGCCTTCCGCATCGTGTCCCGCCACCAAGCTCCGCCCTTCGACATCCTGGTGGACACTGAAGACGATCTGAAGGACTGGATGGACAAGATTACCGACTCATCCAGCACCGCCATCCAGAGGGTAAGGGTCAAGGTCAAAGCGACTGTAGTAGGTTTCTGCATGATAAGTACATGTATCAGTGTTGTTCGGGAGGTGTGGTTCTCTTTCATTGTTTCATGGGGGTTTTTTGTTGTGTATGTGTGCTTTTGTTGTTTTTAAGTCGCGTAGTGGAGATCTTGATTGAATGGAATGTGCATGGGTTTCGTTTTCATGTCTTTATTTGATTAGTAGTATTGTGGGTAGAATCACCATGGCTGCTTGGTTCATGCGCATCCTCGTCCCTCATACCCCCCCTTTCAACTTCTCCTACACACAACACAACACACACACACACACACACACACACACACACACACACAGAGGTTTTGGTTTTTGTTTTTCATTGCTTGGCCAGCCATCCTTTCAACTTTCATTGTCTGTCGTTTGATGACGTTTGTGTTTTCCGTCCATGTCGATTCATATTTGTCGTTTCACATGCCTAGTTCATACAGTTTCAATGTGTAATTGTATTCTGTATTTCGTATTTCGTATTTCCTGTCTGTTGTTTCTGTTTTTCACTTATAATACATCGCACAGTCTCTTTCATCTGCAAGTTCAACCATAACTTTTCCCTTCAAAATTCTGTGGCAGTGGTAATGTTTCAGACAAAAGCAGTTTGGGGGTTGAGGAACACTGGATTTTGTTTCCCCAGCACAGGGAGGGTGTTGAACCTCTTCACTTGTTATTCAAGGAAATGATAGAAAAGGAAACGGTAATGACTGCGAAGTGGTTACAAGTTAAGCAAATAAAAGCGACATAAAAGGGACAGAAACCACTTAACTTTCACAAAGGACGGCACAGGTCAACGTTTCGGCTTCCGCCTTTTTCAGGACAAAAACAAATGGGACATAACTTCAACAAACAAACAAAAGGTAACTCTGCGGACGTACTGACATACACGGCGCGGGGAAAGAAAAAAAAAAACGGTGGACGAGAAAAGGACCAGAGAAAAATAGTAAAATTATCACAACACCCATCCTTTGGTGACAAAAGACCATGGACTGTGTGTGAAAAAAAATGTGGGGCAGAAAAGAACAAAAAAGAATAGTGAAAATCAAGGAAATGATAGTTTAATGTCATTTGAAATACTTGTGCTGGTCGTTTTCTCATCGCCCTATCTTTTGGGATCTCCCATACATGACGGAAAAGGACATTAAAATCCCAAACACCCACTTACCGTCGTGTTATTTAAGAAGTGTTCCCATAAACACTTCGACTCTATACAGTTTGTTGGAAAACTGACTGTGTTGGTTCACTGTCCGTAATAATTTTCCTGAAAGGGATCTTCTTCATTTCAACGTGCATATTGTCAAGCTAGGTGAAAAGTCATGGTTGAACTAAGAAATCAGTTGCTTTCTGCTAGAAAACAAATGGCACAACACAGAGGTGTTGCACAGAATATTTCATTCACATATTCTCATGTTTTCAAAAGAAAAGTTGGAAATTTGCTCTCATTTGGTCAATTTTTTTTTTTTTTAAAGTGATGGTGATGGTGTATCAGGGCCTAAAATTTTCCACCTTTTGGTGGATTTCCACCTGTGGTTAAAAATTTTCCTCCCCTCAAAAAGTGTGATTCCTCCTTTCAAGCACTTGAAATCACTCCAAAATGCACCAGATTGCACAGATTTTAATCTAATTTTAATACTTTGCCTCCAGAAAAGTTTTCCCTTCTCAGCAGCATTTAAATTCATATGCCAAAAACCGACAAATTGCACAGATTTTAGTCGATTTTAAAAAAATTCCAGGGGAGCATCCCCCATTGACACCCCTAGCATAGCGCGTCTGCTTTGCAGATGCACGCTCCTGGCTTTGCCACTTCATCACTAAATGCTACACACCAGGCTGGGGAATTGTCAGTCATTTGGCAGTCTTCAGTCAAATTTCCTATCCTTTCAGACAAAAAAAGGAAGGGGGAAAAGGTTGCACACATAATCATGTATCATGATACATGCAATGGGACTTCAGTTTTGAAGGCTTGCATATCAGTAGAGGCTACTAAATGCATTTAAAAATGCTACAATTTGTTTTTCTGAAGTGGGGTGTTGCCCCCGTGGTCCCACAGTAGTGTGCTACTGCTGCACCCTGGCCTAGGTTTCAGTCTTTTTTCCGTCAGCAATTCCCCAGCCTGTACACACTTTCCCTCGTTTTGGAACATGGACCTTTTTCAGCCCTGTGTATAGAAGTGGCGTGGTAGTCTCCCAATTCACAGGAGATAAAAACTGACACTGTTGTGGTGAGAAACATTGTCGGCTAACTTGAGACAACGTAGTTCAGTTTTTTTGCGTATCTGGTGGCCACATTACATTTGGTGTCGTGCTATGCTTGGTACACACTGAGACTGACGGGAATCAACAAATGACTGTGGCCGGTGTCGTGCAACTCTGTGTTATTGCTGTGCAGCCCAGCACCACCAGGTTTTGTCTTTACCCAGACGTGTTCAAACAGTGTTTATCCCAGTTACAAGTGCTTTGAAACTGCCCTGTAAACTGTAAACGATGTTCGTTGTTATACACTGTGTAAGTCCAGATTTCAGTAAGATTTGCTTTCAAATTCCCCCCCTCCCTCCTCCCCCATACATTCCCCCCCCCCCTCCGCCCTCCCCCCTCCCCTGCCCCCCCTCCCCCCCAAAAAAAATAAAATAAAAAAATAAATAAAATTTTCCTTCTTCGGGGATGGGGAGACGTAGTCATGGTGAGAGTAAGGAAGATGTTGGGCGGCGTGTATGTCCGTAGTGCTTTCATCATCACAGACCATGTGCTTCGTTGCCAGCTACATCGTACTAGACTGTGGTTACACTGACGTTACTTGTTGTGCAAAAGCGTGGTAGGTTTTAATGTTCAGGTAATGTTCGTCCTGTCTCACAGTGCTTTGAAACACATGCATGAGAAAAATATGGCACAGTTACCCTTATTTGACTTGGGGTTTTGGACCTATCTCTGGGAGACCTCAGGGCTTCCACGGTTTGGCGCATTTTCACCTTTGGTTACAAAATTTTGTCCTCCGAAAAATTTGTTTCCTTGGCACATAAAATCAAACCCAAATCACCCAGCTGCACAGATTCTGGGCCTGAATGTAAAAGTCGAGGTTAATCTAACCCACAGCTACGGGCCTAACCCAGACTAGGACAAAAGAAATCAAAAAACAAAATTACAGTATATGAAAAAGGAGGCGAAGAAAGGAAGAAATAAATCCTTCTATAACAACTTAGACACCTTGCTGGAATGGACCCGCTTCCTGATTTAAAACTAAAAACAGCGGAAAATTTAACCCTAGAGCTAGTTTAGTTCAAGGTTAGACTCTAACCCGGGGCTAAAATCCCTAACCTCGACTTCTACATGCGGCCTGGTCTACTTCTTAAAATTTCCTCCAAACAAAAGCGTTTTCTCCTCTGAAGCACTTAAAACTCATGCCAGTAAATTGCACAGTAAAGGCTGAGGCGTAAATCACTGTGAGAAGGACGTGACAGGACTTTCAGTGTTGTGTTCACTGTGTTGCCATGTGATTTTATTGTCTGTCCATGCATGGGGAGATAGGCCCACCGGTTGTCTCAGCTTGAGTTACAGCGGATGGTAGGTGGCAGCACTTCTCGCTTGCATGGCTTGGCCCCTGTCTCTTTCTTCGTGCTTTGGTTTTATTTCTTTTCTTTTCTGTGCGTACCTGCTGATGCATCCTCTTTAAGTTTCCACAGACGTATGAACTAGTTATGTGACGTCTAGTGACATCACTAAACGAGTATCAAGGGATTGTTTTTTTTGTTTGTTCTTCTTTTCTTTTTGTTTGTTTGTGTGTTGGTGTTTTGGTGTTTTTCATCCTGTAACCTCTGCTTTTGTGTGTTACAAAAACAAAACAAAAAAATGAGGGTAGAGGAAGCAATTCCCTGTGTTGACATTGAGAAATATGAACATCTTGGGTAACTGTTAATTCAAATTCAAATTCAATAATGCTGCTTTAGGGTGTATTCATGGTGGATAATATTCCAAAACACACAAAGAATTTATGCATACCGCAAACAGAGATGTTTTTATCAGTATGGAAAGAAGAAATTCTGTCTTCAAGTCAATGTACATATAATGGTCTTTTAATCTTTGAACTTCCATCTTGAACAAACAAAACACAAAACACCTTGGCTTCAGAATGTAAGATGGGCATCTTTTGAAGTGCTGATCTGTTGTTTTTAATGGTAGGAAAAACATTCAAGAACCTGTTTTCTGTTTTTTTGTAATCGGGGCAGAGCTTGCAGCTGCAGCCTTGTAAATACAAGCAGAGTGCATTTGCTCATAACTGAGTAGCCGAAGTGTGCAGTGTAGAAAAACTGTCTACAATACATATATAGTATCAAATTTTTTATGTGTAGCAAATAGTACACACTATACAAAGCCTGTCGGTTGAATTTCGTGCTCACTGTTGTAAATAATTATCGTGTTTCCTTTTGTTTTCTGTTTCGATTTATACATTAAGCTGTTGTTCTTTATTATTTCCTTAGCTGCAGTCAATTTATTTCATGCTGTTTTAGATTAAATAATTAACTGTTTACTGACGTTTACCAGATAGCAGCATTGCAGCTTAGTTTTGTGGACTTTATTTCGTGTTTGTGAACTTAGTGTTTTCTGTCAGACTGTTGTGAAGGTCTTTTACTTATTCTGTAAAGTATGTGTGCCATTGACAACTTTGCACCAAGGCACCTGCTGAAAGTATATGAGTGGTCACTGTTTGCCTCCAAGAGCACTGTGTGTGTGTGTGTGTGTGTGTGTGTGTGTGTGTGTGTGTGTGTGTGTGTGTGTGGTTTAAGTTTACGTGTGTGTGCATATCATAAGTATGGTTTTGATTCACTTGTGTGTGAGTGTGTTTGGTTTGCTATAGGTTACATTGTATGATGATAAATGTACTCATGTACTATCAAATTACACAAACAGTTAGCATTTTGGAATTGGAGGAAATGTAGTACATACCAGGTATAGTTCATACATCTTTTGACAATCTCTGTCTCTCTCTCTCTCTCTCTCTCTCTCTCTCTCTCTCTCTCTCTCTCTCTCTCTCTCTCTCTCTCTCCCTCTCTCTCTCTCTCTAACCAACAACCCCACAACAAAAATGAATGAGTCTTGTTGATCCATGTTCTTTAGATATTTTATTTATGTCTATGGAATGCATTTGCATAAGCACTCCTCCCTCTATTTCTCTCTCTCTCTTTCTCTCTCTCTTTCTCTCTCTCTCTCTCTCTTCTCTCTCTCTCTCTCTTTCTCTCTCTCTCTTTCTCTCTCTCTCTCTCTCTCCCCTCCCGCCTCTCCCCCCCCCCCTCTCTCTGTGAATGCCTGAGGAGATGAAATGAAGTTTCTTTTGCCTGTGATGTGACTATTTATCAACTTGCACTAGCCAGCTTCCAGAAGTGCTGTTTGTAATGCATTTTTTGAAATTATCTAAATTTTGCTTTATTCCACTAAACAGAACGTTACAAATGATAGCATGCAAATACTCTCACTCTTTCAACAGCAGTAAATGAAAAGGGTTGTGGAGTGGGGCCGGGGCGTTTCCGGATAGGGTTGGGCATGGGGGGGGGGGGGGGGGGGGGGAGAGGGTCGTCCTGGATAATGAACCATCATTTTCTTTGTTTTAGGGGTATGAGGTTTGCTGTACATATTTTTTGTCCAGTGTGTGTGTGTGTGTGTGTGTGTGTGTGTGTGTGTGTGTGTGTGTGTGTGTGTGTGTGATATGAATTAGGTGTACAGTGCATACTGAAAATTACTCCTGATAATAGACCTGACAGATTTACCGCAGCACATACTATTTTGGTTAAATTTCCTACCAGCAGTTCTGATATCTTGTAGATTTACAAACGTAATTGAGGCCTGGCGTGTTCTGACAAAAAAAAATAACAATGAACTTCCATTAAAATTTGTTTTAGAGACATTCAGAGGTTTCTGAGACAGTAATTTGAATAGGTACAATCCTGAGAGAGTGAAATGAAAACGTAACTGTGAGTGGAATTTACACAGACTTAGTTTAGTTTTTCTTTGAAATCACAGGTTCATATGTTACGGGTCAGTCAGTTACCATTATCATTTTATTATAGTATAAATTATTGTATTGTAATCTATTTATCAACCAAGTTGTTTTCAGCTCCTATTTGACTACAATATGCTTATACTTACAGATATTTTGGCACACCTGACAACCCCCCCCCCCCACCCACCCACCCCTTTTTTTCACCCATTTACCAATGAGGTAGATAGATCTAATGTAATTCATATATCCACCAGCCTATTTTGAACCACTATTTGACTATAACACATGCTTGCAAAAATTTGCACACTTTTAACCCCCCCCCCCCCCCCCCATCCCCGATCCTTCATGTTCCTTCTTTTAAGCCCCCCTCCTAACCAAGATGTGATAGAAAGGTTAGCCTGACCCATTACATTTACTTGTTGCAGACATCAGAACAGAAGATGCTGGAGAGAACAATGAGGATTGCAAGAGAGTTCTCCGACCTGATTGTCTACTGCCGCGCAGTACCCTTTAATCCTGACAGTAAGTCGCAGTGTGAAGGCCATTCACGTCCGTACCCTGTTATGTTAGCCCAGGCTGGCTTTTTCCAGCTGTATAGCTGTAATGGCAATAATAGTTGCATTGATATAGGTGCTTTATCCTAACTTCTTAGATCGAAGTGCAGAGAACTGAACCCAACATGCATGCTCACATGAATTTTGCGCATTCACTCACACACCGGACATCACATTAGCTACAAGTTGCGAGGGGTCAGCTCAGCTATTGGCAATTCGGAATTTAGCATTGCATTTGTTCTGTATTTTGATGAATGTTATGTGTCACAGTAAGCTTAGCTTCCTCATATTGGGGGGGGGGGGGGGGGGGGGGGGGGAATCAAATGTGATACAGTAGAATTAGACTACATTTTGAAGCATTGGTAGTGCACTTTCCGTCACGAACAGGTGTCATCTGTCGATGTCTTGCTGTGTGTCGTGTTTCAGCTTTGCCCGGGCCGTTCTATGAAATGTCCTCCTTCCCCGAGACCAAAGCGGAGAAGTTTGTGAACAAGAACAAGGCCAGATTCTTCGTGCAATATCCTTTACAGCATGGCTGTCACAAAAGTCTCCATTGTAAGTGAGTCCCGTGATGTGGCGGTTGAGCACCCAAGGGTCCTGCATCACGGCTTTTGGTTATGGACGTGTGTTGGGGGTCCCTCCCCTAGACCGACTGCCTGACAGGGCTGAGGGGCTCGGTCTGCCCCTGGTCCAGATTAGTCTGGCCTCTACCGTTTTGCCTGTCCAGCTTGGGTGGCCGTACCAGGAGCTTACAATCCCGCTGGCATAGCTCTCAGGGTTATTGACGCGTACAAGCCGTCACACCAGGACAAGGGATGGACCTTGTGATGGGTCACAGGAAGTGACTGGCATCAGGCATTTTGTGTATTTGGGGGGGGGGGGGGGGATGGTGGTCCAGCAGCATTGCTGTGTGGTTAGATCTACAAAGTTGATTCACAAATTATTAGAACGAGCAGAAAACCATCTCCACTTCATGAACCTTAACCACCTGCACGTACCACCGGAAACAGTTGAGTCGTGTGTACCCGAAGGGCCAGAGAGTGGACTCGTCCAACTACGACCCCGTGCCAATGTGGAACTGTGGTTCTCAGCTGTTGGCTCTCAACTACCAGACACCAGACCGCGCCATGCAGCTGAACCAGGGACGTTTCATGGCAAATGGAGGGTAGGCAGATCTTTTTTTATTTTTTTTTTTTTATTGCGTAGCACATTTTGATGGAAACTTCACTCTCAGGCACTGACAAGCTTTAGCTTTAGCTGGCTTGTTTTTGGTTGGGGGGGGGGGGGGGGGTTAATGCTTATTGCAGAGGTCATGGCTAGTTTCGGTGTAAGTCTTTGCCAAAATTAATTGAAATCTGGTGCCACCCCCACCCCCACCACACCACACACACACACACACACACACACACCTTTTTTTTTCTTTTTTTTTAGATTAGACCTGTAGTTCTGTTCAGCAGTCTGTCTGCAAAGCAGTTTTAGGAATACATGTATCATTTTTCCTTTATAGCTTGTGTATGTTGTGTTGTGAATGTGACCAAATCCTTACCTGTCTTTCTTCCTTCGCAGCTGCGGCTACATTCTACAGCCAGAAATCATGAGCCATGAAGCCTTTAATCCGTATGAGAAGAAGTTCCTCAGTCAGCTTGGGGTGGAGCCTGTGACGCTGACGATCACGGTAGGAGTTTTTGAAAACGTACCGTTTTTATTCTCCACCAGGAACTGTTGCTTTCCATTTTCTGCTTGTGTCATACGCCTCTTTTAAAACCCATGCAAAAATCACAATTTTTCTTGAAATCTTCAGATCACTAGATACCACTTCAAGCCACTATTATGCAATCTTGCAGTTATCTCGAGTCTGGTGAGGAAGGCCCACGCCTTGCATGATAGTGGCTTGAAGTGGCTCCTAATGGTTCAGAATTTCCTCTACTGATCTTCTTCCAATCAACTGACCAACCTCAACATAGTGAGGACCGTTGTCAGAGTAGTTGTGCATGCTGGTTAACTCTTTGACGACGGAGCACAATTTCTGACACACGATTTCCTATAGGAGAAATTGTGCTCCGTCGTCAAAGAGTTAACTGTTTTCCGTTCTGCGGCCCTTCCCGTTTGAAATGGGATTTTTAACGTGCACACTTGATACTGTGTGTGCGTGTGTACATGAAGGTGAGACAGGAATGGTAAAATGAGTCTGCACGTGAATTTGACTCGGTACAGTAAGGAAAAAATCCGACCATATTCCTCCCCACCGGGGACTCAAACCAGGCAGCTCAGGATCCAAAGTCGGATGCCTTAACCACAAGACCAGATCCCCTGTCGATTGTGAGAAGTACACAGGAACAGGTACTGTTTTACTCACAAGTTGCTTTTTTTTTCCCCCCACACACACAGATCCTGGGAGCTCGGCATCTGGTGAAGTCTGGCCGCGGTATAGCCAGCCCCTTCCTGGAGATTGAGATTGCCGGTCTGCAGTGTGATAACCAGAAGTTCAAGACCGGCACTAAAGGTGAAGTACATTTGATATACAGACTGGGGAATTTTCAGTCATTTGGCAATTTTTTTTTTTTTTTTTTTAATACTTTATTATCCCTTTCGGGAAATTCGGGCTGCTTTCCCCAGGGGAAGCGCGTCGCCGCGGTGCAGCGCCACCCAATACCTAGCATATTTTTTACAATTTTGCTGGGGGAGGAAAGCTGGATAACCCGGAGAGAAACCCCCGATGAGCAGCCCGGTAGCCAGGAAAAACCGGTATCACATATCACAAGCTCGACCTGGGCTCGAACCCACGCTTCATCGCCATGACATTGGTGACGGCCGTTCAGTAGCGCAACGGCTAAATCCGACGTGCTACCTATTAGACCACCGCTCACCCCCAGATTTCAGCCAGATTTCCCATTCTTTCAGCCAAAAAATTTAAGTTTCAGCCGAAGAAAAGAAAGATTGCACACAGTCATGTATGGATACATGTAATGCCATATGGCACAGTCTGACTTCATTTGTGCATGTTAGTACCAAGGCAGTACATGTAGTTTACTTTTGGGTGCCAGGAGAGGCTATTGAACACCTTTAAACTGCTAAAATTTGGGCGGTTGCCCCCGTGGTCCCCCAGCAGGGCCCTGCCTCTGCAACCCAGTCTAGGTTTCAGTCTTTTTTCCCCTCAGCAATTCGCCAGCCTGGATATACTGTAATGGTCAGCTGTAACTTTGGTGAGATCTCACTTTCCAGCCACGGTCAGGCCAGTACAGGATTGCACGTAGTAGTGTTTTTTTTGCAGAGCCTGCAGTTGTCATCTTGCCTTCTAAATCTGCATCTGAATCAGAATCAGAATTGTTTATTGATAGGCCTTAAGCCCATTCAAAGTTCAGAGTGACATCCAGACATTTTTATACACATCAATACTTGGTAATAAATAACCAAAGTGCAAAATAAAGTATATCAACTCAGCTGAGCAACTGTTGTCTTTTTCTTAAGGCTAGAAAAATATATAATGCCAGGTTCTTAACTGTATAATAGTTTCTTGAGGCCATTAGCAAAGTGAGTCGAAAGCTGCTTGGATGGTTTCAGTATTTTCTAGGAATAAACCGGGTACGTATATGTCAGAGAGACTGGGACAGAATCTGCAGTGGGTTGTACAGTTGTTCCAGAAAAGATATGGAGGGGAGTCGGAGTACCCACCGGGAACTTCTCTCAACTGGTCTGATTGGCGTGTCACATATAGAAAAGGTGACCTGTAACCTCTGGCATTGCTCAAACTTTTACCATGACTAAACCAGTCACCCCAGCTGATCTCTAGCTACACTGAGGTCTCTGTTCACTTTTGATGTTTTCACGGCAATTTCTGTGACATACCCATGTCTTTTCAGTTGACAATGGGCTGAACCCCGTGTGGAACGAAAACTGCGTGTTTGACGTGCTGTGTCCGGAAATGGCGTTGATACGCTTCGCTGTCATGGATGAAGACATCTTTGGGGATCCAAACTTCCTCGGACAGGCCTGTTACCCTGTACCTTGCATACGCTCTGGTAATAAGCTTTTGTTTAAATGTACCAGTCGCCTGCTAGAACTTACCGTTAAACTTAGTAACATTTGGTGAAACGTTGGTCTTGCAACCGATTGTCCAGCGTAGTATTAGTTCCTTTTAATTGCTTGAGGCAAATTGTCTTGTGTGAGAATTGGCCGTCCTTCAGTCAGCAGATGACAAGTTTGTGCTGTTTGTTTGTAGTTTGTTTGTGTGTTTGCTTTGTTTTTGGCTGTTTGTTTTTCGCTAACGGTGTGCAGCTGGTACACAGATGCGTTCTGCCTGACAGTTGTAGTGTGTAGCCTAAGTACAGTGGTATAATGATCAGAAAGTGGTATTTGTTGATGGCACCTTGCTGTGCGGTGTGTTTCAGGATACCGTAGTGTTTCGTTGAAGAATGGATACAGCGAGCCACTAGAACTGGCTTCCCTTCTTGTCCACATTGACATGAGAAATCCCAAGGTGAGTTTGGGCATAGCTAAAGATGCACTCTGATTTTCCTTCTGAATACTTGATTGTAAACTGAAGGTAACTTGCATCACAAAAGTTCTCTGCTTGTAGGCTGAGGAGAGCTGACCACTCAAAAGAGTTCAGAAAAGCGATGCGCGATTAGTTTTGAACGAATGGAAGTGAGAGCATGTAACACCAGTCCTGAGAGAACTCCATTGGCTGCCAGTTCATTTTCACCTTCAGTACAAAATTTCCATTCTGGCATACCATCACTTTGATGGCACCCTTCAACCATGCCTTTCTGTTTCAGCTCCACTCATCGCATATCAGCTGTTTCGAACCTTCCAGTCCTTGCAAACACTCTTTCAGTTTTGTCGCACTGACCCAATGGAAATCTCTGCCTGAGAATTTGAGAAGTGCGGCCACTCTGTCTGTTTTTAAGAGCAATCTCTAAAACGTTCCTATTTCGAAAAGCCTTCTAGTAATTTCCTGTGTACCGGTAACTTGTCAGTTTCACTAGTGTACGTCTGTTCATCTTTGTACATGTATAAGGTGCATGAGTGTTGGTGAGTGATCGGCGCATTGAGTTTTATTTCAAGAAAGACGCCATACAAATACCATTTTTTAGTTGTAATACACGATTTTTTTTCTCTCTCTCTCTCTCTCCCTTTACAGGAGAGTGAGGACTGCGATATCTACGCATCAATCCAGGAGCTGCGTGACCAGTCAGATTCGCTGACGCAGCAGATGGAGAACTTGGAGCAGCTCGGTGATCGGGACAACGCCAGCATGGTGAAGCGTGAGCTGGAGGCGACCCAGGAACGACTGCTGGCCAAAAATCGGGAACGGGAGCAGCGCAAGTACGGAACCAGCCTCTGTGTGTGTGTGGTGTGTGTGTGTGTGTGTGTGTGTGTGTGTGTGTGTGTTTCTTCCCATATGATGCAGTTTTTGGAGGAGCCAGTTCCCAGTCAGGACCATGAATTACTGCCTGTTTGGAAGTGCACGAAAGTTCTGGCAGGAATCGACAAAGTTTAACACTTTGTTTTGTTAGTGTCTGATGCGCGCCTGGTTGCAGCTGCTGGCGGTTTTTTTTGTGTGTTTTTTTTTTTTTTTTTCTGTGTGAATTTGTTTAAGTGATTTTGATTGTTTTGAAATGATTAACACCCCTCCCCCCCCACCCCACCCCCCCATCAGTGTGAGGGTGTGTGGGTTTTGTTTGGTCATACCTGTACATTCAAATACATTTCTTTTCTTTTTTTTTTCCTGCTGTCTATGTTTCTCTCTGGGTGTTTCTGGTTTTCTTGTGTGTGTGGCGAGGGGGGGGGGGGGTATTGTTTTGCCTTTTTTTTTGTTTTGTTTAAGTAGATGAAGACTGTACCTGTCTAATAGTTTCTGCATTTTGAAAATCCAAAATTTTCATTTTATTTTCAGGTTCAGTCAGCGTCATCAGAAAGTGTACAGACGACAGTCCAACATGTGAAGGTGATCAGAAGGTACAATTGGGTCAGCAGCGTTGGATCCTTCCCCATTCAACTCAACACCTTGGAGACCTCAGACTGATTAGACTGTGACCTTGAAATGGTCAAGGTCACTCACTACTGCTGTGTGCATCAACTCGTGAAAGCCCTCGTCTGCATGTGCTGGCTCCTGTTGTGGAATCCTGTTTGTTTGAAGCAGATTTTTCAAGGAAAACATCTTTATATAGAGAAGCAACAAGCATATATACATGTGTGAACAGTACATTCGGTAAATAGCAGTGATGGTGGTGTGACTGCCTTGAGTTTAAGGGGGGAAAATATTGAAAACATTTGTGCATGCGTTTTGGATGTGACTGAGAAATCTTTCAGAGGAAACAGCAGCTGTGCTGGAGACAGCAGTAGACTGTAAAGCACCAGAAGTTACTGATAGCACATCTTGAGGGAGTAGATCTGTGCAGAAATGGCAGAGAAAGAAGTTTTCGTACAGAGACAAGTGACAAGTTTTTGCAGCTTCAAAGGCAGAGAAAAATGTCTGGAATGTGACCAAGAAGTGGTGAACATTACAGCCTGCATCTCTCTGACAGAGAGAGAGAGAGCGAGCTTTTGATACAGTGTTTTTGTTTGGGTGACGGAAGGGAGACCCCTCTAGAATATCCTGTGATAAGTGCACTGTTTACCTTAGTCCTGTGTGGCCATGGAATGGGTGAGATTGGGCTCTCGACTCTTGGAAGCGCGCAATAATAGAGTGTATTCATAGCGATTTTGTGGACACCCGCGTATTGTCAGGTCAATTTAATCCACAAACTATTCTCATGTATGTTCTACTAAGATCTTTTCTCTCACCTTTTTTCTCATGACTAATTTTGCTCGAGTTGGGTTCAATTTTGCTATACCACTTTAAAGAAGAATTGTTTGTTTTTGCGGAGTTTAACACTGGGAGTTCTGTATCGGTGTGTGTCATTGTGGTTGATGTTTGTCGTATGCTCTGCTTGACTCTACGGCTGGCAACAATGGAGGAGCCAGCTTGAGCCTTATCGGAAATGCCTTCTGCATTTTTCTTGCACCAGTGTTTCATTGTTACTAGCAAACTGGTTATCGCCGGGAGGACCTCCTGTTCCTTCTAATGATGGTGCAAATCTAACAGTGTGTGTATCAGACTCAGTTTCTTTTCTGAGTGTTGACCTTTCTCAGTTAAGTGTATGTGTAATTTCACATAAAGCGTACTGCAGGGAATGGTGTGTGTGTGTGTGTGTGCACATGTGTTTGTGTGTGTGTGCACATATATATATGTGTGTGTGTGTGGGCGTGCATGGATGTGTTAAGAGATTTACCAAGAATTAATGGGAGAGAGAGGAAGTAAGAGCACAACCCTTAGTATGTATCAGTCCAATCTTTATATATATTCTCTGTAATGATTGTTGTTTCATGGCTGGCTGTCTGGCCTTCTGTTTACAAACCTGGTCACAATACCGGATGACATGCTGCATATGTACATGCACATACGACTCACTTTGCAGTTTACTTGTACAGTAATGACGTGAAGATTTGTGTTTAGTCTCCGTGTTGAGCAGTTTTGTTGTTTGCAACCTGTGTGCATTAAGAAGGCCGATGGTTGAGCTTTCTAGGGCGGCTCCCCTTAATGTGATGTATGTATGTATGAAGAAAATCATGGCACCAGTTTCCGAAGGGTGAAGGCAGTGAGCTGTAGAGAAACTTGCTGTGAGATGATAGACGCAAATGTTACGCTGAACAGTGGTTAGGTACCTCAAGCAGGCGGCTTCACTCTCACGCCCGATAGTGGTAGTACGTCGTCCATTGAATTGATGTAGCATATGACAGTCACAGAGCGGCCCAGACATGCACTATTGTTTGAGGAGAGAGAGAGAGAAGAAACGGAAAGAAAGAAAAAAAAAAACACCACCAGAAGTTTGCAGGGGTATTATCTTTATTTTTAAACTAGTCTTTTCCAACATCACTTGGCTTCACAGATGAGTTGTGTGTACAGTTACATGTATAACAATCCATCTTGATTGTTAGTGAATAGTGGAGCTCTGAATGCAACACGCTGCTCTCTATGGCTTCGGGAGCGAATATTTGAACAGCCTGAAGCCCTTCTACTCGGTGGTCGACTGCAACACTTGGCTCACTCCTTGACTCTCGCACGGAGCCTTGTGTTGGCCCTGTTTCAACCTGTGAGATGTCACTGTTGTCTAAACTGGATGGTCAGTGGTCTAGTGGTAAAGACTTTGCCACCAGTGCGAGAGGTCAGGTTCGAGTCTCACTCGGGGCAAAGAATTTTTTTGTCTTTTATGTGGCACCGTTCATTCGTGCCGATCGTCAGGGGTTCTCTCCGGGTACTCCAGCTTCCTTCCCCTCCCCTTTGGAAATGTGCAACCCACAATATTCAAAATTGATGTAAATCTAAATTCCAAAATGTAAATTGCTGAGCTGACCCTTCGTATTACGTGATTGTAATGTATTCATGTTTAGCATGTGAGAGAATGCGTGTGATTCACAAAATGTATGTGTTGGGTTCAGTTCGCGGCGCTTTGAGCCAAGTCAAGAAACTGCATAAAGGGCCTACACAGTACACAGATATTATTGTTATGATTAAACAGTTGGCTGCTAGAAACTTCCAAAAGAGCTGAGAACAATGTGTGAGCAACGAACTGTAGGCAGATGAGCCTTTGGAAACCAGAGAACTGTAGGCAGATGAGCCTTTGGAAACTAGAGAAGTGTAGGCAGATGAGCCTTTGGAAACTAGAGAACTGTAGGCAGATGAGCCTTTGGAAACTAGAGAAGTGTAGGCAGATGAGCCTTTGGAAACTAGAGAAGTGTAGGCAGATGAGCCTTTGGAAACTAGAGAAGCAGCAAGATTGAGTGAAAGTGGTGCCTCATGGTACAGTATCACACAAGCAAAACTCGGCCACCTTTAGGAGGATTTCCGCCTTTGGCTAAGAATTTACCTCCCACCAGAAAGTATGTTTCCTCCTCTGAGGCACTTCAAACCATGCCAAAACGCACCAGATTGCACAGATTTCAGTCCAATTCTTAAAAGTTTCCTCCTGAAAGGTGTTGCCTCCTCTGAGAACTTTAAATCATGCCAAAATGCACCAGCTTGTACAAATTTTAGTCTCATTTTAAAAATAAAAAAAATAAAAATTGGACCATAGCATGTCTGCTTTGTAAGCGTGCCGTCGATGCTTTTTCCACGTCGTCATTAAATGCTACACTTCATCCTTTTGGATCATGGACCTTTTTAAGCCCTATAAAAAAAATGAAAGGGGAGATGCCTTCAGAAGGGAACCAGATGAATGGGAAATCCCCATGCATAGTATGTGTCCATGCAGCTAGAAAGTTGACTACTGTATGCGGTACCCCTGAGCTGTGAGTATGACTGGAAAGATGGGGGGGGGGGGGGGGGGGACCTGATTCAGCCTGCGACTCAAAACGCCCTGTGATTGTGAATGTGTTCATTGTTCTTATCTGCTGTTGTGTGACTGGCAGTATTTGTGGCACGCTTTCTTCAGGTCGACAACGTGTATGCACGGTGTTTCGTAGCTATACTTTTGTATGTCTACGTGTACACTATATCTGGGTCAGGGTGCACTGGCTGGCCGGGTAAAGTGAGTGGTTATCAGTTACCTGACGTTTCTGTGTGATAGTCCGTCATGTTGATGCTTGATAATGATGATACAGCAAATGAAAGTCTGAAACTCGTGAGAGACTTGTCGCAAACATCGGCCGAAAGCCGATAACCCAATTTCTGTTGTTCGCTGATGTTTAACTGCCTGAAGTTTACTGTGGGGGACTGGTAACACTAGGTGTGATGTGTCTTTCCGGCAAGACAGTTTGAAAGAAATTAAAGACTGTTTGCCCCCCCCCCCCCCCCCCATGCCCCCATTCCCCCATATTCCCAGCCCCTGTTGCTGCCATTGACATGGTGTGTACATGGTCTTCAGTTGTGGTCACATTGAACATGAAGCAAAACTCATTAATTTTATGAGTGAAATTTGTGGCGCAGGCTGCCTGACACAACACAACAGTTTTGTCTCGTTTGGACAAAGGTTGAAAAGCTAAGTAGTTTCACCTCAGCTTATGCGTGAGTAGCTCTGGTTATATGATTCATTCATTCAAATTCTGTACAGCACTGAAGTACATTTATGAAGGTATCTGCTGGCTCTCAGAAGAAGACTAAATGTCATGCGATGGGTTCAGGCAAGACCCAGTGATGGTCCTCATTTGTTTCTGAGTCGGTGAGTGCCAGATAGCGTGCTGAGTTGGACTTCATGAGGTTCCCTGCGTGTAAACTGACACGTTGCCCGGGGCTGGTGGCAATATCAGGCTTGAGTGGGTTGTTGCGCGCAGGCTAAGGAAGAACTGTTTTCAACATGGTTAAGCCCAAATGGGACTAGGTAGTAACACACACAGTGGACAAACCCACAGACAGAAAACTAACACTTTTAAAGTTTTAAACAAGGGCTTGTGAGGGCATTGGCCTCTGAACCTTGTAGCTGTTGGATTTGCTCATGAGAAGAGCGAATGAGAGCATTTTGGGTAGGGAGCATGAGTTGTGATATAATTATTGTTCAGGTACAGTACTTTTCGGCATCAGTTCCAGTCGCTAATTATCTACATAGAGAGTATTTGTTTCCTCTCAAAAGCAATAATTGTTTTGTTTCTTGCAGTGGTAAAAGGTAATTGTTTAAACTGACAAAAACAGTCGCATACTTTAACCTTCTTTTTTTTTTCCAATGAAGAATACTTCTTTGTGATTGTTTCAGTGTGCAACCGTAAGCTTGGAGATACCGCACTTCCAGGCACACTGCTGTAACTTGGCCAGTGTTTTGACGGCAAATGTCTGTTGAGTTTTTTTAGTTTCAACTTTACGTTGCTGTTGATTACTATTATTGAAATTAGTGGTTATGCTGTCTTACCAGCAAATGATTTTCCTAAAGCCGACCAACTTTTTTTCTTCTTTTTGTTTTTCTGTTTAATGTCATGCTGGACATAAGCATGTGTCTCTTTAGACTTGTTACTGTGGCACACGAAATAGTTGTGATATATTGATATGTGCATTTTGAGAGTTGTTTTGGATTGTTTGATATTCACAAGTAACACAGCGTAGGGACTGATTTTGAAATCCAAAATTACAAAACTAACAAGTAAAGATGTGTTTGAAATTTTAGAAGAATATTTTGGCTGCAGTTTGTTTTCGCAGCATACACCCCGGAACACATCCATGTGCAG
Source organism: Batillaria attramentaria (assembly GCA_018292915.2). Lineage (NCBI taxonomy): Eukaryota > Metazoa > Mollusca > Gastropoda > Batillariidae > Batillaria > Batillaria attramentaria. The sequence continues at coordinate 625,424 of JACVVK020000418.1, read as the reverse complement.
AACGATCACACACATGACGAGACTGGGACTGCCTATTTTGCACCAAAGTTAGGCAGTTGGTAAATTTCAGATTTTTTTCACATCTAATACTAATAGACGTTTTCTCTCCATGCCATGTAAATAGACGACTCCACTCGGCAAGCCCCAAGGCCAAAGCCCCGCCCCTTTACTCTGCCTTGTATTGGCAAAACACAGTACGTCCATGACGTCATTTTGTGGTGACAGGGGCCTTTTTAAGGTGAAAAAAATTGACATAATGGTCTTTTACCTCAAATGATGTCAATGGATGTACAGCTTTCTTTCCATGTTTTAGTCATATCGGACTACACATGCCTTTTTCTTTGTAGTGTCTGGCAAGAGAGTTTGCCAGATCATGCCATGTGTTGTGCTGATTGTGCCGCGACATGCGATTGGCTGTATTCTGGGGGCTGATCCCCTTTCCTTGACAGGAGTGGAGTCGTCTATTGGGCGTGTTTTTCCTCTCTCTCTCTCTCTCTCTTTGCATACCGCTGGACTTTGCCTTTGTTGTGGTGTGTGTGTGTGTGTGTGTGTGTGTGTGTGTGTGTGTGTGTGTGTGTGTGTGTGTGAAAACTAATTTTGCTAATCATGTGTTGAAATTGTGACAGAGTGTACTACTGTCCGAGTATAGAGTCCTAATTAGTAACCGAACCCACTGCTTAAGTGGATAGCACTCCACACCGAGGCTCAGATGGTATAGTTCGCCCGTTAGATGGTGCATATGTATACCAGTCATGCGCAGCAGGAGGGGCAAATAAACTCCAGTCGTCCACTAACGGGGGCGACTGTATCCCCGCAACGCGGGAGGGGGTGCAAATGTACTCCGTGGCCGCTGACTTCGTTCTACGACTTAATGGGAAATATCGACTGGAATTGACAGGTATACGTTTGCACCCCCCTATTGGGCGAACTGTACCAACTGAGCCACACTAAGAAAGAAAGAAAGATGGAGAGAGAGAGAGAGAGGTCTGTCAAGTTGTTATTAACGTATGCCCCTTGATTCCGGCCAATGGTACATGCACTGTGTATAGTGTCGGGCACGCATGCATGTTGACGATGCACGTACTGGGCTACAGATACAAGAGATTATTCACACTCATTGTGTTCGCAGGGACGCGGTGGAATAAAGTGGGCATGAAAGTGTTGACATTGTTTCTCAAGTTGTTTTTGTATTGTTTGGTTTGGGGGTTCCAGTGTTTGTTTTCTTGTTTGTTCGTACGCTATATTTATGTTAGAATAGGCGTGTTTGGTAGGACTTCGTAAGGAGGACTTCGCAAGGAGGACTTCGCAGGAGGACCTCGCTGAGCATCGTAACCCATTTACACGTAAATGCCATGCGGAATTCCATTAGAGCTGACCTACAAAAATGTGTGTAAATCGGTCAGGCATTGCGAGATGAAACAAAGAATGTGATTAGGTACGCTTGTTATTGGTACTTTGATCTCGACACTTCACCGATGTTCTGTCACACTATATACTTGTGGTAGGGTACAGCTGTTTATCAGTGTCACGTGCCTGAAAGTGCTGCAGCGGCATCTTTACTGGGTACATCTGTACACGCCACAGGCCAAAACAGACCAGTTTGAAATGTCTTCTGATTTTGTATAGATCTGAGGTGGGTGTATGTGTGTGCGTGTGTGTGAGAGAGAGAGTCTGTGTGTGTGTGACACATATATTATTGTAATTGAGGGTGGGTGGGTGAATGTTTGGGGGTTTAACGTCCTTTTCCACCACATACGGGTGATGTCAAAGACGGGTCGACGACGAAAATGCCAGCACAAACATTTGGCCCCAGCCGGGATACGAACTTATTGTAATTGAAATTACCTGTCGTGAAAATAGAAGTTTGAGGTTCTCTGGTATATATTTCGCGCTTTTTTTTTTTCACCAAGGTCGGGCTCTCTCTCTCTCTCTCTCTCTCTCTCTCTCTCTCTCTCTCTCTCTCTCTCTCTCTCTCTCTCTCTCTCTCATACACACACACACACACACACACACAGTTTATGGTAGTGCAAGAGTTAGGTCGCTTGTACTACTAGAAAGTTGGACAGCGGAGTGTGTCAAGGTGTAACATTCACTGATATCTCACCACAGACACAGTTATCCGACTGATGTCGCCGTTCTCGGTACACACGCACTATACTCTGATAATCATGCGAGTAGGATAATAGCACAGAGTACTGATAGAATCCGTGCGATGAACAGCAAGCAATCTACAGTATATGATAGACATCGAGTTCTGTCACTATATATATTTACTGTTCCTTCCGTTAGCTGTTGCGCGTGCGCGGCTTTCAGCTCTAAAGACTGACTCACTCACTCCGTTAGCTGTTGCCAAGTGTCTAACAACTTGAACCCACGGACTGAAAAAAAAAACAAAACAAAAAAACCCCGGCAATATCTGAAGAGTCTAGCTGTCCTCAAATTTTGTTGCGAAAGTTGGTTCAATAAGAAAGAGAGGGATACATATTTATCTCTTATCCTTCGCCGTACGTTGTACCCCACACTTTCATGCACACGTCCGTAGCTCAGTCATTCTTCATGCTAGATCCACGAAACTTCGTGACTTTGTCAATAAGATGTTGGTGAAGTACTCACCAAAACTTGTGTGATTTTTGTTCGCAAATAAGTAAATAAACAAGAAAAACGACGTATAACTCTCCGCGTGTTTTTTGTTGGTTTGTTTTTTCCGGTAAAACTACATTTATCAGCACACCTAAAAAGTTGTAAATGTCGTTGTCAGTATCCTTCGTCGTACGTCGCCTAAACTCTTGCGCGCCGTTCGTCGTGAGTGGAAAATAATGCTCCCAATAAATCACCCATGCTTTAAAGAAGAAACTTTGCACGCAGTACGTCATGGGTGCAAAACTACCCATGCGTTTAAAGAAGGAAAAAAAAACATTGATAATGCCTCTTTTCCTACTTTAAAAGCATGGGTGCTTTTGCACCCATGACATGCGGCGTACAAGGTTTCTTCTTTAAAGTATGGGTGCGTTTGCACCCGACGACTGATGTACGGCGCGCAAGTTTTTAGGCGACGTACGGCGAAGGTTAATCAGTGACAACGGCATTTACAACTTTTTAGGTGTACTGATACATGTAGTTTTACCGGGGGAAAAAAAACCCAAAACAACAACAAAACATCGGTACAGGATTCTATTTGTCGCTAAATTTTAGCATCAAATTTTAAAATTAGCTCACAACTTGAGGGATAACGGTCAGTTTATCTATTATTGACAACGACCTTTACAACTTCTCACGTGTGCTGATAAAAAAAAAAGATATGCCGGGCAAATAAGTTCGTCCTCTTGCTCTACAGAAACTGGTTCACATGACCTGTACGAATTTCATCACAAGGCAACTTCTCATTGAACACCGCTGAACACACCCACAGAGGGAGTTGCTCTGTAGGAGCGTGTGTCTAAACAGAAACATTACAACGTCGATACCAAGATCTTCCCAAAGGCTGACATCTGAAGACACACCAAGTCCGAATCGAGAGTCCCTCTGTATGAGTGTGGTTTCCAGCCAGAACTATTAGAATCTGACTACTAGTATCTTCTCAAAGGCTGACTGTAGACGAACGCAACGGTTGCCTATCTTGCTCGCTGTACGCCCCAACCCAACGGCTGCGTTTCTCTGTTTCTTTGTGGACCAACGCTGAGAACAAGGATTGCGAGTCTTTTCCTCCTCTGTGGACTGTAACGCAACGGCTTTGAGTCTCCTTTTTCTCTGTGGACTCTAACGCAACGGTTGCGAGTCTTCTTTTTTTCTTTCTTTCTTTTTCTGTGGACTCTAACGCAACGGTTGCGAGTCTTTTCTTCCGTGGACCCTAACGCAACGGTTGCGAGTCTTTTTTTTTTTTTCTGTGGACGCCAACGCAACGGCTGTAAGTATCCTTTTTGTCTGTGGACTCTAACGCAACGGCTACGAGTCTATTTTTTTCTCTCTGGACTCTAACGCAACGGTTGCTAGTCACGGTCTTTTTTTTTTTTCTCTCTCTCTCTCTCTCTGTGGACTCGCAACGGTTTGCGAGTCACAGTCTATAATTATTTCCCTGTGGACTCTTACGCAACATTTGCGTACCTCGTTTTCGCTGTGCCTGACGCAACGGTTGCGTGTCTACGTCTCTCCGTCTTTGGTCTACAGGGTTGTCAGTAGACACACAATGGCGAGAATCCACGTAACTGTGTCGCTGTCAGTTCTCCTGGCGGTTGCCGGCCTCCAGAGTGCCTGTGTCCATTGCTACGTCACAGGAGTTGGGGAGGAGGAGGGACCCGTGGTGACCACGAGGTACGGCAAGATACAGGGACTGTACGCGGACAATGCCACGCTGTTTCTGGGTGTACCGTTTGCCGCCCCGCCTGTTGGAAGTCTGAGGTCAGTATGGGTGCCGTGGTCACAGTTCAAGTCAGTTCCACCCTCATCACCCATAAGAATTGATGCATACAACAAATTCAATTCAAATTCAAAATCAAAAATACTTTATTGGCTGTTTTAAACTATTTACAGAAAACAGGAAATTGCAGTTGCTGTGTTCGTCATAATATGATCTTAATATAAACTTTGAATAAGTCACACACACACACACACACACACTGACACGCGCGCGCACGCACACACACACACTGACACGCCGCGCGCGCACACACACACACACACACACACACTGACAACGCGCGCGCTGCGCGCCACACACACACACAGAGAATATATATATATATATATACAACGTTCAGACGGCTAAGAACGAGATAAATAAGTGAGATACAACTAGGCAGAGCAGACACACAAGATGCAGACAACCACACATGTAGTGTGCACTGTTCATATAAATTTATGGAAGATGCAAAAAAAAAAAAAAAAAAAAAGTACATTTAAAAAGAAAAAAAAAATTATGTCATCAGTCAAGAATTGGGTTTTGTTGGGTTCTGAATTTCTGGATCCAAAGCCTGAATAAGCTTTGTTTGCAATGTGTTGACTGTCCTGAGATCAGCTGGGCGGTTATGGGACAATCTTCATGTTTTAGTTTATGAGTCAGTTTGTTGTCGGTTTCTGTTGCTTAAAAAAAATACTTAATCATTTTTTGTTGTTGTTGTTTGGTGATAGGGGAGAGGTTGTTGCCTGACTATTCGTTTGATGTTGTTGTTGTTGTTGTTGTTGTTGCTGTTGTTGTTGTTGTTGTTGTTTTTCTTCGGGGATCGGAGGTGGATGCAGGCTTTTCTTCCACGTCACTTTATTCCGTGTATTTTTTTCTGTTGTCTGTTTTGCTGTGGGCTTCACACTTTTTTTTTCTTTTTTCTTTTTTTTTTTTTTTGGGGGGGGGGGGGGGGGGGGGGGGGGGGCATCTTTAGACGGAGGTGGAAATCCGCCAACAGGGGGAGGAGGCCCTGTGATGTTGTTGTTGCTGTTCTTTTGGGGGATTTGGGGTTGTTTTTTTAGTTTTTTGGATTTTTTTAAGACACGACGGTATACAAGTACAGTATATTTCTGTGCAGATGGGAGGCGCCCCAGGACAGCAAGTCATGGGGAGAGAACGTGTACAACGCTACAACGTACAAACCCGCCTGTCCACAGTTCCACTGTGAGACCCTCAGTCCGCCACTAGTATGCCACAAAAAGGTATGGACACTAAATTGCTATTTCCAAGCTAACACTCGGAAGGCATATTTAGTACGACTTCGTAAGGCGCCGAGCTCTGACCAGCGTAACCCATAAATTACCACGTAACTTAGGCTCACACGGCAGAAGCCGCGAGAGGTCAACACTGCGCAGCTACTGGCAACTGCGCTGGGCGAATTTTCGCAGAAATGACCGAGTTTACCATCTGTTTCGATGACGCTTTTAGATAAATAAAGCTGGATAAATTTGTTGTCTGTGTGTTGGTAATGGCTCTGTCAGTGGTTGTTTAGTCTCATGCGCAAAACGTTCGGCGTTGAAGCTCATTAATAGTTCTTTTTCGATCCTTCATTGAAGCAGCACAGTACCACGCCTTCTCTTGCTCAGTTGCGGCACTAAGGGCCGCTGCTACACGTTGCCAGGATTGGTACTTGCAGGGCTGGAAACGCTGGAAACCCTACTTAAATCGCTGGCTGCCAGCTGGCAAATCCCCCTTGCCGGTTGCCGGCGCGGCAATAGAAGCCCCCGTTCTATATTTCCCTGGCGAAGCCAGCTCGCCACCAGGCAGCCCCGTACAGCCAACTGACCAATCACTGCCCAAACCTTGCAACGTCGCAGGCTCCCGTGTGCGGCAAAACCGCCTGCCCGCCCAACAGGCAGGCGAGTACGGCAACATGCAGACTGGCAGTCGTGTAACCGTGCGCTTAACTCGGACCCAAAATGGCGACTGGCATATCCGCGGCTCGCTTGAGATTGTCACGAAGGGTTTTCTTTTCTGGTCATTTCTGCAAGTGGCCAGAATGAGCACACACACACACACACACACACACACACACACACACACACACACACAACACACACACACACATTATTTAAATATTTACCTGAAATACACACAGACAAACTGACACACATGCAGACCAGCACACAGACGTGCGCGGTTAACCGCAAGAAGCCCTTTGTTGCACACTCCATGTGCAGGGGCTTAACCCAAACTGCCGCGGACACCCCACCCCACTGTCCCCACACTATATGACAAGACTTACCGAACTCACAACAGCACTAAACGGCACTAGACAGCACTCAACAGCACTATTACGCAAGGCCGTGGGCAGTTCAACGAGCCCTGTTTTCCACGCTCGAGGACCACCTGCACGTAGTACGTTGCATAATCTCTCGTAATCCCTTGGCCTGCTCAGGGCAGTCTTGTGTATTGACCTGACCTGAGTGGCAACGGCGCTTCGCCGCTGTGCAAGTCCTGTAGCTCACCGTCTAACGGGTTACGCAGATTACATAATCAGTCTCTCTCCATCCCATATTGCCACTCAACTCGGCCGTGGAGCGCTACCGGCTGGGTAGCTTCCTTTGATTACGTAGGCTGGGTAGCTTCCTTTGATTGAAAAACGCTGTCTGACTGGCCAGACCATTTCCACGGGTACATGCCGTTTTTCACGTACCCGTTTCCAATATCCAACACACTAGCCGATGAACTGACTGGACAAGGGGCTGAACAAAGACATTGCCGCCCGAATGCAGATGTTCTTCTTGTGTATTGCTGCTGTAAGTTCCGGGTCTGTGAAACAGGTATGTGAAAAATGACACGTCCTTTGCGGCCAGTTGGCGGCGCCTCAGTTGTCAGTCGCCAGCCCATGCTTTGTCTGGATTTCGGCTTCTTTGATGATAGCGGCGATACGAGTGACGAGTTGCATGACAGCCCGAGTTGAGACAAGTTGACTTGATCGTGTCAAAGTCAGTTCTGGTAGTTGTGAAATAATATTATTAGGCGTCAGATAATTAGATATGCCTACACCTCCACCGCATGCACACAGATCCTCATTGACAGTATCACTAATTTGACACCACAGTTCAGGTTAACCACAGGCAAAAGAACTTTCTTTCGTGCATGGGTACTATAAATATCTGGTATACAAAGAAGTAGATCGCATTACAGTGTGTGTGTGTGTGTGTGTGTGTGTGTGTGTGTGTGTGTGTGTGTGGTGTGTGTGTGTGTGTGTGTGAGAGAGAGAGAGAGAGAGAGTCAGACATTTTAATTGTTCAGACATATTGTCCATAACACTGGAGTGAGCAAGAAACAGTCAAAAAGCACACACACACACACACACACACTGTCACCCCTCATGGTCAGTCACATGTGGTTTCACATGCTCGTTGGTAACGGGACTTGCCTCTTGTCGCCTACCACCCTCACTCCAGTGGGAAGTGGTTGGGGCAAGTTGTAACGGGACCCATCGGTGTGCCGTTAGCTATTACGTGGCCAATACCCGAACAAGCCAGTGACCGCCGTATTCACAAGAGGGTGCGAACTTCACGTGCTGTCTGGCTGTCTGGCTAGAGTTGACGCTCGTCTGAGTGTGATGCAACGTGCCGTCATGTTGCGCTGGCTAGCCTCGACCGCTCGTCGGTGTGTGATGCAATATGACGGCACGTTGCGCCGTCTCTCGGGGCGGACTGCTGGCCGCGAGGTTGCATAATAGTGCTGTTTAGTGCTGTCTAGTGCTGTGACGAAAATTTTTCAGGATGTGATTCTTGCGTGGGCGCTTAGGAGTTAAATAAAGGAATAAATAATAACAATAATTAGATAAATAGTTCAATAAATGATAAGAATAAACAAATAAATAAACGAAATGTTCTGCGCAGATGGCAGAGGATTGTCTGTATCTGGACATCTACGGGCCCCGCCTGACGTCAGCCAGTGGTCTGCCGGTGATGGTGATGATACACGGCGGTAACTTTGTCCACATGTCCGGCTCCTCTCCGATCTTTGACGGCCGTTACCTGGCGTCAAGCCGGGAGATCATTCTGGTCAACATCAACTATCGTATGGGTGAGGACACTGACGTAATACTACTACTACTACTAAGGCCCCTGGCTCCAAGTGGAGCATAGGCCATCAACGACCCTTCGCCATCGCCCTCTGTTCTGGGCTACTCTTGTCACTCCAGTCCAGTTGATCCCCTGCTTGCATAGCTCTGCCTCAGTGTCCCGCCTCCAGCTGTTGCGAGGCCGGCCTCTCTTCCTTTTCCCCTGCGGGTTCCATGTCAGGGCTTGGCGTGTGGTGCTGGATGCTGGCTTCCTGAGGGTGTGTCCAATCCAGCCCCACTTCCTCCGCAGGATCTGCTGGGCCACTGGTTCTTGTCCCGCTCGCTTCCACAGCTCTTCGTTTCGGATCTTTTCTGGCCATCGGATGTTGAAGATGCGCCTCAGACAGGCGTTGAAAAATGTCTGGATCTTCTGCTGCATCGTCTTTGTTGTCCTCCATGTTTAGTATCCGTAGAGCAGAATGACACAATAATGATCATGAGGATTTGTCTGGCGCCCAACCTCCTGCTGGAGCTCTGGGCGCCTCACAATAGTAGAGTGGCATTACATACATACATACACATTAAATACACGTCACATAAACAATGGGATTTCAAAGCGGTTTTAAAAGAGTCCGCCGACTCAGCATGGCGAACATGGGAAGGCAGGCTGTTCCAAATCACTGGACCGTGGTAGAGCAATGCTCGCTGACCTAGTGTTTTCGACTTAACCTGTGGAATGCGTAGGATGCGGGTGTCAGCGGAGGATCTGAGCTGTCTGGAGGGTGTGTACAGCTGTAGCAGAGAGGAAAGATATAAAGGACAGGAGGCAGTGATGCAGTTATAGCATAAAGTAGCGACTTCATACTGAATTCATCTACATACAGTATTGCAAACTCTGAGAAATTCCGAACAATTGATTGGCTAATGACTCACCTGTAAATTGTGAAATCGTGTTCAATACCTCTGCCATAATATGCTGAAAAGGGCCAAGCTGCCTATCCAATCCACTACGCTTAGGCCCTTGTGCTAAACAGCGTACGATTGACGTCACTGATAGTTATCGTCCGCCAAATATCAGTCACCGAAACTGCAAGCAGACGCAGGGTCTGAGCTAGTTCGGGTAACCCATGAGTGATCGGGGACGTCACATCTTGATTAGAGGGACGCCCTGCCTAGGTCTGAGCCAGATGCATGAAACAAAATGTAAACTAGGACAGGACTTAGCTCTAGTCTCAACGGATAACACCAAAGCGACTTGTGCAAATTTCATTCGTGATATCGTCAACTTTCTTTACGATAGCTGATATCACAGCAGGCCTTCAACTGTGATCGGGGTGTGCGGTTCCTGTAAACAGTGTGCGTGGCAGTTTCTTCAAAATTAATGGTTCCAAGAAGACAGCTACGAGGAAAGAAAGGTTTAAGTTGTTAAGCAGTATAGAAACAAACGCCGCTTTTGGCTGCTGAACATTTATTCTAACATTAGCAGGGCTGATCCTGACCCCATCATTTTCAATGTTTCAGATACATGTACTGCGTGCGGCTATGAGTTCCTGTTCTTTTCTTCTTCTTTTTTTCTTCTTCTCCTCTTCTTCTTCTCTTCTTCTTTCTCTTCTAGCCGAATGGTAGAGCGCTGGACTTTCAATGCTCGGGTCGTGAGTTCGGATCCAGGTTGGGGCCAAATATTTGTGCTGGCCTTTTCTCGTTGCCCCGTCTTTGATATCATCCATATGGGGTGGAGAAAGACGTTAAACTCCCAAACACCCATCCACCCACCCTCTTCTTTTTGAGCTCACGGATAGAAAAAAAATTAAAGGCCTTCGGTGATTGCTTTTCTTCATTTGAACGTGCTCTCTCTCTCTCTCTCTCTCTCTCTCTCTCTCTCTCTCTCTCTCGTTCCGTTTTCTTCATTTGATTATTTTCTGTTCCTATAGGCGCCCTAGGTTTCTTGGTGACAGGGGAGACCACCAATGACGCGCGCGGTAACTACGGCATTCAGGACCAGGTCATGGCGCTCAAATGGGTGCAGGAGAACATTCACGCCTTTGGTGGCGACCCCTCCAAGGTTTGTGTACTCTGTGTGCGTGCGTGCGTGCGTGCGTGCGTGCGTGCGTGCGTGCATGCCAACTCACTGGCCTCAAAGATTTGTCCTTTCAAACCTTATCATAAATTTCAGGTGACGCTATTCGGCCAGAGCGCCGGCGCACAGTCCACGCTAATTCACCTGACACTTCCGGAAAGCGCCCCCTACTTCCGGAACGCCATCGTGGAGAGTTCCCCGATAGCCATCCCGTACAAGCGCTTCCCGGAAGCCATCATCCTGGGCGGTCTGTTCGCGGAACTTGTCGGCTGCCAGCCGAGGAACATGAACTGCCTGAGAAGCAAGTCCGCGAATGAGATCACCTACGCACAGTACCTGGCCAGGAGCAAAGTATCCTCCTTGAAGCTGCTGGAGTTCTTCGAGCCGTGGGGGCCCTTCGTGGACGGTCAGTTCATCAAAGCGGAGCCCCTGGCGTTGATCAGGGAAGGCCAGTTCAGCAGGAAGCCGCTGATCATAGGCACGACCTCCGAGGAGACCGTCCTGTACGTCTACAGCGCCTGGAACACGTCCGTCAACAACGTGCTGTATGGGGAGGTGATTGTGGCTACCTACCCGGGTCACGCGGTGGAGATCATCTACATGTACCCGCCTAGCTACCCGCGAGACGAACGCGACACCATGGTGAAGATGAGCACCGACCTCGTCTTCCTGTGTCCCACGCGCAACGCCACGCGCATCATGCGGGCTTCCGGTGTGAGTGACGTGTGGATGTACGTCTGGGACCACGCCTTCTCCTTCCAAGGCTGGGGGCCCATCACCTTCTGCGAAGGGCGCGTCTGCCACGGGTCCGAGATCGTGTTCCTGTTCCACACGGAGGCCAAAGGCAACTTCACCTTCACGCCGGAAGAGAAGGTTCTGAGCGAGGAGATCATGGACTTCTGGACCAACTTCGCCAAGACTGGAGACCCCAACAACCCTGGGAGGAACAGCACGGGCAACAAGTCGGGGAGATCAGCTACAGCCTTGCAGTGGCCCGTGTACGCTCAAGATGGCGACTGGCCGGCGTTCCGATTTAAAACTCCCGCAAGCATTATCGATACAAACTATCACGGTCCTTACTGTGACTTCTGGGACACGATAGGCTATGCCGCTTAAGTTTACGTCTGAAATTTTCGTCCATGTCTTTTATGTTTCATAAAGCATTAATTTGGAGTGACCTCCCTGGATTTTTATTTTTATTTCTTGTGAGCCTCCCCCCCCCCCCCCTTTCGTTTTTTCGCGGGAATGAACAAAATGACTTGTAATTTTTGTAGGGGTGGAAATTGACCATTTTTTTTTTACCCCCTTCTTAACGCAGAACGAAGAGTGGTTTTGTTGTTGTTGTTGTTGTTGCTGTTGTTGTTTCTGAGGCAACTTTCCGTGGAAGTTACACAAACATGATGCACCCTGGCAGGGCCGTGCGTTGGCACTAAATGGGCAGTTATTGGGAAAAAATCAAAATCAAGATGCTGTAGTTGGAGAAATACAGGCTACTGAAACACCAACAAATATAAAAAAAAAATTGTGGTCAAGGTTTGAATACAGTATATTTGATCATACTTGCGAATACATTTCTATTCATCAACTGATCAGTTACTTTACTTAGCTATTAATTTATTCATTCACTTATTTAAATTTTAGTGGTGTTTTCTCCCTTTTCCACCTCTTGTATATTTTTCAGTCTATCTTTCTTTATTGTTGTGCCACAGCTGCCATGCTTTTTGGTTGGGTCCCCCATCCTTTTTTTTTCCGTAGTTTACTCAGGCTAGTACTGACGCTGCTGATATACTAAATAAACACACACACACACACACACACACACACACACACACACACACACACACACACACACACACTGGCACACACACACACACACACACACACACACACACACACACACACACACACACACACAAAACAGGGACCTACATGGACACGCTGTGTACAACAGGACGGCTCTGTATGCACATATTCTCTCTTTGTGCTCTTTGTGCATGCGTGTCACTGACGTGTGCTCGTCAATCAGTCAAGCAGTGTGTGTGTGTGTGTGTGGTGTGTGTGTGTGTGTGTGTGTGTGAGAAGAGAGAGAGAGAGAGAGACGGTGTAATTGTCAGTGTGTGTGTGCCAGTCAGTCGGTGTCAGTGTGTGTGCACGGCCACGGTGTGTGTGTGTAACGCCGGGAGGGAAGGTGTCGTCGTGTGTAGGTTACATTAATAAAAAATAAAGGTGCGCATGATTTTAATTGGCGTATGTAAGGGGCAGTGGATGTCTAGTGTGTGTCTGCGAGTCTGTAATTGAGAACACGGCCTGTGCAAGCTCTCAGAAGGTGCGAATCACGCTTGCTTTAGCACGCACTCACTTCACTCACACAATCACTCCCTAACACACACTATCAATAACTGAGAGGAGAGGAACGCTCAAACATAGTGATTATTCCAAAAATAAGGTAACAAACAAAAAGGGAAAATCACGGTAATCACTTAGTAAATCATGGCACACATCAACAAAAGAAAGGAATTACGATTGTTTATGGCACAGATTCGGAGAAAAATATAATCTCTTGTACGACTACTATGCTGTCTGGTGGTCACTTGACGAATAGAACTAGCACGAAAAATGAAATAACCAAAACAAAAGGGAAAAGCAAACTAATCCTAACTAACAAAATGAGCAAGTCTAAAATAACAAACAAAACTCCTGATTGACATAAATCACTGAACCCTTATCAACTATTCCAACTAACAAACAAACAAAACAAAAGAAGAGGGGAAGCGCAAAACCAAACTAAGAATTATCATAAAAACAAACTCTACGTAGGCCTGGGAATTCCGGGGAGAGGGGAAACGGTAAGGCTGGGCGCTAAGAGTTACTAAGAATAGAATTTCTCCACTGCGGTGACTGTGTAGTCGCGAGAGTCAGAAGTTCGCGGTGCGCGCACGCTCGCTCGCTCGCTGCCGGGCAAAGGTTACACGGACTAGGGGTCAGTGCACGCTGAGCGTCTAAGCATCAGCGGTAAAAATACTGAATTCACACTCACTAACGCTGGTGAAACTATAAAACTGCATGGGAACTATGCGGGGAGAAATACACTTACAAAAACTTAAGAACGCACTAGTTCACACAATTTATGCACTAAAGTTTTCAAAAATAAAATAACAAAAATAGCATTTACGTGAAAACTTGGAAACTGACTGCATGAGACGGCACTGACTGGCAAACACTAAGTAAACACCAAAAGAAACCGGGACACTTACGTTCTGCGGTCCGCTCGCCCGTAGCCAAAGGAAACACAACCACAAAAGTAATCCACACAATGAGGAACTTAGTCGGGAAATTTGGTCGGCCCGAGGAGGGTAATCCAAAAGTTGGGAGCGCTCTGATTTTCGGCGCGAAAACAGGGGTTTTTATAGGGAGGGGCCAGGCGTGGCGGGCTCGCGGAACGACCTTGGGACTGACCAGCGTGCGCGCACGTGAGGGGAAGGGAGGTGGGAAGGCCAAGCAACGTGACTTCTCTCAATACTAAAGCAGGGACTAACTAGAAACTAATAGCGAGCTACTACCAAGAACTAAACTACAACAAACATCCTACATCTAACTACAAACGCTGGTACTAAAATAAAAATTAAAAACTCAATTCTCTACATGTGTGGGAGGGGACTCGGGGGGGGGGGGGGTCGGGGTTGTGACCGGCACTGATGAAACTTAACCGGCACTGGCAAAGTCAGTCAGTACCCGCCGGCCGCTGCCGCCGGATTCAGCACTGAGTCCGGCAATCACTGTTGGACGGAGCCGGCCGTACAGCCTGGCAGGATGTTGCCGGATTTCAAGTTAACTGAATCACTGATCACCCATTCATGCCGTAGTGCCGGTAGCCGGGCTAGGTCATCTAACAAATTCTTATTCGAGATTTCTCACCCAAATAGCGGCTGCTGGCACGGTCAGTCACGTCACTCAGAACTGCATAAATGATCAGTCAGTTTCAGCGGGCCTACTTTCAGTTTGAAAAGTCGCTGAAGCTGACCGTGCGTGGCCCGGCTACGGCTGTACTTCAGTCAGTGACACGCGACACAAATAATTCAGTTGCTTATTTTCCACCGACTGAGAAGACACTGTGACAGGTGTGTGAACTTAGTCATAAGATCATTGTTGAAAGACGAGATATACAGTACATGCATTTGTGTTGAGGTTTTCGTAGTCAGTTAATTGCCGCACTTGTTGCACTGCCGGATTAGCTAAGTCATGACTGCCGGGCCCGGGAGCCGCCGGGAGTCAGTCTGTGGCACCGAGGGTTAGTGAGGGTGTGAGCCGAGGGAGGGGGCTGGCAACGGGGCTCAACAGCAAACCATCGCACATTTTCTAATGCAAACATGTCCATGTCGCTCATGTTCTCTTCTAGATCGCATTTGATGATAAACTGAACTGAGTATTTCAGTCGCCGCGCACGACTGACCCTAAGACTAACTGGGCCACCGGGGCTACACACCGGGCGAGAACTCATAGACTGGGTGAGGTAGAGTTGCTCCCCCCACAACCTCACGTGTATTGCACAAAGTTGCGCCACTTTCAGTTTGCCCTCACCATGTCAGCTGCATTCCTGATTTTGCGAATCGATTTTGTCTGTCTTTGTTTGTCAGCGTGGTCTGATTTGTAATTTCGACAAAGATTACAAAGAGTTGACCTCAAGTTTGTGTGTCGTACACTATGTCTCTGATGGCAACTTGCATTTCCGCAGTCTGTAGTAGTGCCCCATGTTAAATCGCTTTGATCAGAGCCGTAGCCAGACTACTTCGTGAGTTCGATGTTCCAGCATGTATCATGGACCCATTATGGATCGACTCACTAACAAGACCAGCGTCAGATAAGTAAGTGTATACTATAGAGTTCCCGGGGAAAACGACACGTTTACTTTTGGTGTTGTTCATACTTTATTTTGGTCATAGACTTTTCTTTTTAGTATGGAATAACCATATATCTGGGGTTTTTTTTTTTTTTTTTGGGGGGGGGGGGGGGGACACCACCGCTTTCCATGCCCTGGGGCAGCTAACTCCGCACCTCCTCCCCCCCCCCCCCCCCCCCCCCCCCCCCCCCCCCCCCCCCCCCCCCCCCCCCCCCCCCCCCCCCCCCCACCCCCCCCCCCCCCCCCCCCCCCCCCCCCCCCCCCCCCGGGCCCCCACCCTGCTTCCCCCTGCCCCCCCCCCCTCCTAGCTCCGCTCCCCTTGCACATGCACACACCCTTTACAGAACCAGTTTCTACATCTCCACATTTTAGTAATTTGAACTGTGTGAAATATAAAACTCACTCCTGAGTATTATACACACACGAATATATCAATATAATTGTATATATATGTATACATACATGCACATGCATGTTTTGTTTGCATGATCAGTCTTATGTGCATGTGTGTGTGATTACTACTTCGATACATATTTTGCTGCACTGATAATATTACTTCTGTGTTTCCCAGATATGTGGATTTGGTGAAGTAATTGTTTAATCAAAGCCATGGATTCACGTGCACCACAAAATTCAGAGGTAAATCTTGCACTTGCATTTTATTTCACACAGTTTTTGTGGGTATATCAGTAAGTTAGTGAGTATTAGTACAGCAAAGACAGGTATGTGTCTCAGTGATAATGTTCAACTGCAGACAGTGGAGTTCACCACACACCAAGTCCAAGGAAAGGTTGGAATCAAGGACAGGAAGCCTAAGTTGCATCTGAACAGTTAATTCAGCTGAACATGCAACAGGGTCTAACACCTCCTCACCACAAAAGGTGTTTTCTCCTCCGAAACACTTACACTAAGTTACAGTAATACCAAACTGCACCAATTTTAGATTAATTCTAAAACGTTACCTAAATAAAAGTGTTTCTTTCTCTGAAGCACGTAAAATCATGTGCCAAAATGCCCTAAATTGCACAGATTTTAATCCAATATTTTTTTTTTTTTTTAAATCCAGGGGAGCATGTCCCCAGACACCCCTTGCATAATGCGTCCGCTTTGGCTTGGCCGCTTCATCACTACTTTTCCTCCTTTTGAATCTTAAAGTATTTTAAGCCCTGATGCATGTCTCACATGTACTAAGCCAGATTGTCAGGCTTTGGATGCCATGCCTGTACCTTTTCTGGATTGAGCTTTTCATACCAAGTGTATGTGACCAGTTTAAGCTGTGCTAGACCTGAGGGAGCATGAAGAAAAGTAAAATTTCCTCTTTTTTTTTCTCTCTCTCTTGTCTCTCTCTTTTTTTTTTTTTTTTAAACCAGTATTCTCTCTTTCAATAACCACCACCACCACCACCACCACCACCACCACCTCCGTTTATATCACCAGCAGTGATCCTCAGTGATACCAGCTCACCAGTGTGTATGTTAATAAACCTTTGCAGTGTGTGAACAAGTAGTGGAAACTAAGTCAGTGTGGATCACATGCCGATCTATACCATACATATATGATCTATACTGTGCATCTGTGTGCAGGCTACTGATGAAAGTCCTCTTGTGTGTGAAAGTGTTTGGTTTGCACAACAACTCTATGAAGATGCTGAGGCCAACTATCATGTTCATCTGCAGACTTCACAGGATGGCCAAAATGGTTTGCTGGTATGTTCAGCTGACGAATTAGACAGGACTGTGACATAATCAGATGCAAGCATAGTAGGTTATCTTCTTAGATCTGTGCATATGGCCAGGCAATATACATACGTACATGGTCAAGAGTACAGAGTTGAGTCTAGTGAGTGTGACATGAGTACCCAGTTTTCAGCAAAGTGATAAACAAACTATTTTATATGAATTTGGTGTGTCTTGTCATGAGCAATCTTCACAGAATCTGATTTTCTCATACAAGTTGTCGATTGGCCGTATTTGAAAAAATAAGTTGTGAGTTTGTACATAACATTAAACACTGTCACAATTTTGCAGACTTGAAATTTCAAGGCAAAAACAAACCAGTGATGCTGTTTGCATTTTGTGTTTTTATTTTGAAGGCTTAACCTTCAACAATCTCACAAAACAGAAGGAAAGACTCACCAGATGCAAAGAAATGCAATGAAAAAGTGGTGTGAACATAACTTTACATCAAGCAGCATGCTAAACTGAAATGAGCACCATTATGACAGAGTACTGATACTGTTTGGTCAATAAAAACTTCTTAAGAACATTGTTTGGGTTACTCAATAATAATGTAGTGCAATACATGGACAATAATAAATGATACGTGAACAGAAATGGATTCAAATGTTTCTGGTTTTCTGCTTGACAGAACATGTCAATAAAACCCTTTAAAAAGCTAAACATTTTATTCCAGTTATTATTGTTTCCCAGTAAAATTAAAGACTGACCCTTGAAATACATGCAAAATCAAAAATAACGGTTGCTACTTCACTGTGTCCCTGAATAAAGTGATCAAAGAAAGAACTGAGCATGCTTAAACATAACATTACAACGTGACAGACTCATTCCAAACTTTTAAAGTCACACAGAAGGAAAAGGTACAAAAAAATATATTACCAGTCACTTTGTTTTTATGGTAAATACACCTTAGTCACACAAAAATGTATCTAACAGATTTAACACATGAATTATTACCATATCCAGCTGTCTGAACATAACTTGACACACTTGAACACAACATTACACTGTGACAGACAAATTTCAGATAGCTAAAGTCAACCAGAAGGAAAAAGAACAAAACATATCAGTTGTAGTAAGTGTGGTTCAATGGGAGGTACTCTTTAACCCCCTAAAAGTATGATTTTAAGCTTAATCCCATAGATAATTGCTATCTCAAGCTACATGAATGTAACTTTACGCAACTTTGAACATAACACTACACTGTGACAGACTCATTTGAGACTGTCAAAATCAAACAAGAGGAAACGGAACAAAAAAAATGTATTACCAGGAAGTGTGCTTTAATCGAAGGTACACATTCTCTTCACAAAAATATGATTTAAAAGCATAATAAAATTGTTAACTGTCATTATCAAGTTGCTGGAACTTAACTTGACAAACACTCATGCAACAGCTTTCACTCAAACACACACAGGGATGATGTATACAAACTGCTATAATCAAAAAGGGGCTCACAGCATAGGAAATAGTGAATACATATAATTTTTTCAGTACAGCAAAGGAAAAAAATGTAACCTTTGACTGAACATAACTTGAAACCCACTGTCTGTGTTTAAAGTTGTGTTCAAACACAAACAGCTCCTGCACATTTTCTATTGGTGTGATCCTGGAAAAAAAAACACAGTCATGAATAAAAACATATCATTTCGCTGTCCTCTATTTCTGGCCATTAAAAAAATGAAGGAATGCCCTAGTTGTTGTTTGTACATAATATAACAACTGCATGAATCTGGGTACGGTGTGTAAAGTTAACTTCAATAAACAAACAGATGAACACACAAAAATGTGTTTGAATGGAAATTTTCAAGACTCCAGGGAGAAAAATTATTCCAAAGATGTTTAGCAGGATATTTTATTTTTGTTTGGTGCTAGGCTTGTCATCGTATGAGTTTGAACATAATGCTGACGACTTTAGTTTGTGAGTAAAGTTGTGTTCAAACCAGAGACATCTGAAATTTTACATAAGAAAGCTTTACTCCCCGCAAAAGATCTTTATCCGAGTAGCTTTCCACTTAAAAATACCTAAGGCATTCCTTGTTTGTTGCTGAATACACAACTTTTGTAACAGAGTCATGAACATAACGTTTACAACCTAAACCACAAATGTCTCCACGACTGTATCGATTAGAATCACGACAAGGATTAACATCCACGTGTTGGTGATACCAATCACCACACTAACATCGAGTTTACCATTGCCGCTGTTGTCAGCAGTATTCCAAATGCACAAGAACACAGACTCTTTGTGTTTATTCACTTTTTGCTGCTGAGTTGACTAGATTTGTCTGAAGATAACACTTAACACTTAAAACTTACCCTCGGGATTATCGGCTGCCTCCACCAGTGACGGTAATCAAAGTCATCGGCTCAAAGAAATCATGCTTCCAGCTTGTGTTTGAAACGGCCGCTGGTTGAATTTATCTCATACCCGAGTGTAGCGATCGATTTTTTCTCGCGTGAACATAACAGTAAAATTACACACCGCCGGGTCTTCGAAATCAACACGAAGTTTCTGTTCAACAACACGAGATATATCGGTGTTCTTCCATGAAAAATAAAGAGTGAAAAAACGATGTTGAGATTATGCAAGTAGGTATTTCGCAGGACAAAAGTACGTTCGACCTCGGTGGTCGATGTTGATCATCGGAAGTTTTACAACGACGTTATGTCCAAACGTGCCTACATTTCAGTCATTTTTCTAAAAAACGGAAAATATTTGACACCTGCCAGTATGCCCACTGAAATAACAGCAGTTTTGAGCATTTGGAGACAGCAAATGGGTTCACTGACCGTTCTCAATGTTTCTCAAAATAATACTTCAGCGATCGCAAGTACTTTCTGTCACGTTTTTCTTCCACTGCAATCACCGATTTTTCGCCAAAAACCCAGAGTTTTAAACGCAAGAAATAAATGTACCACATCCATTCTCACTGTTTGAAACTCTGATTTATACTGAACAAGTGAGCCAAAGTAGACAACTGTGCATGCTTTTTAAACAAAATTTGTAGCATCATTCATGTGAATGGGTAGCCATTTTGAGCAGGTCGACTCACCTCTGTACTCTTGACCACATACAAGTTTTCACATCCAGCTAATGCACACATATACACACTGACGACATAAATTAACAATTTCTAGGGTTTTTGGTTTTGGTTTTTTTGCAGGATCCATCAAACCTCATTCTCACGATTGACGGACAGAAGAAGTCGTTTGATGCGTGGACCTTGGAATATGCAAACACATACTATCCAAACCTTGGAAAAGAAGTGATTAAAATCCCATGCTTGGATTTTACGCCGAGTTCAGCAAGTGTGAAGCAGCTCAGAGTGAAACAAAATGATGCAAAGCCAAACAGCAGTGAGGTAAACTGTTTTATGTTTGTTTACGCTCCCCTCCAGAACTCCCACTCGCAGTTTGTGCGTTTGTAACTTTGTCTGACTTTGTGAGATACGCTGTATTATAAGAAGTTCACAGGAACTAGGCATTGGCTTTCATACTCATAGGATGCAGAATTAACTTTCTAGCTGTTTTGATGTTGACAGGTTCCTAAATCAGATTGTTGTGCATTTTTTTGTTTGTTGGGGTTTTTGTTGATTTTTTGGTTGCTGCAACTTGTGCAAGCACCAAAAATTGACATGGTTATATAGATGTATTTGAAGTTAGTATATATATATATATTTTAGTATTATTAACAAGACCGATTCGCACTTGCTGCCTGTGCTACTCTTAGTTGCCCTGACGAAGGTGAAAACTCTCAGACAATGTTCCTGTCTGTCTTCAGCACCAGGAGACTCCTCCTCCTCCTCCATGTACCCAGCGAAAGACAAAGAAGGAAAGGAAAAAGGAAAAGGCCGAAAAGGGAACGCCAATTCCTGGAGCTTATGAGTTGGAAGTACGGTTGTGCAACAAGTATCTTGTCAGAAAATTGGTGGAAGTTGATTTAGGAGCTTGTACAGTTTTACCTACATTATCATGTGTAAAACCACTTAGGTATCTTCTCCTCCATGTGTGTGTGTGCGTGCGTGCGTGTGTGTGTGTGTGCGCGTGTGTATGTGCGTGTGTGTGTGTGTGTGTGTGTGTGTGTGGTGTGATGCCGAGCTGTGTATCTCAGAAACTGCTGAACTGATTTCAATGTAGCAGAGTGATAGATCGTAGTCATCTTGTTTTTGTACAGTTGTGTCTGATGCTCTTGTTTGACAGTGTCGGGCACAGTCTGCATATGTAGGGGTAATATTGTTTTGATTTAAGAGTTAAAGTTTGTTGAATATCATTTTGTGAAGGAGCCAGATGAGAACAAGGTTCGGGGTCTGAAGGCAGAGAGGATTGTCCGGGAGTCCTTTGAGCAGCTTGGCAAGGAGCTGGGCTCACTGGTAATGATTGCAGGCTACAACTTTGACAGCTATCTTAGTAAACTCCGAAAAGACATGACTCAGGTATGTACTTTCAGCATTCAGGCTATTCAGGTTAAAAGGCTGTTGTTGGCAAATTATGAACAAACCATTTGTTTAGAGGAAATGATGGCAGACTAAACACCCGATTTGTAAGATGCATATCACAGATCATTCTGAGCTGTTTTGATAGTGTCTATATGCATCACACAACTAAATCACCTGCACAGTGACAGCATCTCAAAGGCTGCCACTGAGCCAACAGAGGGCCTCACAAGGGCTATAAGGCTTGTGGCACTGTGTGTGGCTGAGTAGGAGAATTTGAATTTTCGCTCGTTCACAGAGCCTGTAGGTGGCACTATCTGAGTATCTCACACTCGGGGCTTACATTAAGACATGCAGACTATTTTGAGCAATCAGGCACACTCACAACCGAAACTGTTCCATAACATAAATTGGCTTTTGTGAAGTTGAGTATACCTGGAAATAGCTCTGATGGGTTTTGAAAAAAAAAAATTAAAAAAAAAAACTTCTATTATTTTGAGGTGGTTTACGTTTGCCAGTTTTACGGGGTTGAACCTCGGTTGGTGTGTTCACATTAACCAACCCGGGTTAGAACAATAGAAGCGACCTGAGCTAAACCCTGCTACGGACCAGAGTTGAACTCGGGTCCAGGGCCAACTCGCATTTCAGATCTAATCATGCAGCTGGCGTCAAGATATGATGCTTTCATCAACTTTGTCTAATTGCAGTGTACGCTACATCAACTCAATATTTCTTCCCTCCAATGTTTTATCCGTACAGTTGCGTGATGACTAGTTATTTCGTTATAAAGCGTGACTATTGAATGTGATCAGAGAGGGTATTCCCCACAACGAGCCAGCGAGATCAAGAAGAACAAGGAAATGGACCTGCTTGTGCTCAGGGAAAATTCAGGGCCATTACTGATTGAGGTGGGTACATTGTATTTTCTTTCTGGGCACAAGTAACAGCTCATACATATTTCCAGGGGTGGGAGGGGGGTGGGTGGGGGGGGACCGGGAGAATGTATGCCTGGAATGCTCAGACAAACAAATATTCGTCACTTGGTACAGAATATTTGACATCAGCCTTATACTTTTAGACCAGGTACCAAATATCTGTCCCTGAGTTTTCAAACAGACCAGTAAACCTAATGATGCAACCTGAAGATAATGCCAAATGCCCAGAAAAAAAATGAAAGAAATTGATAAAACTTAGCTGATTTACCAGTCTGGCATTAGGTCGCTTTGTTGATACATGTACCGCCGTTGTGTGAGGCCGGAAGTACAGAGTAGTCTCCCTTCACCACTTCTCTTTCTGCCATCTTGCTAGTTTCACTTTGCAGTGATCCGTTTGTGAGCTTAGAAGGTGGAAACTGCATGCTTATGTGCAATTAAAAAGACAAGGAGGATATGGTGATTAAACTGTTAGGTTGTAATTTTTATGCTTTTCAAGATAGTGTTTTCAAGCAGCAGTGTTGGCTCCACTGGCATGCATGGGGTTCAGTGAAGAGGGCCGTGCATCAAAACTGAAACTGGTTGTCTTTGCTCCTTTTTTTTCAAGCAGACCTCCAAATTCAAGATTTTTTTAGAGTAAAAAGTGGTCGATTAGTTGAGGTCATTGCGGTAGACAGTTGCAAATACCGATGCTCGATCACGCTATCAGTTCTAACATTTTTTTGTGTTCTAGGTGAAGTCATTTTGTCCTGACAACTCAAAAGAAGACCATGTGAAAAGAGAATTGTCAAGACTGCGGGAACAGCTTTCTTTGGACAAACAGATATTTGACCATATCATGAAAGATCTTCCAGATCCACCAAGAGTCACCAAGATTTGTGCTCTGCCGAACGTCTCTAGGGATGTCCTGAGTAGGGTGAGTTTTCGGGAATGACGTTGTTGGCGCTTGTAGGCTAAACACCAGGGATGCAGATCCCGTACAGCTGAGGGTATAATACCTCTTGAGGTTGAAAATCACGTACTCAAATCTTGAGCTGAGGGTATGAACATGCACACCATCACTGCATTGAGGGTATGAGCACATACGCTTTTTTCTGTCAGTGCGTATCGTCACGTAGAGGTTTTTAAGCTGTGGACATCGGGCGTGCGATATTCAACACTGGCCTATGGGTGTGTCTGTCGGGGGTCTGCGTTGAATCCCCGCTGACTGCACTCCTCTCTCTCTCTCTCTCTCTCTCTCTCTCACTCTGCAACTGAGTATGCGCAACAGACACAGAGTATCGCTTGAGAGAGAGAGAGATGAATTTTTTTTTTTTTTTTTTTTTTGCTGCCCCAGCTCTTTGCCAACTCCAGTGGTGTTCCTCCCAGGTCATGGGTGGAATCCACGGAGGACTCGGAAGCTGGGACAATTTTTATTATGCATGATGATGGAGATAAGGATGATGGTAAGATGATGCTATGGAGGTCCGTGTGGTTTGGGACTGCGGGACAGGGCCGCATTCCACGCTTCCTGTCATAAATATCCCGGCATTAACCAGGCCCGGGAACTACGGCACCTGCGGTGCCGGCCGTGTAATCATCCACATCATAAGACGTGTCATACTAAGGGAAGCACCCCCAAAGTCGCACCCGTGAAGTGGGTGAAACTCGGCTGTGTGGCAACAGCCTCCCCATCGGGCCCATAGCACACCCACTCTGGGTAGGAGCCGACCTAGGTAGGAAAAATCCCGCTTGCCTCGGCTGGGATTCGAACCCGGGTCTCCCGGTCCATAGTCCGAAGTGCTAGCCACTACACTACGGGGGCCGGTGAGAGAGAGATGAATTTTGTAGTCATCAACTGCACACAGTAATTATCATATATATTTTGGGAGTATTATTAGTACTAAGAGTGTGGTGGCTTATACCCTCAAATACTTCCTGAAAGGGTATGAAAAACCCTCTAGAAAATGCGGTGAGGTTATAAAAAAAAAACTCTCACTTTTTTTGCAATGGAGGTATGAAAACCCTTTGCCTTTTTGAGGATCTGCATCCCTGAACACAACCAGAGTCATCACATTGGATGAGAGGCCAGAGTCAGCAATGACGAGAGCCTATACACAATTCAGTATTCGAGACATGGACATGGCTGTTTTCCAGACCCCTAGATTGTGTACTTGGGCTACTTTTGTAATCATGCGCTGGTAGCGAAATCAGATAAACCAGGGCTTAACACTTACAAATACAAGTTCACAGGTTTTTGACAGTTTTAAACATGCCCAGAGGGTAACATCAGAACAAAGGCCTTAGCATCATGGCCATTTGTCATAGACACACATATTATACATGAAAATTAAAGAAAATTAAATGCGCTATCTATTGATTTAGGTTTTAGAACAAAAACATGTTTGTTTGTTTTTTTAAATTGTGATCACGAGAAGTGTTTATTTTCAAGGGGAAAATTGTTAAAAATTCTGATTGTATCACTTACTGCCAGAACAAAAAATTTTTTGTTACTCAAATCTTACCTACAAAATCTGCATTTCCCTAAAAGAGCATTCAATTTCCTTTCATTTCAGCTAAGGTTTGTTTTTCTTCACTCAATATTCTTAGAATTATGGGTAAAAAACGACTGCACAGACTTCCACCATGTAAACAAAGCATCACGAAGCTTCATGAAAGCGCAAGGCATACAACAAGCTACTCAAGAGAAAACTGAAAACTGACCTAATCCTTGTGGGAAGATTATTCATCCATGTTTTCTATTATGTATAATTGCACACATAGCTGAAAATAACAAGTACTCGGTTCAAGTTTGCAACGAGTACTTGCTTCTCACAGACACGGCATGGTTGTTGGTAAAATTCTCTTTCTCAGAGTCACTGGAGGCCTCATCTCGGTCACCAGGAGAAAACTCCTCACTTTCAGATTCAAATAAAGTCATGATTAGAAGAAAAAATCAGCTGTGAAAGTCGCTTCTAAATTGGTTGTGTGGAGCAGAACAACGGCGTGCGCACAACTCAGTTTGCCTGAAGAAGTTGGAGACAATAAAATATGTACATGTATTTTTTCTTTGACATCATAAAAATTCATCATTTTATGACACGTAAGCATACATTGCACAGGAACAACAAAAAAAAAACCACCAAAAACACGATTATTTTTTATTAGCAGTAACGTATTTATGCACACTGACCGATCGGTGGAAATCCACCGATGGCTAAGGGAACGAACTGTTAAGGGTTAAAATCTTCCACCTTTGGCTAAAAATTTTCCTTCCCCCCAAAACTGTATTTCTTCCTCTAGTCTAAAGCATTTAAAATCATTCCAAAGTACACCAAGTCGCACAGAATTTAGTGTACTCCAAAAAAAAAAAAAAATGTGTTGTCTAAAGCATTTCAGTTCGTGCAAAAAACGCTCAAAATAGCGCAGTTTAGTTTTCTTTTTTAAAGTTGTTTCTCTATTGAGACACCTTACGTGCACATTATGCTGCTGTGTTCTTTTAGGCAGGAGTTGTGAGACGTGTGTGTGTGTGCATTTGGATGTAATTGTGGCTAGGCCCTAAACCACCTCATTTTTTAATCCAGGGGAGCATGCTCCCAAACACCCCTAGCATAACGTGTCAGCTTTGCAGATGCGCCTCATAGCTTTGCCACTTCATCGTTTAATGTTTCACACTTTTTCTCCTTTGTGGTCAGGGGCCATTTTAAGCCCTGATAAATTAACTCATGAGTGACGTTACTGTGGTGGGTAAAGTGCAACAACCTTTTGTTCTGTAACTTGCGAAGCACCCTCACAACATGTTCTTTCAAAGAGATTGCCATGGTCATTGTCAGTTCTGTTTGTGTGTATTTCTGTCAGGTAGTGTGAACATACATACAGTATAAGTGTAAAAGCGATGTTAGCAAGGTAACTTGGCTGCTGCTTTGATGTACATGTAGAAACATGAAGTGTTTTCTTGTCTTTATTACACAGTTAGCAGATTATTTTGACCTTAAAGTTTTCGCAAGTTCACCCGACCGCTCTCTTCGTTGTTTTGTATCCTGTGCTGGGATCTGTAGATTTATGATTCTTTTCCCTTACAAGAACTGTTTTCCCCAGCAGTATCGAGAGTCTGGAGTCAGGTTCTATTAATAAATAGTTTTCAGTTGAAGATGAATGCCAGCTTTCTTTGATGTCCCGTAGGTGTATGACCAAAAGAAAATCCCTGATGAGGATACTTTCATCCTCTGCCGAGAAGAGCTGCAAGGATGGACGAGTGACGGTCAGCCATCATCACTTCGCCGTTGGTGGGAAGAAACCATTGTGCCTAGGAACAATTCAGTTTCCCTAGAAACTATCAAACGTATGGTTGGCAGGTATGATGTAACCCTTTCAGTATTGGCACCTATCAAAATGGCAGGGAAGGGGGGGGGGGGGGGGGGGGGGAGGATAGTAATGATTCTATGGTATCCATGGAATTTGGCTTGCATCCGCCCTTTTTTTTAAAAATATATATTGTTATTCTGTGTTTCAGGCAAATAAATATATATTTAAAAGTTACTGACCTACTGTTCTGTGGCAATTTTTTTAAAAACCCTTTTGAAAGGAAGAGAATAAGAAATGTTTATGACTGGTGGATGACCTTTACAGTGCAATGACCTTTCTGCCAAGTCGTTTTGATACTTCATGCAACGGCTAAACTGAGTTCTCTGTTGGGTGGGATGAGGGAGAGAGCAGGAAGAGGGGAAGGGGAGGGGGTACGGAAAGGGAGGGGGGGCAAGACCATGGCTTTGCCCCCCCCCCCCCCCCCCTTGCCATAGTCACCTGCCTGATTTTCCAGGGGGGGGGCAAAAAGATACTCTCCCCCCCCCCCCCCCCCCCCCCGCTTGGGTACAGGGGGGGCAGCTGCCCCCCCCCCCCCCCCCCGGTTCTGGCGCCCCTGGTAACTTATGAAGCAGCCTGTTTTCTCTGTGCCTCAGCAACCACAAACACCAGGCAACCCAAACGTAGCACAAATGAAGCTGGTTTGAAAAACTTTCAAGTGTATGATTTGGATGACCTTCAGGTCAGGGGCGAAGGTCACAAGGATTGAGTGAAAGTTTCAGAAATCAAAATTTTGGCTGAACATTTGCCTTTTCTGCATTGATAGTTGATACGAATGTCTATTTTAGTGATATTAGGAAAAGGTCAGGGTTCAGGTCACACGCTTTGCCATTTTAGTTTTTTTTTTTGTTTGTTTTGTTTTTGTTTTGATGAAACCATGTAATGTGGGAAAGTAAATTTTATTATTCTTACTTTATTTTTAGAATTGCGGGGTTGCTGTCGACAGTCAGTGTACCTACCCTTGACAAGAAGCGCATGGAAATTCGGACATCTGGCGAGGCTGCGAGAGAGGCTGGTCGACAGACATCACTGGTTATGCTCACTAAACAGCAAGCTGACATACTCAACTGTCCTGACAGTTGTGTTCAGATCCGTGGACCGCCAGGGTCCGGTAAAACCTTGCTATTGGCCTTAAAAGCAAAACGATGGCTTGATGAAGGAGACACTGTGTTTTTGGATGAGGGTCTTGTTGAGAAAACACAAAGCTTTGCTTTGAAGAGGCTGATTGAAAACCTTTGCCTGAATAGCTGCTGTGATGTGTCTAACTTGCTGAGGGTGTTTAGTTCTGCTGAGAATTTCCGCCACAAGGAAAAGGTAGCAGAACTCACACAAAACATTGATCCAGGTAAAGTACATGTAATTTTGGATGATTTTTTCCTCAACACATCTGAGTACACAGAACGCATACTGCAGAATTTTGTTAGTGCAGGAATTTCTGTTTGGTGGGTCCTGGCCTGTACAGATGCAGAAACTAAAGTGAGTAATGTCAAAACATTTACTCTGTCTAAAGTACTCCGTTCACCTCCAGTAATCCAGCGCTTGCTCACGAGCATTGAACTTGTCCCTGAGTGGCAGCAGTATTACATCCGCAGCAGTGAAGATGTAGGACAGTGCACTGATGGGCCTCCCATACGGTTGATTCATCACTCAAGCCACGTGCCATGCATTGGTGTGCCCCCATCACAGTGCGAAAGATGTGCTGTGTTAGTTGCAGAGGTTTTGTCAGCCTTAGGTGTGGCTCCTGCAGCCACAGGAAGTGATTGTGAGTTGAGCAGTAGTAGCAATGCTGAGTTGAAGAGGTTGCTTGGTGACAGTACCAATAGATTCTACTGCACATCGAAGCATAATTTGCCCATTGATTCATGCACACCCCCAGCTGTCAGGAACAGTGACATTATTATTCTAAAACAAACTCCAGTAATTCGTGAAACATTTTTGATGGGCGAGCAGGATGACAGTCAAACACAAGCACAGATTGTTACTGATTATCTATCTCATGATAGGTTTCAGTTACGTCTTCCTGGTGATCAGTCAGATGAACCGATGCAAGATCTGCCACCATCGTGTGTATACTTGAGGAATGATGATGACTTTTTGAAGAGAATAAGAGCATTGAGTGGTATTCCACTTGCTACTCGTTGTGGAAACCTGTCCTCTAGACGGCTGACAGCACTTTCGTCAGACCACACAGTTGTGACATACGAAAAGTACTCATGGGGTCTAGAACGCCAAGTGGTGGTGTTTGTTATGACCCCTGATGAAAATCCGCTTGCACCTGACACATCTTCAACCCAGACACCTGCATCTGCTGCTGGACAGAATGCTTTTGATGAAATCACTCACACTGATAAAAGTCGGGGAGTGGTTCCAGTTCCACCATCTCCCAAAATACTACCATCTGCCATAGGCTTGGATGTTAGTGCCCAGAATAAAGATGTGGATAACTTCAAGCACTTGGATGACAGTTCTCGAGCAGCGGAGAGCAGGTCACAGGTTCCATTATCTGCAGAGCTACCAACTGACGCCTCACATGTTGGTCATGCTGGTAGTGTTCAAGACAGCGCCTTGAATGTAAGTGCAACATGTTGTGACCGGGAGAAGAAGGCCCCTCCAGAAGTAGAGGATGTGTATGATGTTCCACAACATTATCTGGAAAGACTGACTCCTCACCAACGTAGCATGTTGTACGTGGCTGCATCTCGGTGTCAGTCGGTCCTGATCATTGTCTTTCCGTAACTATGAAGTGTGGAACAGGAATATGTTTTCTGGAGCTTTCAGTGCTCTGTATGGTGTGACATAATTATGCTTGCCTCTTTGTTGTTGACTTGATAAACCTGCTTCAAGAAAGGAAGGTCTGATATGAGTTAAAACCATTATTTAACAGAACCATTATTTAAGAACAGTGACTGGATAATAGTGGATTCCTTTTTGTCACCACACTCCCATTTGTCCATGCTATTTGGTTTGAAACATTCTGGACTGTACTTTTGGTGCTTTTTTGTTTGTCTTTTTGTTTTGTGGGTTGTTGTTTTGTTTTTTGTTTTTTTTGGTTGGTTTGTTTGCATTTTTTTGTTGTTTGTTTGTTTGTTGTTGTTTTGTTTTTTTTAGGGGGTTGGGGGCATATTGTTCTCTTTTTTCTGTTTTTGTTTGTGTGTTTTGTTGGTTCTGATTTTTTTCCATTACATTTATCTGGTTTAGTTGTTGGTTTAGTATTTTCTTGTTGCTGTTGTTTTGTTTCTTTCGTTTGTTTTCTTTCTTTTTTTAATTAAATTTGATGGGGCAGTTCTACTCTTGCAAATTTCTGAAAGAGTGCTTTGAAATATGAGAGTGAAGGAAATGCTGTATCTTAATGTCTTTTAAAGAGCAACAGTTTGTGACTGGATGGCTCAGCATTTGTCGTCAGTTGCTATAGTATTAGTGTGCTTGTCCGTTTTGCTTGTTGAAATGACAGATACTGTAACATAATGGACCTGGAGTGTAAATTGCCATGGTAATAATATGCCAGAGCTGCTGCTGTTCCCATTGTTGTGAGAGTCTTAAATTTTCAGATGTACAGAAATAATGCTGCTGTTGGTGTTGAGGCACAAGTCAGTGCACACAATGCAGTTGTACAATTGTTTGTTCTACATATGTCTATGTTTGTGTACTAGAATGTGGGATTGTGAAAACTTTACAGAACTTTTAATCTTTCTGATTGTTTGAAATGTTGTGTATGTTCGGTTAGAAGATTGGACCCTGGACACCTAGGAAACTTGTAATAAGAAGTTTCCTTTTTACAGTGTACTGTACTTTCAAAATGGCCGTCCAACATGTAGACAGCATTCAGTGATGCTCCTTAGTAGATGAAAGTTTGCTACAGTGTATCATTCAGAAGAGACTTTTACTACAGTACATTTTATAAAATAATTTTAAAATGAAATGATTATAGTCTATACCTTCAGATTTTGTTGTGCAGTATACTGATGCCCATTGGTTGCCTTGTTTGGAAGACTTCTTGTCATACTCATAGGCATAGTTCCTGTAGTATGTTGTTTTTCAAGAGATCGGCATATGTTGTTGCAATGTATTTACAGTTTTGATAGCTTCACCACGTTCAGAGTAACATTTTAACTTCTTATATACAGTTTAGCATAATCTTGTATTGCAAGATTTTGCTTTGTTTATCCCAGAGCAGTTTTCTGTGCTATGACTGCTCAGAAAAAGTTTGTTTGGTGTATTTTTCCAGAACTTCAGATAAAAGAAATGTTATTTTTAATAAGTTTATGTGTTTTGTATACAGTGATCAAGTGTTTTGTACATACATCACATATGCAGGGGAGAGTTGTTGCGGGAAAAAAAAAAAACTGGTTTAAAAAAAATACCCCGTGTTGAAAATACGCACGGTCCTTGTTATCATCTTTGCCACATGCATCGCTATGTACAGGCACATCATGTAGGAGGAATTGTACGCCGGATGTGTTCGAGCAACAAAATAATACAAATCCGATCACCAGAGTAATCCCAGTTTGCGCCAATGTATTTACCCACAATCAAATGGTATAAGTGCATAAGTGTTTATCAAATCGATGGCGCTTACTCCCCTTAAGTCTGTGCAAATAACGTTAGATACGTTTAAAAAAGACGGGTCGCCAGGTATATATATATGTGACGCATTAGTGCGTTTTGTGAGTGTGTGTTTGTGTGTGTGTGTGCGTTTTGTGTGTGTGTGTGTGTGTTATGAGAAGTACCCCTGGGGCTTAGACAGAAAGGTGGTTGTCTTTGTCATGACGAATGGTGTCATCAAAACATCACATTCGCTTCATCAGCAGTCTGACTCAACTCTGTCACAAGATCAGCTCTGATTTCAGGTCCAACACCATCTTGTTGGAAGCAATTTGTTGAAATTCCAGACAGGTCTGAAAAACCAGTCGGAGTCCCATCACCAAAGAAATATGCTCAACATAGTGGCTTCTCCATGCACCTCACAGCTGATCATTGTTCTTTCGTAACTACCAGATGAGTGCACAAAAGGCCGTGTGTTACGTATAATATATTATGGTAGCCTGTGTTGTATATTTGGTGAAGTCATCTTGGACCTAGTTTAGAAGCTATCAGGTCAAAGTAATCTTGCATCACCATTAGGAAATGAGACGATGGTGGTTGTTTCTTTAAATCGGCTTTTAGCCGAGATCCGACCCCAAACGACATCCCTGCGATTACTTTCTCAGCAATGCGGACATGATTATGTCCTGTCATTTCTGCACCATAGTTGTCATGATTCAGAAAAAAAAAAATATCGTATACATTTTTTATCAGTCAGGACATTTTGTCCTAGTATATTTCCCGCATATACGAAGCCCTGGTGTCCGTTAATCCTCAATCACGTACGGCATGTAGAATACATGACATTTCATGTAACACTGGTGCAGGGCTGCCACTCTTCCTCGTGTGGCCGGATTTCCGGCTTTTTGAACCGGCTGTGAAGAGCTTTCCGGCTTTTTCGGCGAAAAAATCGCGAGTCTGTGTCTATCGCTGGACCGTCGGCCTTCCCGGGTAAGGTGCATTTTGCGCCTCATATTCTCACATAATAGGTGTGTAAAAGTGGTGTTTGACACTGTATGAAAGAGAAAAAGAGAGAGATCCTTGACATTAATAATTGTGATTTGCCTACTGATTGAAAAAGACAACATTCTTTTCATGTAACAATGAAAAATAAGATTTGTTTTGGTCCTCCTTCCTCCTTTTTATTTTTTTTTTGAACTTTTTTTTCCAGTGGGTCCTCCAGCCTCCATATTTATCTTTGAATATTTTTTTTTACAAAAATGTTCATGTGCTTTGGCCCTATATGGACATCAAGACTGACACATATACAATGGAACGGTTTCCTTTACAATTACTGCTAGTGTTTGTGAGTGTGTGCGTGTGTGTGCGTGTGTGTGTGTGTGTGTGTGTGTGTGTGTGTGTGAGTGAGTGAGTGAGTGAGTGAGTGAGTGAATGAATGAGTGTGGTATAGTATGTGTGTGTGAGTGTGGTATAGTGTGTGTCAGTGTGTGAGAGTGAGTGAGTGAGTTGAGCGTGTGAGAGTGCGTGAGTGAGCGAGTGTGTGTGGTAGAGAGAGTGTGTGTGTGTGAGAGAGAGAGAGAGAGAGAGGAAATCAAAATAGTTGAAAACACAATAATGTCACAGGTACAGCTCCGGTGCACTTTCGTATGATGCGTTTGACCTATACGATTAAACCAGGCTGAGATTGAACTGTCAAGCCAACTCGTGCAGCTGACTGGCTTATGTGTGTATCCCTTCCCTGCTAACTAATAATACGCCAGTACACAAATATTTACATGAAAAAAAAAAAAAAAAAAACCCCAAAAAACAACCCCAGACAATAACAGTTTGGTGCTGATGTTCATGGTCAGTTCATTTGTTTTGCCTGTTCAACATCAGTTCAGAAAGTCCGGGCAGGAAGTCTGTGGTTCTGATTTGCAGTGGGTTATGCTGAGTGAACTTGTACCCCATCATCCAGCTGGGTGGCCTGGTCCTGTTGGAAGCTCAGGGCGGTCGCGGAGACAGCAAAGCCCCGGGAAGTCCGAAGTCAGGGTCACTGGGCGCAGCAGCAGCGGCAGCAGTCCACAGCGGCGACGTCATGGGCCACCTGGACAGAAAACATCGCCCCGGGCAACAGCCTCGAAAACCCAGAGCTGCAATCTCCCGGCAAGAGGTTGTGGTTGTTGGTCATAGAGGCCAGCCCCAAGTTCCCGAACGCATACGACCCACTCACTGAGAAACAACCGTGGCCCCGAGGACAACGGAGAAGTCTCAGTTTCTCAGAATGGTAACCTGACGGTGAGTAAGGTGAGTATCGCTCATGGAAGTGAGCCGGTATTGAGTCAGCCCGCATGGGAACTGGATGCCACAGCAAATGAGCCGCAGCGTTCAGAAACCAAGGACTGGCCTCCTGACCGCAAGGGTTTTGTTTTCATCTCTTGCAGAGAGATTTGATCTGTTGGACAGATTTGATTAGCATGTCAAGGCATTAGAGAATGTATACGTTCAGGTTATAAGAACCTGTTAAAACAGAAAAATTAATACGATTACAATTTACAAAAAAAATGCCTTCAATTCATTTCAGTACAGTTCAAATTATTTTTAAATATTTCTTCGTCACACATATTTGTCCTTGGTAGCCGACTCCTCCTCACACCCAGTGAAACATGATGCAAAATGCTGGTTCCAACATTAGAAAGTTCTTTTGTGCCCTTGTGCAAATGCTTTTCGGGGAAAAAAAATCGGGTGTTTTGGACCCATCACCTACTTGAGATGCATCTTTCCAGGTAATCATTAAACTTAAATGAAGAATGTAAGATAAAAAGAGAGAGGAGTAACAAAAGAAGGAACAGGCCTGGAGGGTAGAGGACACTGCTATCGACAGCTTCGTAGTGGATGCGGACATTGACACACGACCCGAAGGCGACATTGGACATCCAGAGACTCCTATCAGTGGCTGCTTCACACATCGGATGTTCATCTGGACAGAGGTAGGTTGTTCTGATTTACCTGCCAATAGACGTCCCCCACCCACTCCTTAAAGCCTCTATCTGATGTTCGTAACGCCGCTGTCCGAGTGCTCTCTCAGTGCCGGGAGCGGAGCACGAATGCCACCAAGGTTTGAGTTGGATTTTTCTGCCTGAGCTCTGAATTTCCTCGACAAAAATCTACTTTATCGGTCAACAAGAATCGTTAAACTCAAGGACTGACTGAAACGTCATCTGTCTATCGGCTAGTGACGCTATTGTACATAGTGAAACCATGACCAAACCTCACTGATGACGTCGCCTCTGAAGTAAAGTAATATTGAAAGTTCTGATATCTTTTAAAAGGAAGGTAAGGGTTTTCCATCTTATTTCTTAAAAAAGAAAGTAGGGGTTGCCTGCAAAAACTTTATAACAAAATCTCTGAAAACGAAAGTAGGCGGTCTCCGGCAAAAATCCATATCATTCCCTCTTAAAACGAAAGTAGGAGTTCCAATAAAACTCCACATGAAACACGAATATCTTACTCCGCCAACTTTTATATTATTCCCAGTTTCAACAAAAATCCTTGGCGAGTGCAACAACGGCCAACAGCCCTAATTTCTCAAACTACAAGGATGGGGAAAGAATAGGGGAGGGTGGGTGTTTTGGAGTTAAACGTCCTTTTCCACCAGATATGGGTGATATCAAAGACGGGGCAACGAGGAAAAAGGCCAGCACAAATATTTGGCCCCAGCCGGGATTCGAACTCACAACCCCGAGCACTGAAAGTCCAACGCTCTACCATTCTGCTATCCCGGCTCCAGACTTGAGCATTTAATACGTATATTTTCATCATATCATTACTTTCGGGAAGTTTTACGGTGCGAAATTAAGAAGATATCACACAAAATGTCCATTCATAAAAAGACAGATGGCAATGAGCATCTTAACCCTGGTAGTGACCAGCCCCGGCAATATTCCCCACAACCTCTATGACATTTTCACCATAAGACAAATGAATTCTGCAAGACCCGGACCGGGGTTAATAATCCCCAGGGGTGC
>JACVVK020000418.1:450000-580000 GCA_018292915.2 Batillaria attramentaria | reverse complement strand
AAAACCAGAGAGAAAGTAATACAAAGAAGTCTGCCGTGAAATGGCAAAATGGCCCTAGCGCTCCTAAAAGGTAAGGGCGCTTTGCCGTTTTACAAAACGACG
This sequence comes from Batillaria attramentaria, assembly GCA_018292915.2. Classification (NCBI taxonomy): domain Eukaryota; kingdom Metazoa; phylum Mollusca; class Gastropoda; family Batillariidae; genus Batillaria; species Batillaria attramentaria. Next base: position 579,898 of record JACVVK020000418.1, on the reverse strand, counting down.
ATAGAAATTGCACGCAGTGGCTACGCCGATTGTTGTGTCACTGTCTGCAGACTAGCACTAGTTGCTAATTAGCGGCCGGGGAGGTAGGTCTTCCTGCGCCGCTCTACTCTCACCGACGCGTCGGCCGATGTCTGCCAACTCCTTTTCCATGGACGATTTTCAGCTGGGACGCGAAGTTGGCCGATGTCTGTCAACGTACGTCGGTCATGGAAAAGGGCCTTAAGCAGCCAAAACCTCTACGCCGCGCGAAGGGTGGGTGGGTGGGTGATTGGGAGTTTAACGTCCTTTTCCACCACGTGTGGGTGATATCAAAGACGGGGCTACGAGAAAGGCCCCAGCACAAATATCTGGCCCCAGGCGCGCGAAACACGCGAAGAAACCGAACTGGAACCGAAGCACTACGACAACAATTGGTCACATCCGCAAAGTAGTTCCCGGGAAACGCGAGCCTAGTTTGATTATCGTCGGTTTAGCTGTACATCTTTAGCGTGTTGTTAACATAATAATAATACTAATAATAAAGGGTATTTGTGGCGCCCCATCTCACAAAAGCTTAGGGCGCGTACATAAACTACACATAACATACCAAAAAAACCCCCAAAACATAAACGTATATAACGTACAACACACACACACACACACACACACACACACACTGATTTTTTGCAGGTGGCATGCAGAGATATAGAGCGGGGAGGGGAGGGGCATAGGAGGGTGTTCTACTGCATGGAGAAAAGATGTGTACTTCATATCAGCTTATATATCTACATTGCCAAAGACATGGAGAAAGGACACCAGGAGATGAATAACCCTTTTCCGGCAATTTCTCTAACTCTGGATGAGACTAGATGGCGGTGACGTCCCAGTGGAAGCGAGCTGCGTGACAGCTTGAACGCCATCCTGTCAAAACGGACGGTGCAAATATCAAAGTTTGTATAACTTGTCATCGGCATTTTAGCTGGGCGTTGTTTCCTTTGTGGGTAGGTCCAGAGAAAACGGTTCACAGCCGACAGGCTTGCTTTTAGCTTTCGTTATTGAAGTGATAAGAGAGCTTTATCAAATACTATATGAACGTGGCCTGTCTTTTTAACTCTTAAAAGCCCATGCAAAAAGCACGTATTTAGTTGAAATCTCCATATCACTAGGAGCCACTTCAAGCCACTAACAAACAACGGTCAAGCGGGAAAGACCTACTGCGCCTTGCGCAATAGTGGCTTGAAGTGGCTCCTACTGGTGCGCAGTGGCTTGTTCTTTTTAACATATAGTGGGCAAGGGGTGGTCGGGCTTGGGCTCTTAAGAGTTAAATGTCACGTGTCGTGGAGGGAATAGGGAATGGTCCAGACTGTGTACCGCGTTGAACTTGTGCTGCTTTGGTTGCCAGTCACTGACAGCTTCCGGGGCACGTAGTAATTTCCGCTAAATATAGAGTTTACAGAATTTTCGCCCCTTTTTTAAAATTTGTGTGCAGAGTAAAATATTATGGCAATCAGGGGCTGTATGGTGTCTTTGGAAATGTTCAGCCCACCAAATTTGAAAAATAAATGCAATTCTAAATTCCGAAATGTAAATAGCTGAGCTGATCCCTCGCACCACGTGATTGTAATGTGTTTATGTCCAGTGTGTGAGAGAATGCGTGTGATTCACGTGAGCGTGCGTGTTGGGTTCAAGTCGCGGCGCTTTGAGCCGATTCATGAAAGTGGGTAAAGCGCCTATATAATACTCATTATTATCATTATTATTATTATTAAAGCAGTTTCGTGCCAGGTGACAGTAAAAACAGTGAAAAAAGAGCCTGGCATGTGGACTATTTGACTATTTGTATTCATGCGCAGCTGGCACAAGAGCTGGCAGACGACAGAGGAATGAAGGGGTAGGTGGTCGCTGATTCTGAATCAGTCGTAGAACTTGAATGTTCGACCGCTCGCGCAAAGTGTAAACAACTTTGTATCGAATTAAAACTCTACTTATCAATGAGATCGAGTATATCGGGCGTACAGGCGCACTCACGGGGAAACTGACTGCTCCGAAACATAAGTTGGTTTGGTAAAAATAGAAATAGCGCGTTTAACTTGTAAGTCACAAAGTGATTTGAAAGATGGGACCACTGGCCAATAAAAGAGAGTGTGGTATTTGTCCAGAACCTTTCGGGATGTCGACGGTTCCAGCTGATTTCTGATGCTGCAATGATATAGGTTAGCGGTTTCCCTTCTTTTCCCGCACTCCTACCGATACGTACTGAGCGGCAGGCGCGCGCGCGCGCGCACACACACACACACACACACACACACACACACACACACACACACACACACACACACACACACACACACACACACGCACGCACGCACGCACGCACGGGAGCCAGGACCTATATCCGAATGGTAGAACGCTGGATTTTCAATGCTCAGGTCGCGAGTTCGAATCCCGGCAGTGGCCAAATACTTGGGCTGGCTTTTATTTTTCTTGTTGCCCCTTCTTTGATATCACTCATACGTGGTGGACACCCCCCCCCCCCCCACACACACACACACACACACACGCACGCACGCACGCACGCACACGCACACACACACACACACACACACGCACGCACGCACACACACACACACACACACACACACACACACACGCACGCACGCACGCACGCACGCACGCACGCACGCACGCACGCACACACACACACACACACACACACACACACACACACACACACGCCCTGAAAACAAAGCACAAGTATAGTAATATTTGTTTTCCTTAGCAGTCATTGTACGCCTTATTTCTTTAATTGTTTCCATTCTGTTTGCGGACTCTACTTCAATAAGATGCAAGGAGCGAACAAAATAGCCATTGTTTCCACCATCAACGGACAGGCCAACCATAAGTGGTTCTGCCCTGAAGCAATCGATATTTTGTATCAGAACATATTGCTTCGAGACAGAAGACTGAACCGAGTTATAACCATATTTATTTTCCTGTCGCTGGGATTGCCCAAAGTGCCGCGGGGTGAAAATCTGATCAAAGCTTACTGATGGGCCCGACAATGGTGACAAGGGCAAAAGCCTGATACCGTTTAAGACGCACGCGCAAAAAAAAAATAAAAAAAAATGGCCGCCTTCTGTGGGTTTTCGTTGCTAAGATATGAAGCAAACTGTACGTCTAAGGACCGGTCATAATACATTAATTAGTCTTACTTTTTTGTAATCTGGAGTTCGAGAAATTAGCATGAAGGTGCAGCGTCTCCTGCGTGTGCTAGGGAAGCCGGGGTGGCCGAATGGTAGAGCTTTGGACTTCTAATGCTCGGGTCGTGAGTTCGTATCCCGGTTGGGGCCAAATATTTGTGCTGGCTTTTTCCTCGTTGCCCCGTCTTTGGTATCACCCGTATGTGGTGGAAAAGAACGTTAAACCCCCCAAAACACCCACCCACCCTCCTGCATGTGCTAGGTTTATATTGTTCCGTAGATCAGTTTGCATCAGCTGCCCAACGTTACAGTTTTGTTTTTGTTTTTTCACGTAGTGCAGACACACTTAGCCGCGAATTAGTCTTTGTGGCCTGCGCGGCGTTAAGCCTCAAAACTCACACACTCACTCAATACATTAGTGTCACGTGTCTAAAGCATTGGTTAGCACTTCGGACCATGGACCGAAAGACCCGGGTTCGAGTCCCAACCGAAGCTAGCGGGATTTTTTCCTACCTAGGTCGGCTCCTACCCAGATGGACCCGATGGGGAGGCTGTTGCCACACAGCCGAGACTCATCCACTTCACGGGTGGAAGTTTGGGGGTACATCTCATCGTGTGGATGATTACACGGCCGGCACCGCAGGTGCCGTAGTTCCCGGGCCTGGTCAGCACCGGGATATTTATGACAGGAAGCGCGGAATGCGGCCCTGCCCGCAGCCCAAAACCACACGCACCGCCACAGCATCATCATACCATCATCCTCATCTCCATCATCATTAATAATAATAATAATAATAATGCCCCAGCTTCCGAGTCCTACGTGGATTACACCCATTACCGGAAGGAACACCACTCGAGCTGGCGAAGAGCCCCCCCCCCCCCCCAAAAAAAAAAAAAAAAAAAAATTAAAAAAAAAAAAATTAAATAAATAAATAAAATAAAATAAATAAATAAATAAATACATTTTTTTAAAAATAAAATAAAATAAAATTTATAAATATATATCAAAAAACGGGTTTACTAGGATGCATGTGAGCGGCTGTCTGAGAGTTCAACGTCCATTTCCACCACATACGCGTGACACCAAAGACAGGGCAACGAGAAAAAGGCCAGCACAAATATTTCGCCCCAGCTTGGCGTCAGTGGACACAGCAAAAGAAGAACGACACTTACCTGGCTGGTAACTGTCGGCTGAAGCTCTCAAGTTGCCTCTCATCTTCACTCCCACGTACAGGTAGCCCAGCGCCAGCAGAGCCCCGTACACCACGAACAGCATCTGACACATCACCAGCAGCGGGCGCACGTCCGCTTCGACGTAGAAGACGAGGAGGTCCGTGATGAGGACGATTAGCATGTGCAGCACCCAGATCACCACCACCGTCCCCAGCCTCTGGAACCGCGGGGGCCCCAGGGACATCTTGGTGGTGTCGAGAAGGATGAGCAGCATGATGCTGAAGGAGGCGGTGAAGCCGGGGATGCCGAACGACCAGACGAGGCGCGCGGCGATGAAGGGCACCACTTCCTCGGAGAAGTAAGGGTCGGCCAGGAGGAACACCGCCCGCGTGATGGCGAAGGAGAAGACCATGACGTTGAGCGCGATGGCTGTCCTGCCCATGGCGCTGCTGCGCCGGTGCTTGTGCCACAAGGCCGTCACGACGGTGTACAGCGCGACCAGGGAGATGACGATGAAGGCGAAGGAGAAGAAGTAGACGTGGAAGGGCCAGGCGGACTGCCACAGGGTCTTAGCTGACGGCCAATCGGGTCCGGCTTCTGGCCACGCCTCGGGTTCAGACTGAGGCTCGGACTCGGCGCCTGCTGCTTCCGCTTCCGCTTCTGCGTGGGACTCCGGCTCGGCGGCCATGTTGTCGCCTGCCTCAGACTCGGGTGCCCCGCCCTCTGCTTCTGCTTCTGACTCGGGGATCATGGATTCTGGTTCGGTTTCAGGGTCCACTGTCTCCCCTTCTACTTCTGGTTCAGTTTCAGGGCTCACGGTCTCCCTTTCTGGTTCAGTCTCCCCCTCTGCTTCTGGCTCGGTTTCAGGACTCACAGTCTTCCCTTCTGGTTCAGTTTCAGGACTCACAGTCTCCCCTTCCGGTTCAGACTCAGGACTAACAGTCTCCCCTTCCGGTTCAGACTCAGGACTCACAGTCTCCCCTTCTGGTTCAGTGTCAGGACTCACAGTCTCCCCTTCCGGTTCAGTCTCCCCTTCTGGTTCAGTGTCAGGACTCACAGTCTCCCCTTCCGGTTCAGTCTCCCCTTCTGGTTCAGTGTCAGGACTCACAGTCTCCCCTTCTGGTTCAGTGTCAGGACTCACAGTCTCCCCTTCTGGTTCAGTGTCAGGACTCACAGTCTCCCCTTCTGGTTCAGTGCCAGGACTCACAGTCTCCCCTTCTGGTTCAGTTTCAGGACTCTCAGTCTCCCCTTCTGGTTCAGTGTCAGGACTCACAGTCTCCCCTTCCGGTTCAGCTTTAGGACTCACAGTCTCCCCTTCCGGTTCAGTTTCAGGACTCACAGTCTCCCCTTCCGGTTCAGTCTCCCCTTCTGGTTCAGTTTCAGGACTCTCAGTCTCCCCTTCTGGTTCAGTTTCAGGACTCTCAGTCTCCCCTTCTGGTTCAGTTTCAGGACTCTCAGTCTCCCCTTCCGGTTCAGACTCAGGACCCACAGTCTCCCCTTCTGGTTCAGTTTCAGGACTCACTGTCGCTGCTTCTTGCTCGGACTCGGGTTCTGCAGTTTCTTCTGTTGTGCGTAGAAAAATCTCAAACACTGAGTCGGTGATCGTTGGTGTGTCTTGTGTGGGTGCCGCCTGCGCCATTCTTGGCGTGTGCTGATGGCGTGTTTTTCTGCTTTACAGGCCCCTGTAAGAAGACGTCAAAATGAACATTATTCAATTCAAATGGTTCAGTTAGTTCAGTTTAGTTCAAATCATTGTCTCAGAAAATTGTCTTTTGACTCGTCTTCAATGTGAACACGGAACAATTTATGAAACAAGTGCACACACAAACTATACTGTGTAGCTTTTAACTAAATACGATGGAGACTATATATTGTTTTCTAAAATCATATCTTTGTTTCAGTTTTAATTAACTCTCACACGGAAGAAAGAGTGCGTATGCGATGCTCCATTTTTAAACCGACGTGTACACGCGCACGCACAAATATCAAGTGTGCACGCTAAAAATCCCACGTCCATCATTCTCAGAAGGCCGGTGTCGTGGTATACATAAATACTGTCGCACGCACCAGAGTGAATAGCAGGGTGGAGGTTTGCACATAAAGTACATGTAGCGTCCTCCAGCCCTGCGGCGCCGTGAGCATTTCAGTAACGATGGATATGTGCGCGGAGGAGAAGTCTACCATACCATACGTTTAAAAAAATTAAAATGTATAAAAGGACAACATGATAATTATAGGATTGCAAGATAGGGTTTCCGGCGAAACAAAATAGTGAAATATTGCCATCTGCGCATCTACGCATTATCTTCTCTTTCTTCCTCTTCATTTTCCTTGTTTTTGTTTTCTGGTTTGATGTTTTATTGCTGTGTGTTATGCTAATTCCGTGAACATATGTGACCCGTTCTCGCAAAAGGGACCGTAAGTCGCGCTAGGCCGAACGCCGCTACAGGCGAAAAGAGTGCCGGGGGTCAGTATGGCCGCCTTGTGAGTAGCCAACTTCAACTGCTGATATCTCTGTCAAATTTATTAGTACAGCTTTCATTCTTATACTGAATTAAACTGCATAATCAGTAGATTGTAGTAAACCACATAGCTCGAAACTGGTAATTTTCGACTTATGGTCCCTTTTGTGAGAACGGGTCACATATATAATTATACGCATTATGCCAGCCCGTGCTCAATTTCATCGTCTGAGATAAGATTGAGTTTTCCAGTAACAGCTCAATAAATTATTATTCAGTTAAGTTCGCATAAACTAGTTAGAAAACAGTGACGTCATGTTATTAGCAGAATGATAAAAACGGCACACCCCTTCAATAAAGAAATGTAGATAAAAAGATAGAGATGTCAACGCGTTGTAAGTATTCAGCCTACGGGATTCAGACATGACTAAATTCCTCAATGAAAGTTTTGCGCTTTATCCGTATCAGACCTTGCGTAGGCATACAAACGTAATTGTATACTTTACCAGGCAGATCGCTGAGAGTTAGGATTCCTGGAGATGCTTCCAGACAACACGTGTGAGAGTATTTATACCCGGTAGAGAATCGAAGTATGAAAAAGTCGAAACTGGGTACAGACGCTTGAAATGAGCAAATGGGTGATTGACCATATCTCTCTCTCTCTCCCCGACCACCCCCCCCCTCTCTCTCTCTGTGTGTGTGTGTGTGTGTGTGTGTGTGTGTGTGTGTGTGTGTGTGTGTGTGTGTGTGTGTGTGTGTGTTCCGCGCCTGCGACACAAAAGGATGCGGCGTTCTGTCGGCCGCTGCAGATTTATCTCCCTGAGAGTACAATATAGTCTGGTACTGCTCCCTCGGGTAGGCGATTCCCTCAACTGGTGATCGAGCAGATGGTTTCAACGTTGGAGTGGCAACGTTTACAACTATGTGCAGTGTATGACTGTGATGTCTGAACGTCTGTACAATTATTTTTGTTAATCGCTACATAATAATATTAATTTTCCATCTTTGGGACAATCGAGTCTTACTGAAATGATTTGAATTGAATTGATTTGAGGTTGTTTTATGGATGCAGCGAGTGCGTTTTGCTCCGTGTTGTTAGTAGTTTGTTGTTGTTGCTGTTGTTGTTGCTGTTGTTGTTGTTGTTGTTGCTGCTGCTGTTGTTGGATATTCTGATCTCTGGGCTCTGGTCTCTGAGGTGCTCCAATCGAGCAGAGGAAAGGAGTGATTGCTACCGGGTACCGCGTCGGAGAAAAGTATTTTGTTTGTTTGGTGGTTTGTTGTGTGTGTTGTTTTTTGTATGTTTGTTTTGTTTTGTTTCTTTCTTCTTCTTCTTTTTTCTTGGGGTGATGATGGTGGTGGTGGTGGTGGTGGTGGTGGTGATGGTGGTGGTGGTGGTGGTGGGTTGTTTCGTTTCTTGTTTTCGGGCTGTTTGTTTGTTTCGTGGGGATTTTTATTGTCGTAGTTGTTTTCTGTTGTTTGTTTCCTTTCCTTTTTTGGGGGGCGCGGGGGGGGGGGGGGGGGGGGGTTGTTTGGTTGTTTCGTGGGTTTTTTTTTGTTTTGTTTTAAATGTTATGTTGTTGTTGGGATTTATTTGTGTGTGTGTGTGTGTGGTGGGGGGGGGTGTTTTGTTGTTTGTTTGTTTGTTTTGTTTTGTTTTGGTGGTTGTTGTTGTTGTTTTTTTGTTTTGTTTTGTTTTGTTGGTTTTTTTTTCGGGGGGGGGGGGGGGGGGGGGGCAGGAGGGGGGGAGGAGGGGGAAAGGGGGGTAGGGGGGGCACCGAGCATGCGTGGCCCAGATTTTGGTCGAACGAATATCCTCCGAATCAGCTTGAGTAGCGGGAGAGAAATAACTATTTTCTGCAGCACACAACACAATGCCCCCAATAAAGCACACGGCATTCCCAACCACCCAGCCACACTGTTTATTGCGCAATCGGTAAGCCATTGTCCTTCACGTACAGGAAACTGCAGACGTTAATTCGATCCGCGGACATTACTGCGGGAACTCTCTTACTGGCCACGTAACGGCTTGTATCCGAGGAGCCGCTAATAACGGAGGACATTATTCGGTCTGAATTGCTTCTTTGTAGCGTTAAATGCAGAACGAATGGTGGCATAGAGCTTCGTCGGCTGTAAATGCTTTGGCTACACAACACAGATACGGATTTCAAAGAAAATGCTGTATATTCCTATCAAACATGACGCTGTGCACGACACCCTAGAAATGCTTTAAAATTCACCCCCCAAAAATTCACAAAAATCCAGCAGCAAAACACTAATTTGTAGAGTAAATTTAAACATATTTCAAATATTCCATTTAATTGCGATGCTAGCAGCGACCACCATCATCATTAGCTTGCTTTACGTCCTATGGCTTTTGGCCCTTAAGGACAAGTTGTTCCAGGCGTGTGACTTTGGCTGCTTGGCTAGGCGAGTGTCTTTGGGGTGTGTGAGGGCTGATTTGCTTAGCTTTGGTCAGCGTCAGAGGATCTTCGCTTGGCTTTCAGATGCCTGGTCTGGGTTTGTTTTTCGGTGCCTCAGTCTGTTCTGTCATCCGTACTTGTGCCTTTTAGATTATCACTGGGGTGTCCCCTCGCTTTTTGGGTTTAGAACCATTTTGTCAGATCTGATCTGACGATCGCGTCGGCCAGGGTTCTCATTGGCCTATCACCTAGGACTTGGTGTGGCTTGAGGAAGTCTACCGTCTTCAGTGAGTATCTGTCTCTCAGGTCCCAGACCGGCTGGAGGCTGGCGGGCAGGCCATCACAACCGTTTACAATGTGGCGAACGTCTGGGGGCTGCCCACACTGGCAGAGGTCGTTACTCCATGTGTGTGCGCAGCACAGTGTGCGTATTCTGCAGATGATTGCAGAGTGTCTGCGCGGGAAAAGTGGCACGTGGTTTTGGCCACCCGGGAGGTGGACCCAGCCATTTTCTTCGCACAATGCACGGAGTCTCCTCTCTCTGAGAGTGTGGGCCGCTCTTTGTATCTTACTTTTTACTTCACTGAGTGTCTGGAGTAGTTTTGCTTCCATGCCATCGCCGGTGGCGTCCCGGGCCGCGCGATCGGCCAGCTCATTTCCTCTGATCCCGCTGTGGGAGGGTAGCCACATGAGGGCTAAGATGGTTCCCTTCGTGATGATCTGATGGGCCAAAAAGAGGATCTCGCTTTGTACATCACTCCTATTCCTCGTGCCCCCTCTCTCTAGGGCTTGGAGTGAAGACTTGGAGTCGGACAGAATGACCACCCCCAGCGGGGGGTTTGGCATGTCGTTGACAAACGTGCAGGCCATGAGGATTGCATACATCTCTGCTGAGAAGATGCTTAACCCGGCGTTGAGTTTGTAGCGCCTTGTGATTCCAAGGTCTGGGATCACGAAGGCGCACCCAACCTCTCCTGAGTCTAGGACAGAGCCGTCCGTGTAGATTTTCAGGGTGCTGGGAAAAGCGCTGTTCAATCTTCTCTCTTGCCAGGGTTGTGGCAAGAGCAGAGTCTGCTTTCTTTGACGCGCCTTCAGCATAGCGATGTTCGTACTCGGGCTTGGCCAGCTCCCAGGGAGGAAAGACCGGCTGGGAGTTTGTGCCACCTCAGGGTTCGCTCCGCACTCTGACCAGATGTCATTTGTGTGCTCCGCCATCGGGATGGTCGTCCGATATATTCGTGGCGCTTTGACTTCCAGACCCTGCCGGATCAGGGTCTCCTTGGTGACTGTCTCTGTGAGTCCATCTCCCAAGGTGGTCTCAGTAGCGTGCATGGCAGCCTGGAAGTTGGCACACCTCCTTTTGCATTCCTCCCTGAGTGGTAGCCAGCCTGCTTCCTGGTATACCAGGTCGTTTCTCGCACTTTTTCTTGCACCAATTGCCGTTTTCAGGGCTGCCAGTTCAGCGACCACCGACCCCCTTCATTCCTAAGTTGTCTGCTAGCTCTTGTGCCAACCGCGCATGAATACAAATAATCCACATGCCAGGCTCATTAATTTTTTCCCTGTATTCGCTATTACCTGGCATGAAACTTATTTATACTTACAAACCCAACAAACAACCAAAGGTGGCCATGTTTTACTCTGCACACAAATCTAAAAAGGAACGAAAATTTTGTGCTATATATAGAGGAATTCGTACCGTCTAAATGCCCCGGAAACTATTCGTGTTGTGTAACCTGTTTTTCTCTGGACTTGTACGGGGTAGCCGGTTTGTACGCTGTCTTCAGTATGACAGATGTACCGTAGACCTAAAGGCCGGACCCTTTATTGCATAGCAATCGGTTGGTTCCTGAAAGATGATAGGTTTCTCTGGCTTCGTTACAGGGTGCTCTGTTTAGCAAAGGAGATACTGCCGGAGGAGCGGGAAGATTTTTAAAAGGCAATTCAAAGTGGCCTTAATTGAGCCACGCCCAAAAGAAAATCAGTGAATGGGGTTGAGGAAGTATGTGTGTGTGTGTGTGTGTGTGTGTGTGTGTGTGTGTGTGTGTGTGTGTGTGTGTGTGTGTGTGTGTGTGTGTCTGTGTCTGTGTGCGTGTGTCTGTGTGTGTGTTTGTAGGGGGGTGGGGGGTTGGGGGGGGGGATTGAACGAGGTTTTGGGTTAAGCCTAGGTAGATTATACATTTGGGCACGCACACACACACACACACACACACACACACACACACACACACACACACACACACACACAATCCGTAATATATCGTACTTAAGTCATCGCCCTCTATTTAATTGTTAATTTCAGAGACTTGTTTTAAAAAAAAAGAGCTAAATCAGTGACAATTATACAGAAAATTACTCGGGATTAAAAGGTGGAAGTGACGGGAGGGGGGGGGGAGGGGGCGGGTGAAGAACGATACTATGTATTACGAAAATGTTTACCCCCCTCACCCCCCGCCCCCTTCTTTTAAAGAAAAACTAAACAAAAGACTTCATTATTCATCAATTTGGGCTGATTAGTTGTAAGCACAAATCCTCGACTAAACTACAGAAACTGAGCAGGCCGCACCCATGTTCAAATTCACAATCAGTGTTTTCTAGATTCCCGTTTAGCTGCTCCGTCCAAAGTGGAGAGCTGTGTCATTAACCCTCGAGTGCTTGTCTGTGTATGTGCAGGTTCGATCGCGGATGTCACGGGGGGCAAGCAAGATGGCGGATTCTATTCCCCTGCCCGATCTCGTCGATTTAAATAGGTTACACGCCACTAATAACTTCAGGGGACTGTAGTAAGATTTCCGCTAAATATAGCACAGACTTTTTTTTTTTTTTTTTTTTACTTTTCAAAAATTTGTCGCAGTGTAAAAATGGCAATCTGGGGGCTGTTTGTTGGCTTTGTGAACCCAAGTACTAGTGAAAACAGTGAAAGAGAAGCCTTGTAAGTGAACTATTAATTTTGTATTCATGCGCGGCTGACACAAGAGCCAGCAGACGGCAGAGGAACAGGGCTGCCACTTTCTGAGAGACAAAAAGCCTGAAAATTGACCCTCAAAATCTGAATGGAAAGAAAGCCAGACTCCAGGGAGCCAGTGGAAGGAAGGACCAGCGATAGACACAGACTCGCGATTTTTTCGCAGAAAAAGCAGGAAAATGCTTTAAAAAGCAGGAAAGCTCTTCACAGTCGATGGTCCAGCGATACACACAGACTCGCGATTTTTTCGCCGGAAAAGCAGGAAAAGCAGGAAAACGCGTTAAAAGCAGGAAAGCTCTTCACAGTCGATGGTCCAGCGATACACACAGACTCGCGATTTTTTCGCCGGAAAAGCAGGAAAACGCTTTAAAAAGCAGGAAAGCTCTTCACATCCGGTTCAAAAAGCAGGAAATCCTGCCACAGCAGGAAGACTGGCAGCCCTGGAGGAATGAGGGGGGTCGGTGGTCCCTGGTCGCTGCTAGAATTGCAAAAAATACAGCAACAACAAACAAGTCAAGTCAAGTTGGTTTATTCCTGACCCCGATAGGGGTACATGAATCAATTGAATTACATACATAACATCAACTCACTTGACACACACACGAACTACATATCACACGAGCACTGAACTGAAAGGTAACAAACTACATGCGACATAAAAAAATTAAATAAAGAGAACTGCATGTTACAACAACCAAAGCAAACAAACAAACACGCCTTGAATTCAAATAAAGAGAACTACATGTAACAACAACCCAAACAAACAAACAAACCATAAATTTAAATAAAGAGAACTACATGTAGCAACAACCAAAGCAAACAAACAACCCAACCATGAATTTAAATAAAGAGAAACATGCAACATATACACAAAAAATTAAATAAAGAGAACTGCATGTTACAACAACCAAAGCAAACAAACAAACAAACCTTGAATTCAAATAAAGAGAACGATATGTAACAACAACCCAAACGGATACTGGAATTTATTTAAATGAGCCCTGAATATGAATCTTCGGCTGCTGGATTTTTGTGATTTTAAAGCTCATCTAAGGAGTCGTGTTCAGCGTTATACTTTATATATATCACATAGCGTTTTCTTTGATATCCGTATCTGCTTGGAGCCATAAGCTCTGACGACGATGGTCAAATTCAGAGAAATGTCAACAGCTGATTGGCTAAAGACTTACCTGTAAACAGCGAGATTGTGGCCAGATCCTCTACCTTCATTTGAGGTTGGTGCAATCGATTGCCTCGCATATTTATAAAAAAAATTGATATTGTCAACTTTCTTTACACAACTGATAATATATTTAAAACTGCACTTGGGAGCCCTCGCGATTGACGTTTAATCGTATTAACACCGAAAAGAAAACGGTAATGACTACCAAGTGGTTACGAGTTATGCAAATAAACAAATGGGACATAACTTGCAAATGAGAATAACTTCAACAAACAAAAGGTAACTCTGCTGACATACTGACGTACTTCGGTATGTCAGCAGAGTTACTTTTTCTTTGTTGAAGTTATGTCCCATTTGTTTGTGTCCTGAGGAAGGCGAAAGCCGAAACGTTGACCCGTGCCGTCCTTTGTGAAAGTTAAGTGGTTTCTGTCCCTTTTATCGTATTAACGCCGGTTACACTCTCACGCCATCTTGGTTGCCTCCAGTGGATGAAGTTACATTAGCAGCGTGCGTGAGTTGCTAAGCTCTGGCTATCAGACGACGGAAAATTGGCGGACACTAGACAGGAAATGTTCGACCACCATCATCTGGAGTGGGATGGTTCCGAATTAATGTTTGTACAAGACGGACTGAAAATGTCAGCCATTTAGGGCCTAATTTCTCCTCTCAGTTTTGTTTTAAACACACACGCGCGCGCACGCACGCGCGCGCAACACACACACACACACACACACACACACACACACACACACACACACACACACACACACACGCACGCACGCACGCACGCACGCACGCACGCACACACACACACACACACACACACACACACACACACACACACAGAGCGAGAGAGAAAACAGCTCAGAATGATTTGTGACGATAAACATGGTAGATTTCGTCCCTTTAAACTGTACCAGCTACGCTGTAAGATACAGTTACCGAGATAAGTGCGCACACACACACACACACACACACACACACACACACACACACACACACACACACACACACACACACACACACACACACAGCGAGAGAGAAAACAGCTCAGAATGATTTGTGACGATAAACATGGTAGATTTCGTCCCTTTAAACTGTACCAGCTACACTGTAAGATACAGTTACCGAGACAAGTGCACACACACACACACACACACACACACACACACACACACACACACACACACACACAGAGCGAGAGAGAAAACAGCTCAGAATGATTTGTGAGGATAAACATGGTAGATTTCGTCCCTTTAAACTGTACCAGCTACACTGTAAGATACAGTTACAGAGACAAGTGCACACACACACACACACACACACACACACACACACACACACACACACACACACACACACACACACACACACACACAGAGCGAGAGAGAAAACAGCTCAGAATGATTTGTGAGGATAAACATGGTAGATTTCGTCCCTTTAAACTGTACCAGCTACACTGTAAGATACAGTTACCGAGACAAGTGCACACACACACACACACACACACACACACACACACACACACACACACACACACACACACACACACACACACACCAAAACACGCTCTCTCTCTCTCTCTCTCTCTGATTTGTATTCACAAAGGTCGTACGTGTGTGTGAATGCGTTTGGACCTGAGGGATGAATTTCTCTATGGTTTTGTTTCTTGTAGTTTAGTGTATAATTTTCTGTATTGATTTTCTATTTTAATTTACATTTTTGTACAGAGTGTCTGTCGTCTTTCCAACGGCAAGTTTGCAAAGAGGCGAATTTCTTTCAAACTTTTACCGTTGATCAATAAAGTTTCATCATCATCATTAGCATCTCTCTCTCTCTCTCTCTCTCTCTCTCTCTCAGGGTGCGAAATGCCGCAGGGAACGCAAAACTTTATCTAAAAAATGAAATGAGCTCGCTTTTGATCTAAGTGTGTATCTTCGCAAAAGAACCAAACCAGTGAAACACACAAGCGAGCAAGACAAACCACTGAGCAGCGTCTAAATTTAAGCAATCAAATCAAAGAAATTAGAAGAAAAAAAAATGAGTCAAGACAGAGCTGGCATAGAAATGACACAAAACAGCCCTGAAATTGAACGAAACAACAAAACAAAACGATCAAATTTGTAATTAACAAAACCGCAGAGAGAGAGAGAGAGAGAGAGAGGGGGGGGGGGGGTTAACGTCCTTTTCCACCACATAAGGGTGATAGAAGGGGCAAGGAGGAAAAGACAAATATCTGGCCCAAGCCCTGATTCGAACTGACGACCCGAGCACTGGGAGTCCAACGCTCTACCATTCGGCTATCCCAGCAGCCGATACAAACAGTCAGAGGTTGGTCACGAGCCGAGAACACGGTCAAAAGGTACCCCATCAAAAGGGTTAGAGTTTCTCACAGAACGTTATGCTGCCCGGTTTGAGCCGGTCTGGTTTGTCGCCCCGGTCTTCTGACCTTCTGGAGAGGTAGAAAAGTGTGTATATCAGATACTCCCAGCTCCCTGAGAGAGAGAGAGAGAGAGAGAGAGAGAGAGAGAGAGAGAGAGAGAGAGAACCTTTATAACGGTAGAAGTTACAGGCATACACATGCCAATTTTAAAACTTGCCGTTGCTAAGAGAGAGAGAGAGAGAGGGGGGTTAAACGTCTCACCATTTTCGTCGCCTTTCTGGTGAAGTGTTTTCAAAATCAGTGCCCCATGGAAAGCGTCGTCAAGTGATGGTTGTTGGCGCACGAAGCACCCGCAGGTCGTCTCTCCCAGTAATTAGCGATCGAATCACGCTACATTCAATAGTCAAGCACCACCACCCCGTCACAGCTTTGCCACAAAAACTCAATGAGCCGCAGGTGGCCAGAACGAACAGCGGAACGTCGACAATCGAAGCCACTGGGTGTGTGGAGGGAGCAGCACTGAACTTTCTCTGTTTTTAAAGGCGCGTATTCCAAGTTTACAAGGCTTCATAGAAGACAGATTATATTTTGGAGCAGTTGCCTTGGCGAGTGTGCCTGCACTTTCGAAACAAAGTCTGCCTTAATGGGGTTAATCATATTGCTAACCATGTTTATGCTCACAGACCGTTCTGAGCTGTTTTTGTGTTATCTATCATCACACCACTTAGACACCTGAACAGTGACAGCGTCTGTAATGCTGGCACAATGTATGATGGGCACCATCCAATCAGCTGCAAGCGATAGACATTTCGGTAGGCGAGCCTTAAAGATACTAAAGCTAGCATTTTTTATGCTCACAGATCTTTCTGAGCTGTTTTTGTGTTATCTATCATCACACCACTTAGACACCTGAACAGTGACAGCGTCTGTAATGCTGGCACTGAGCCACCAGAAGCGTACCCGGTGACGCGACGATCACACTGAGAGCTCCAGTAGTGTAACAGCAGTCGTAGAATTTAAATGTTCCAACCGCTCGCGCAAAGTGTAAACAAAATTGTATCGCATTAAGAGCTGTACTAATCATCAAGATAGAGTATTTCGAGCGTACAGGCTCACTCACGAGCGAAACTGTTCCAAAATATAAGTTGGCTAAGAAAATAAAATGAGTCGGTTTAAACTTCTTCTTATTTTTTTTTTTTT
Source organism: Batillaria attramentaria (assembly GCA_018292915.2). Classification (NCBI taxonomy): domain Eukaryota; kingdom Metazoa; phylum Mollusca; class Gastropoda; family Batillariidae; genus Batillaria; species Batillaria attramentaria. The sequence goes on along the minus strand of JACVVK020000418.1, from coordinate 562,933 downwards.
AAACTGTGGTGTTAGAGTCTGTATGATTTCAAACAGTGGTCATTATATCGACTGGCGTCTGTTTATTATAATTTTTTCCCTCCATTTTCGAAGGTAGGACCGCACTCAAAAAGCTCAAGTCGAGTCCAAAACAAAAGCAGTTTTCAGTAAAGCCTATAGCAGCCTCAAAAATTTCAGTAAGCAAAACTGCGATCTCAAAGCAGAAGAGCACACAGCTGCCACTCACCGCAGAACGGCTGCGTCAGATGTACAACAAAACGACATTAAATACCCCAGTTTCGGTTTTCCTGTTTCCTGCTTCCCCTTCGGTGAGCACGGGAACTACGATTGCGTTACTTGCACATCGGGCAGGCGCGTTTTCAATACGTTAAATATTACAAAATTAAAACCACAGAACTTCAGAAAAGGATTTGTTGCTTGGGTAGCTCTGCTGCCCCTGCCTAGCTGCGAGATGGTCTCTGTTGCTTGCGCGACAATCCCCCTCCCCCCCCCCCCCATCCAATCCAACTCCTCCCACCCCCCTTCGCCGCCCCCGCCCCCCCCCCCCCCCAAGGATAGGCGCCATAAAATCGTCATTATTGTTATCATTATTATCATCGTCATTATCATCATCATCATCTTCATCATCATCATTATTATTATTGTAACATGCTAGTAAAACATTTTCTGGTCGATAATCGGCCCCTTTTTTTTTCAAATCCACGAACCGATATCCAAGGAGTTAAAAAGTTTATGCAGTGCTACCGTGTTTGTTCTTTGGTATTTACCAGATTTCGTCTGGTCTCTGTGAAATAAGAGTAGCCGGGGTGGCCGAATGGTAGAGCGTTGGACTTCTAATGCTCGGGTCGTGAGTTCGTATCCAGGCCGGGGCCAAATATTTGTACTGGCTTTTTCATCGTTGCCCCGTCTTTGATCAGATATCACCCGTATGTGGTGGAAAAGGACGTTACCCCCCCCCCCCCTCCGCCCCCCCCCCCCCCCCCCCCCCACACAGTCAACACACACACAATACAGGGGGGCCGTATTTAAAACACTACTACAATGTAAACGCACACGAATGCTCATATTTCTAACACGTGGATGTTATATGAGAGCAATCATCACCCAAACTTTTGAATCGTAGCAGCACCGAAAACAGTCTTTGACCTAGATATCCCGGCAACTCGACACACTTCCGCCACGAGAAAATGTGTTACCTGGCTGCTTCCTCAGTCGCCTTTCTGCGCACTCCAACTTCAAGAATGCATAAAAGCGAGCGCGGGACGAGGGCAGATAGCAAGCTACAGACCACTAATAGCTTCCGGGTCATGTAGTGACATGATCTACGCTAAATATAGTAGAAAATGTTTGCCCCTTTTAAAATTTGTGTGCAGAGTAAAACAAAAAACAAAAACAAAAGAAAGCCTGGGGCTTTTTGTTGCCTCTGTAATAAGTTTTATGCCAGGCAATAGTAAAATTAGGGAAAAATGAGCCTGGCATGTGGACTATTTGTATTCATGCGCGGCTGGAACAGGAGCCAGCAGACGACCGTGGAATGAGGGGGTATGTGGTCGCTACTAACATTGCCCAAAAAACCCGGAATATTGGACTGAATTTGTTGAAATTTACTCTACACATGAGTCTTTGGCTGCCGGATTTTTGTGATTTTTTTCGGTGAATTTTAAAGCATTTCTAGGGTGTCATATGCAACGTTATGTTTAAGAGGAACATATAGCCGTTTTCCTCGAAATTTGCATCTGTGTTCTGTAGCCTGTATTATACTATCTACTTGCGGGCGCCTTTGGCTCGACGTGGGCTCGAACCCACGCTGATAATTATTATGGGGACAGCTGTTCTGTACAGCCCCTGCTAAAGTCAGGTGCGCTACCTATAGACGACTCCACTCTTGTCAATCAGAAATGGCGAGCCTTCGGAATTCAGCCAATGGCGTGTCGCGGTATAATGAGCACAACACGTGGCGTGGTCTGGCAAACTTTCTTCCTAGACACTACAAAGAGGGGTGAGTGAGTGGGTGGGTGTTTGGGGGTTTAACGTCCTTTTCCACCACATACGGGTGACATCAAAGACGGGTCAGCGATGAAAAAGCCAGCACAAATATTTGGCCCCAGCCGGGATACGAACTCACGACCCGAGCATTAGAAGTCCAGCGCTCTACCATTCGGCCACCCCGGCTCCCCACACTACGAAGAGGGAAGCACGGGTAGTTCGACATATATATGGCTGAAACGTGGAAAGAAAGCAGCAAGTCCACTGACGTCATTTGAGGGGAAAAAAAGCCTTCTTGGTCATAACACTTGACAGTGACACTAAAGCCCCCTTTTTCCATGACCGACGTACGTCGCCCGACAATCGGCCAACTTCGCGTCCCAGCTGAAAATCGTCCATGGAAAAGGAGTTGGCAGACATCGGCCGAAGCGTCGTTGAGAGTAGAGCGGCGCTCTACTCTGGGCGAGTCGGTGACCTTGTCGGCGGAAATCCAAGCGATCTGACTGGCCGCTAGCGGAAAGCGGCCTTGATCCGGAAACCGGAAACTTTGAAGATGGCTGCTAGCAGTGTTCAGCCTCAACTTTCGGCGGCTAAAGTCATCGAAATAATCGATTTGATTCACGACCGGCCATACTTGTGGGAGCGAGTCGGCGATACGCGCGTTTCCATGGCAGATTTTAGTTGCCCGACAATCGGCCGATGTCTGTCGGCGTACGTCGGTCATGGAAAAGGGGCTTAACTTAAAGTGCTGGCGAAACATTCTCATCTACAGGGGAGAACTTAAAACCAAAATCATTGGACTGTGTGTCAGTCAGTTAATGTACCGAAAACGCGTCAAGCGTTGAAAAGGTCTCTTTGTGGTGGATTCATTACCGCAAGGTATGCAGATCTGAAATCACGATAAACGTTCAGTGAATGTGGCCATCTTTTTTTGTTTTACTTCAGGCTATGGGAGGAAACAGAGAATTTATGAATGTTTGATACCTGGTTTATTGTTTAAGATCATGCTCTACGTGATTTTATATAATATATGTTCTTCCCCACCCCCACCCCCACCCCACCCCTCATTCTCTTTCAACATACAAAAAAAAAAAAACTAACGTGTTTGGGAGTTTAACGTCCTTTTCCACCACGTATGGTTGACACCAAAGGCGGGGCGAAGAGAAAAAGGCCAGCACAAATATTTGGCCCCAGCAAACTAACAAGGAAACACAAACAACAACAACCGTATAGTCATCATCAACAACACACAACGCCAAAGCAGAGGAGGGAGGAAGCCGGAGTACCCGGAGAGAACCCTCCGACGATCGGCCCAAACGAACGGTGCCACATACAAGAAAGAAAATTTCTTCGCCGCGAGTGGAACTCGAACCTGACCTCTCGCATCGGCGGTAAAGTCTCTCAACCATTAGACCACCGACCGCCCCAGAGTTGAAGATGATGAGTAATATGTTTGTATAAAACGAAGAACCTGATAACTGGCCCTCCGCTGGGTTTTATCTCTCAGTAGAAGTGGAGCACAGCTGTAACACTCTTATTGATCACAAAACCATTGATCGTCCTTTTATTTTTAAAGTGGGAGACAAGAGATTTGGTCTAGTGGTTAAGGCATCCGGCTTCGCATCCTGCGCTATCTGGTTCGAATCTCCTGTGGGCAGGAAATTGGTGGGATTTTTTTCCTTACTAAATAATAATAATAATAATGAATATTTATTTTCGCTTATTCTCTGTGAGCTCTAAGCGTTTACAGAGGTAAAATAACTAAAAGAAACTAAAAACTACTAGAAAAATAAAAAGCACTAAAATAGCTAAAAGAACACACACACACACACACACAGTGTCTGTTATTCACTCATCATTGTTGTTGTGCTGAAAACAAGGAAAACAAGTGTGTCTTAATAGACGTTTTCAAGCTGAGGACTGAGTCTGTGTCTGATGCTTTGCAGAGGTGTGTTCCAAAGGGTTGGTTCTCGGTACAGAAACGATCACTCTCCATATGACTTCGTTCTGACATTTGGAACACGGAGGATGCGAGTGTCAGCAGACGAGTTGTCTGGATGGTGTGTGTATGTGGTCAGTACCAAATCGAGTCAAATGACGTACAGACTCGTTCACGGTGCCTGCCTCACCTTCGTGTACACACGCACGCACAATATCAAGTGTGCATTTTAAAAATCCCATTCCACATGAGACGGGAGGGGCCGCGGAGCAAAAAACAGTTAACCAGCAATACGACAATAATGATCAAAATGATGACTGACGGTGGTCCTCACAACGGAAGAAGAAGAAGAAGCTGACTGACACTAAATTAATACTAAATTTCTTTCCTTGGGTAAACTGTAATATAGTCATTAGGATTTTCAGTTCTCCCCCCCTCCCCCCCCCCCCCTTTTTGGCTCACTTGTGTAACAAAGTGAGTCTATGTAATAGCCCTCCGTCGTCTGTCTGTGTGTCTGTCTGTCTGTCTGTCTGTGTGTCCGCAGTAAACCTTAACATTGGCCTTTTCTCAGAATCTACAAATAGCAGAGACACCAAACGTGGCCTGCTGATGGACATCCATGAGACCTTTCAAAACATACCATATTGATTGACCTTGACCCAAGGTCAAGGCCACTAGAGCTGTCTGTTTGCTGGGTTTCATTGGCATTTTCTCAGAATCCAGAAAAGCCAGAGACATCAAACTTTGTATGATTATAGACATTGACAACACCTTTACTGACATACCTGTATTCAGTGGCTTTGAGTCAAGGTCAAAGCCATACAAGCTGTTTGCGGAAATGCTTCCAAAACCTTAACATTGACATTTTCTCAGAAACAATAAATGGCAGAAGCACCGAACCTGGCTTGCTGATAGACAGCCGTAAGACCTTTCAAAACATACCATATTGACTGACCTTGATCCAAGTTCAAGGTCACCAAAGCTGTCTGTTTGGAAATTTTACATTGGCATTTTCTCAGAGTCTAGAAAAGCCAGAGACATCAAACTTTGCGTGATGATAGACATTGACAACAACTTTACTGATATACCTGTATTTAGTGGCTTTGAGTCAAGGTCAAGGCCATACAAGCTGTTTGCGGAAATGCTTCCAAAACCTTAACATTGACATTTTCTCAGAAACAATAAATGGCAGAAACATCAAACCTGGCTTGCTGATAGACAGCAGTAAGACCTTCCAAGGTATACTGTTTGAATGACCTTGACTGAAGGTCAAAGGTCACTAAATCTGTCTCACTGGAAATTTACAATTGCCATTTTCTCAAAATCTAGGGATACCAGAGACATCAAACTTTGTACGATGACAGACATTGACAAAACCTGTACTGGCATACTTGTATTCAATTTCCTTGAGTCAAGGTCAAGGCCACTCAAAATGTTTTGCGGAGTCCTTAACGTTAGCATTTTCTTGGAAACAACAAACAGCAGAGACACCAAACAAGGCACAATGATAGGCAGCAATGAGACCTATGCAGGCATAGCCTTTTGAATAAACTTGACTCAAGGTCAAGGTCAATACAGCTGTCTGTTATGAAATTTTTACATTACCGTTTGTACAGAAGCTGCGAAAACTAGAGCTATCAAACGTGGCATAAAGATAGTCATTGATAAGCTCTTCACTTACAGATCTCATTTGAATGACCTTGACCCAAAGTCAAGGTGATACACACTGTCCTTGGAAAACTGTTATGTTGCCATTTGCCTTTTTCTTAGGAACTATGAACACAAGAGACATCTTACTTCAGGATAGACAGTGATAGCTTTACAAACATACTCTTTTGAATGACCTTGACCCATCTCACAAGTGAGCCAAGGAGGCTTTGCTCCTCTAGTTTTTTTTTATTTACTACTTTATTATCCCTTTCGGGAAATTCGGGCTGCCTCCCCCGAGGGAAGCGCGTCGCCGCGGTGCAGCGCCACCCAATCAGTATCTATCCTATATTTTTGTTACAATTTTGCTGGGGGAGGAAAGCCGGATAACCCGGAGAGAAACCCATGATGAGCAGCCCGGCAGCCAGGAAAAACCGTTATCAAGGCACCATATTCACTGACATCACGTTGGCTTTTAAACGGGCTAATTCCATCTTTGCTAAGTCAGCTTAAGTTTTGGAACAGTTTCGCTCGTGAGTGAGTGCGCCTGTACGCTCGAACTACTCTATCGTGATGATTAGTACAGCTCTTAATGCGATACAGTGTTGTTTACACTTTGCACGAGCGGTCGAACATTGAAATTCTACGACTGTTGTTACACTACTGGCGCGCTCAGTGCGTCATCGAGTACGCTTCTGTTGGCTCAGTGAAAGCTTTATAAATACTGTCACTGTCACAGGTGTCTAAGTGGTGTGATGATAGATACCACGAAAACAGCTCAAAATGATCTGTGAGCATAAAAATGGTGGTTTTAGCCCCTTTGAAAATTCTTCCCTTTCTCTCCGAAATTTGAATAATGTTTGCTGGACGCGTGTAAACTGAGCACTGTGATTCAGGGCAAGTCATTCGGGCCGATCGTCGGGGGTTCTCTCCGGGAACTCCGGCTTCCTCCCCCCTCTGCTTTGGAAATGTTCAGCCAATCAAATTTGAAAAAATAAATGCAATTCTAAAATCCGAAATTTAGAATAGCTGAGCTGACCCTTCGCACCACGTGATTGTGATGTGTTGATGTCCAGTGTGTGAGAGAATGCGTGTGATTCACGTGAGCGTGCGTGTTGGGTTCAGTTCGCGGCGCTTTGAGCCGATTCATGAAACTGGGTAAGGCGCCTTTATTATTATTATTATTATTATTATTATTGTTGTTGTTGTTGTTGTTGTTGTTGTTATCATTTACTGGAAATAGATGTTTGAAAAAATTGTGACCTTATCCTGCAGCCATGGGTATGATTCTGAAATAGCAGAAGACTTCAGCATAGGTGAAAAATTTGGGTGGGAAAAAAGTGAGGTGGAAAAAAATGAAATACCGAAAGGCTATAATATTATACCTCCGGAGAAGCGGAGAGCCGGGGTGGCCGAATGGTAGTGCGTTGGACTTCTAATGCTCGGGTCGTGAGTTCGTATCCCGGCTGGGGCCAAATATTTGTGCTGGCTTTTTCATCGTTGCCCCGTCTTTGATATCACCCGTATGTGGTGGAAAAGGACATTAAACCCCCAAACACCCACCCACCCTCCCGAGAAGCTCAGGTAACAATGACATCAAATGAAACTCTTGTTCAGTGATTGACGTATGTGCTCCTAAAAACATAATGATATATTGGGAGGCCAAAAAAAAAGAAAAAAAAGTGACGTCAGTGAATGTGGTGCCTTGAAATTGGCTGCTCAGGTTTTCCAAAAAAAAAAAAAAAAAAAAAAGGTTTAGGCTGGTTTCATTTACGCCGAGAAGAAACGGAAAGCGGACAGAGAACACTGGCTGTTATAAAATGGATTATGTCACAACTTCCTGAATAACCTTCTTTTCATCTTGCTCTGTGTGTGTGTGTGTGTGTGTGTGTGTGTGTGTGTGTGTGTGTGTGTGTGTGTGTGTAAGTGTGTGTGCGTGCGTGCGTGTGTGTGTGTAGAAGCCAGGGGCAGCCCGTGTATGATGCTGCACATTATGTGTTTGTAGTTAAATGGTTAAATGTATGCGTGGAGGCATGTTGTGTGCGTTTCTGGGCGAGTGAGTGTGTGTTCATGGTAAGGCACCCTGAGCTCCCGCGAGAAGGGTAGGTGGGTGGGTGTTTAGGAATTTAACGTCCTTTTCCACCACGTAAGGGTGATATCGAAGACGGGACAACGAGAAAAAGGCCAGCACAAATATTTGGCCCCAGCCGGCATTCGAACTCACGACCCGGGCATTGAGAGTCCAACAACGCTCAACAATTCGGCATTCCCCCCACCCTCCCCCCTCCGCGAGAAGGAGGGCGTCCTTTAAGTACCCATATTATTATAAATGGGTCTACAAAAGCGGCTAGGTACAAAGTCATTTTCGAAAATGGTTGGTGACTGAGATACCATCCGCATCATATGTCACATTCCAGTTTGGGCGACATGGTATGCGAAGAACACCAAACCTAAACAATATTGGCGATTGGGCATGTTAACTTGAAGTAGGACTTCGCTGAGCAGCGTAACCCACTTACACTGATGTAAATTAGGCTCACATGGCTGCAGAGGCACGAAGCAGCTAAGTGGTACCCCTTAATGAGCCTAATTTACATGTAAATGGGTTATGCGACTCTGCGAAGTCCTCTTGGCGAAGTCCTAGGAAGTCCCGCTATTAAGCATGCTGACTGGCCATTTCAGTACTAGTAAAATCAGAACATGGTGGACACGAAGCAGTCGGCGCACTCACCAACCCGTGTCCCTTCTGTAAAGCTAGCCAACCGACCGTGACTGACTTGTTTGAGTGTGCATCGAACTGAAACACAACGAACCTAATTCAAGAGCTCTTCAAAGCGAGTTTGCATAGATTGTGGGCCAATTAGAGCGTGTCTTTGACGCACGTCACTAATTATCTGCAGCTGCCATCACTTTCAAACATAGTCTAATGAGATTTGCCCGAGGACTTTGAATTCGACGATACTGAAGAGTTTGAACGCACCGCAAAGAAATTCACGGAACATCACAACGTGTGTGTGTGTGTGTGTGTGTGTGTGTGTGTGTGTGGATAACTGTTTGTCTATCTTCCTCTCTCTCTCTCTCTCTCTGTTGTGTGTGTGTGTGTGTGTGTGTGTGTGTGTGTGTGTGTGTGTGTGTGGATAACTGTTTGTCTATCTTCCTCTCTCTCTCTCTCTCTCTCTCTGTTGTGTGTGTGTGTGTGTGTGTGTGTGTGCGTGTGCGCGCGTGCGTGCGTGTGGATAACTGTTTGTCTGTCTTCCTGTGCGTGCGTGCGTGTGTGTCAGTTGAGACCACCTCCTGTTTGTCTTTTGTGTAATTGTCCTTCAAACCGTCCAGTCAAAAAGAAGACAAAACAAAAGAACTTTCAATATGAATTTCCCCCTCCAATCAACGCAAACAATTTTATAATCATTTTAATCTTGTCTTGTGATAAAGAGATCATAACGAACGCCTCCTTCAGATCAACAACCAACGCCGGCAGACGCCCCTTGCCAAAGCGTACAGCAACTCCATTGCGCTATGGCATTTCCGCCTTCCTCTGAGCCTTGGTCTGAGATTCTGAGGCTTATCTTGGAAACGACCAGTCAGGTCACAGTTTCAAAGAGAACTACGTTTTGACAAAGCTAATTGTGTTTTCGCCCGACAGAAAGTCGTTCCACGGGCATAGGGATTGATCTGGTAAGCATCTACAGACAAGCCCAGCGAGGTCGATTTGAAAGACAAGGTCCACTGTAACGAGGAGGAGGGGAAAAAAAAAAAAAAAAACACGGGGTAGGGCGTAGCAGACATTATAGGTTAATGGGTTTTGCAAGTAACCCTACAGACCCACTTAATGTTACGATCAAAGTTAGGTACGGCTCACCTGATCCTCCTTCTCGACAGATTTTGTTTTTAGAACAGCCTGAAAAGAATTCTGACATTTCTGATATCCACTTATATCATTATTTCCATCATTATCATTATTTTGTGTGTGTGTGTGTGTGTGTGTGTGTGTGTGTGTGTGTGTGTGTGTGTGTGTGTGCATGTGTGTAAATTTTCATTCACTGAGATCTAGACTTGTCTGGGAAAGTTCAATGTTAAACAACAGAAACAATGGTTCTACGGTTCTGAATTTTTTCTTTCATGTATCAAAACTATATCCATGCCATATTATTTCATTTTTTTCCCTTAACTCTGCAGTCGCCTAGATCTCGCTGTGGATGAGCGCTATATAAAGATCCACTGTCATTATTATTATTCTGAAAAACAAGAAGCTTGCGAACACACGCTAATGTGCCTCTATTTTGCTTTCATACACACATGCACACACATACACACACACTCAAACAAGAAACTTCTTTTAATATTCGTTAAAAAGTCACACTGCTGAGGTAAACCTGAATCAGTTAACAACTACTGAAATATTCAACCACCATAAAGTACACCAAATGTTGAAAAAGTCACAGGCTCAAGCAATTCAGAAATTCAACAGTATAAGCAGCTCAAGTTGAAACGCTTCATTCTCGTGCCCCCCAAATTCGTGTTTGATTCCATATCGAAATCCATGTATCTTTTCATGTGAGTTTCCTGTCTAAATCTTGAAATAGTTGATGATGTTTCTATCACCAAACATCTAACAGTACATGCAGTAAGCTCTGACGCCAGATTGTCTATAGAGTATTCGGCATAATTATCCTAGTGTCTATACTAGCAAGATATTCCAAATAGAGAAGTGTTCCTTTTTTCCTACTCCCCTATTACTCATATCAGCTTTCCAAGCGATCAACAGAAACTTTGCATTGTGTGTGTGTGTGTGTGCGTGTGTGTGTGAGTGTGTGATCACCAAGGATCCCCCCCTCCCCCCCCCACCCCCCCCCAATATCTCAAACAAATTCGCATATCAACATGTTTGATCAAACAGATGTGGACTATATACAATTTCATGGATATTCATTAAAGAACTACACAATTTATGTACATGTAGATAAATGCATTATCAGGGCTCCGAATACAAAATGACACAGGTGCAACGTCTGACTTCTTTTTTTTTTTAATGTGAGTGCCTGGAGCGCACAATGCTTTTCCAATCTTCCATTTTTTTTTTTTTTTTTTTTTACCTGACAGCCAGTTCTTCTGTTGCTGAACACAGCTGATTCAGTACCACTGTATCATTAGCACAACCAGACCTGGCTATGAGAAATTCAGCATCAGGTTACGGTGTGAAAAATGTGCTTTACAAAATGTCAAATCAGATGGTTCACTGTACTGGAAGATCTTTCAACTGCTAATTCCATACGTGCTCAGCCAAACTTATGCTTTGGAACAGTCTGGTTTGGTAGTGCGTCTGTACGCTCGAAATACTCTTGCCTGATGATTAGTACAGCTCTTAATGCGATACAGTGTTGTTTGCACTTCGCGTGAGCGGTTGAACATTCAAATTCTATGATTGTTGTTACACCATCAGAACGTTCAGTGTGGTTGCCTTGTCATCGAGTGCACGTCTGTTGGCTCAGTGCCAGCATTACAGATGCTGTCACTGTCCATGTGTCTAAGTGGTGTGATGACAGACACCACGAAAACAGCTCAGAGCGATCTGTGAGCATTAAAATGGTAGCATTAGCCTCTTTAACTCAAATCGTTCCAAGTAAGTTATGCAGGAACCCCAGCTCAAGCAAGCCCAAACATGTCTAGAAGACTGACTATTCAGTAAGGATGCTGTTTCACACTACCGCACCATGCCCTCAGAGAGTGGGCATATAAAATGACTTGAATTCGCTTGATATAAAAATAATGACAAGACACAATGATGAGGTAGGCAGAGAACTGCAGGAACGGGGAATCCACGCGTGTGGTATGTTATGTGTTAACACGCATTCCACATCATGAATCTTCACTCATTGTCTTTCTGTTTCCTCTGGCACCCCACTCCTCGAAAGTATTTAGATCCCCTGACGATGAATAAAAATGTACGTGTTTACCGGCCCCCGTAGTGTAGTGGTTAGCACTTCGGACCATGGACCGGGAGACCCGGGTTCGAATCCCAGCCGAGGCAAGCGGGATATTTCCTACCTAGGTCGGCTCCTACCCAGAGCGGGTGTGCTAAGGGCCCAATGGGGAGGCTGTTGCCACACAGCCGAGCTTCACCCACTTCACGGGTGCGACTTTGGGGGTGCTTCCCTTGGTATGACACGTCTTATGATGCGGATGATTACACGGCCGGCACCGCAGGTGCCGTATTTCCAGGGCCTGGTTAATGCCGGGATATTTATGACAGGAAGCGTGGAATGCGGCCCTGTCCCGCAGTCCCAAACCACATGGACCTCCATAACATCATCTTACTATCATCCTCATCTCCATCATCATGCATAATAAAATTGTCCCAGCTTACGAGCCCTCCGTGGATTCCACCCATTACCTGGGAGGAACACCACTGGAGCTGGCGAAGAGTTGGGGCAGCAAAAAAAAAAAAAAAAAAAATGTACGTGTTTATGAGACAAAATGTGCTAAAGCTGCCATGAATACCACTGAAATCTTCAACATTCCCAAGTCAGTAATGAGTAACATTTGCAATTCATGCAAAACAAACTTTATCACTGTGAAGGCTACCACGATTAGGAAAAAGGGCCTAACAGCTATCGAACCGAAAAGCGCTCACGCCTTTTTTCCCCAGATCGAGGAAGTCTTCCTTTCACAAAGCATAGAAACCACCCGAATCCTACGAGTGAAAGAGAGAAGTCTGATTCTGAAAGGATTGTTTCAAAGGTAAGAGTTACGGCTGTATAATATCCCAGTTTATCATATGCAAGGCATCATATCCGAAGGAACTCTGACTGGACACTGACACATCTCCTGCCTGAGCTGACTCACTAGTGCAAAAGTATGGGTCATTTATCCTGAATATTGCCCAATGTGCCGCAGAAATAATTATGTCCACTCTCAGGGGTCGTGTTTATTGCATTTTTTTGTGTGTGTGCGTATATATATACTGTATATTGGGGACGCCCGACGCATTTTGAATGGACATCTGCATACTTCTAAGCATTCGACAGCTTTGACAGCCTCCCTGGGATAATCCCTTGTCAAATACTGACGGAGGGCAGTCAGCACTGCGCGATGCGAGTTTTACACTGGTCACTAGCCAGTTGAGTGATAACATGAAGCACTCTGTGCGACTTTTTGTGGCACTCTGGTTTCCTTCACAGGCTGATGCCATAAAAATCAAAACTCTGTCTGATGTGTACGTTTGTTTGGGTTTTTTGGTTGTTGTTTTGGGCGTTTAGGGTTTTTTTTTTTTTTTGGTGTTGTTTTGGTTTGTTTTTTTGTTTGTTTGTTTTTTTTTTTTTGGGGGGGGGGGGGGGGGGGGGGTTGGGGGGCATACACATTTTTACCAACCCTTGCTTTTTCTATTGCAAAATGCAGAACACCAGCGCAGCCCCTGCCACTTTGGTAAAAAAGTGTTTCAACATTTCAAAAATTAAGGGGGGGAAAAGAAAAAGCAAGGGGTCGGTAAAAATTCATAAAAGAATGCAACAGCCGACGGCCCTCTGGCGGTAACTGACAAGGGGTTAGCCCAGCAAGCACGGAGGCTGATGAAAGCCGTTCCAAAATGCGTACCAGTACGCAGAGGGTCCTTTGCAAATGGGTCGGGCGTCCCCAAAATGTAGTATATTCGCAAAAAAAATTAATCAGTCTATGGCCGCTGGCCAACGCAGATATGAAACCCTGTTTATGCCTGCCGAAGTCTTGAGCTCAGCAACAACAAATTTTGCTGTCAACCAAGTCCAAGTCTTCAAAGGCCTGGGACACAGTGGTTACAGTACAGAATTATCATGCTGCCTTTTCCGAATAGTCTGTCATGTGGAAGATGGTGAGTGTCACAAAGAGGCGAGAAATTCCTTTTCCACAGCATCCGCAATCTCGTCATCCACTGAGCCGATCGATTCAGCGAAGGACGTGTTGGACTCAGAGTCCGGAGCGAAGGCATCCACCGTTTTCTGGAAGCTGATCATCTCATTTTCCGTGTCCTCCGTCTCAACCTCCACCTCCTTCCGCTTCTGTTTGTCAAGGTCGTCTTCGGTTTGAGGAGGAGACGATTTTCGCCGTAGACCCCAACCGCGCGGAAACTCTCCGCTGAGACTGTCTGAGGATGATTCTGTGTCTTTCTGGTCCCCAAGAACGGTCTTCCGCATACGCTCGTTGCGCTCCCCTTCTGTTTCATCCGACGAGTCAGAAGCCTCTTCTGCCAGGAGTTCGTCGACCTCTTTGTCCATGCACTCAAGGTCTTCATCAGAGAAGGAGAGAAGGGGGTTGAGGGTGGATGTGGCGCTTTTTTCAGACAAAAGGGACATCTCCCCCTCCGAAATCTGGTCCGCCCCGGCTTCAGAACTTTCTTGCATCATTTCTCCCTCCTCCACGTCGCCCTCTTCGTCCTGCCTTTTCTGTTTCTTCTGCTCGGAGCCGGCTGAATCCTCCTCATCTTCCCCTTCCTCCTCGTCTCTATCGAGGGATTTCCGCTTTCGGCCCCCTCGCCTGGGTTTGTGCTTCTTGGGGCTTTCACTCTCCTCCTTTGCGTCTCGGCCGAGCGGGAACAGCAGTTCATCGCACCGTTCCCAGCGCTCTGCACACGCCCACAACCACCCGCTGTTGACGATGTGGATGCCCCGTGTACGCAGAGCCGTTTTGTGTTTGCTCGTGCCCGGTTTTTGCGCCACGAGGTGCGTTGTGGCTTTGCTTTTATCACTCACGTCCTTAGGGCCCACAATTTCTGGCTGCACGGCGGCGCCTAAAGCCTTGGCAACAATGTAAGCGCGGCTCTTCTCCACGGGTATGTTTAAGGGTACCAACCCGCTGAAGACGACGTTGCAGCCTTTAAGCGTCTTGCGCTTGACGTAAGGGATGATGGATTTCAGGTCGGGCAGTTTCTTGGTGGTATTTTCTGATGATGTCGTATCAGAGGGAGAACCCCCAGAGGCAGACCCTGCTGACGATCTGGAGCTGGGGTCAGCGGTGCTGGGAGACGCGTCACGGCTCTGGTCCGAGTTTCTCTCCCGGCCTTCGTCGTACATGCTGTAGAAAGCTTTGTGTATGCGGCTGAGAATCTCCTCCAGGTGGAGTAAGTAGTCGTCCTCATCATCCCACTCTATTTCATCATCCTTCGCTTCACCCTCGTCAGCAGCCGCTCCTACTGTATCACCTCCGCCACTGGCCTGACCTGCGTCCCCACCGTCTTTTTTCACATCTGTACCGTCAGTTTCATTTTTCTCTCCAGCATCAGTTGAGCTGCCTTCCATCTTTCCAGACAAAGATTCAGCCTGTTGGGTTGAAGCACCATCCGAACCTGAGCTGCCTGTGTGATCTGGGCTTTTCTGGACATTTCCATTGTTAACAGTCTGATCAGCGTGGTCACCGGCTTTGTCACAATCACTGGGCTCCTTGTTTTCAGAGACCAGCAATTTGCTGTTCGCATCCTTAGTTTGATCTGTGTGAGAGTTGTCTCCCTTCAGCGATGCACCTTCTTTGTTCAAGTTGCTGCTTTCCGAGTCCGATTCGGATTCACTTGAAACACGCAAGTCATCAGCTAGCTCTTTTTCCCTCCTGTCCTTCTCTCGCAGTTCAGCATCATTTTCAGTACCTTCAGAAATTTCTGTCTTTTCTTTGTCCCCGGCTGGTGATTCTTCCTCTGATTTCACCACGGATTCTCCTGTCTGGGCTTCAGAAACTCCTGGAATGCTGTCTGACAATTCCATTTTACACTCGCCTGCCTGTGCTTCGGCAACTTGTGAAGGACTGTCCAGTGATTCCGCTTTTAAACCATCCTTACCATTTGAGGATGAGAGATCATCTGTTTTGTGGACAACGTCACCATCACCGCCAGCTAAATCTGCACCTGCGGCTGTCGAAGCATCTCTGTCATCTTTTTCCTCATCAGATTTGTCCGGCGCTTGTTTTTCCTTCTCGTTTTCGCTGGCATTCTTGGGCTGCTCCTCGCCACCAGAGTGATGGTGGTCGATCACTTTGTGCGTGATGGGCACGTCGTCGTTCTCCATCTTCGTGAGACCGGGCGGTGCGTTGATGTCGGCGGTGCCCTGGAAGAAGCGGTAGGGTTTGACGTGGACCAGGTTTGGGGCGAAGTTCCACACGTCCTCTCGGTCGTCGATGATGCATACCATAGAGTCACCACAAGGGAAGAGAGCCCTGTCATCATACAGCAGGCACTGTTATTGTTCCAGATAACTTTTCAACCACGTTTTACATGAAAAAGTCTTGAATTTGAAGATCTGGTCAAAAACCAAGAAGCATAAAAAAAAAGTAGTTTCAGTTTCGATGTCCAACCATCTTCACTGAACATCATGTGTGCCGGTGGGGCTAGTACGGAACTCTGCTTGAAATAGTATCTTGCACCAGAGGGCTTTGAAATGAACAAAAACCAGTGTAAACTTTACCTAATATTTTAATCATTATATCCTCCTTGCATTTTTAATTGAACATGAGCATTTTCCACCTTCTGAACTCCCAAATGGACCACCGCAACAAACTGAAACTTGCAAGAGGGCAGAAAAAGTAGTGAAGGGAGACCACTCGGTACTTCTGGCCTCACAAAGGCAGTAAATGTATCAACAAAACAACTGAATGCAAGACTGGCAAATCAGAAAAGTGTTATCAATTTGTTTCATTTTTTTCTGGGCATTTGGCATTATCCTTAGTATGCATCACAGGTTTACTTGTCTGGCTGAAAACGTAGGGACAGAGTTTTTGGTGCCTGGTCGAAAAGTAAGGAGGTTTTTTTGTTGTTTTTTGTTTTGTTTTTTAATCTAACAATCCCAGATATTGCACGGTGGTCGAAAAGTAAGGACAGTCGAAAACTTAAGCATGTAAAAATTCCATCATGAAAATGCAGCACTCACTTGAGATTTGCAGTCTTTGACAGGGGATCAAAACACTCGTCTCGAGACAGAATCCTGTGCGAGAAAATCCTCTCGTCTGGATCGATGAGGCGTGCCACTGTGTGTGCGTACAGCCTCACTCCAAATGTACAAATGTGAAGCTCGTACATTTGAGACACCCGCTCCAGGAAGGTACGTGTGTGTGGACGCAGGCGAGTGTGATACCATGTAGCATGAGGGCCCTGCCACATCTGGAAATGGAAGACATCCTGCAAACAGAAAGAAAATGGTTGTTGCTGGACGCATTTGGATGGCATTAAAAAATACTAGCAGCACCTATCACTGAATGTGAAAAAAGTAGGAGTTTTAGATATAAAATTAAAATTAATAATAAAAAGCACTCTAAATAGGAAACTTATTCTCCATATAGAACTGAAAAAAACACCAATAATTGTAGTATAAACCATTATGTGTTTGTAGTTAAATGTATGTTTGGAGGAATGTTGCGTGCGTTTCTGTGTGAGTGCGTGCGTGTTGACTGTAAGGCGCCCTGAGCTCCTGCAGGAGGGAGGGCGTCCCTTAAATACCCATTATTATTATTATTAAAATTATTAATATAATTTTATCTACAACAAATTCAGCAGATATATTAGATGAGCTCATAGTCATGTGATCACACACACATACAGACATGCCTGCACGCACGCACGCACACACACACACACACAAAGAAACAGTGAGAAACAACAGACCTTTAAGTTTGGCGGGATGTTGTCATTAGTTGTGTGGATAAGCGTCTGATCCAAGTCCACCAGCAAGACCAGTTTCCGTGTCTTCAGCAGACGCTGCTCGTCCTCACGACCCAGCTCCAAAGCTTGCTATAAGCACAAGCAGACGCCGAAACTTTCAACATTACCACTAGCATATATATATATATAGCTGTCAAACTGAAAAAAATCTTTAAATACTGTGCTGACTCACAGGACAGCAGACACTTCAGGATATGAGACGTAGAGAGTTTTTAAAAAAAAAGAAAAAAAAGACATTTTATTAAACAAAACACAATTTCCTTACCTCTTGACTGATAATCAACTCGGGAATGTTGTGTACCATGGCAACAGAAGCTGTCATGGCCTCTTTTCGGTCTCCAGCTACCCCAGGCTCCCTGGAAATAAGTTTACTCACTTAGTTTATCTGCTGATAGCATTCAATTTCAAATTACTTTATTAATCATCCCACAAGGGAAATTATACGCCACCATAAAACAAAATAATAAGACATAATAATGACATAATTATATTATTATATGATAATAATAACAACTAAAACTTGCATTAACAGAAGCCTCACCTATGAAAAACTTAAACTTCACACACACACAAATGAAAGTCTTGTGAACTCACACACACACACACACACACACACACAAACAACCCTCGCATACCAGTACATAAGTCTTTAACACACTCACACACACACAAACTCTACGGAGCGATACAGCGAAAACATCCCTTACTGATTATACAGATTTGTTGTATAGGCGTATGGCTGTCAGTACAAAAGAGCGTCTGAATCTGAATAGCATGATATTTTTTCTATTTATTTTTGGTTCTATTTTACTTTCAACATTTGTCTTTACTTTAATCCACTGGTTTCCTTTCAAACTTATGGGAAAATCTTAGGATAGGTCCTTCGAGTCAGACCTATGTTATGTACCATCAGTATGGTATCGGTAGTTTTGCTGCAATAATGTGGGCAGGTAAAAACTCAAGCTGTTGCAGCCCAACTTCCAGTTTAAAGCTGTTGCCAAAGAAAGATCTTCCTAAAGATGTTGCACTGTTAGCTGAATAGGGGTCAGCTCTTTTTCTTTGCGAGACTAGTTTAATTCCAAAACAAATGAAATGCGGTCACAAACATACACAGTTGTAGTTTGTTGAGTGAGTCCAGTTCAAATCTCTCTCCTGTCATGCCCATTGTGGGTCCTTGTATAAAAGCTAATGGCCAATCACAACTGGTAAAACAAAAATTCACAGACTTACTGCACATGAAAACAAACAAATTTAAAAAGAAAAAAGAAAAAAAAAAAAAAAACCTCCTGAGATCTGCCCCACAGTCAGCACACATGTCTTTCATCACAGTGGGATGGGTGCAGCCTCCAGATGCTTGGGGTCTCAGCGTCATCAAGACGGCCCTGTTCCACAATAAGAGGAGAACGATTTAGCAATGTGCCTACTCATTGTGTTTCATTGTGAACTTCAGCAAAAATATGGCACATGAACTGAAGAATATAATCAAACGACCATCATTTAGTCTTATGTCTGCTGCACAGCTGACAGTATTATGCAGAGAGTGAGTGAGAGAGAGAGAGAGAGAGAGAGATACTGTCGCTGGCTAACCACAATATTTTCCTATAAAATCACTTTATTTCCTACTTGCAGTAAATGTATTTAACGTATAAGGAATTCACAGTGCATGTTTCATGATATCTCTTTCCACCAGTGCCATCACAATCGAAAGTACGCACCCAGGCGATGCCACACATCCAGATTCGATAAGAATTTCGGCTACGATCCCAGAGCTGGCAGACTTTAGTTTCACTGGATCTGTTGACTGACCATTGTTTTGGACCTCGTAGAGTGCCAGTACGGTTCCCTTTGTGACTGTGCTGTCTTTTCTCACTTTCCATTTCAAAATTTTGATCGATTCGCTACCAGGAGAGCGAACTTGCGTCAAGGAGGCGGCCATTTTCAGTTGCTCATTGCAGGTCAGCAGAAAGAAAGTTCGCACTTAATAATACGCAGATTCGTGGCTTATTTTATTACATTCGATTTGTCAGAAATGTATACCATGTCATTAAAATCCCAGTAATTCATTTTGGCCTGATACATTAAATACTGTCTCGGATAAAATAATATAAATCAGCAAGCCGTGTATTTTTAACCAATCACGTTGAACTCAACATGGCGCGCGCAAAGTTCGAGCTGCTGTGGTAAACAAGGGACGAGAGTCTCTGGGTGAGCTTACACGTGCGTGTGTTTAGATTTGTTAATGGACATTATGTAAACAGTGTGTATGCCTTAAATTTACAGCAATTACATTTCTGGTTTTCTTTCTTGGTATACAATATTTTGGCAGTTCAGCAGTGAGACTCCTTCTTCAGCCTACACGTATGCAATTACAATACATGGAGAAGTTGCTCAACGTTAGTCCAGGGCCGCGTTGCTTACGCAAATGCGCTCGCGGGCGCTTGCGGAGGTCGCTTTTCCTCGTTGGGAAACGGCCAATTAGAAAAAGGCGCTTTCAAAATGGCGGCTGAATCACGAACACGGTTGTTGGCAAGGCTGAAAAGGAAGAAGAAAACTCTAGTGCTCGCAGCTATTAGTCATCTTTTGAGCGCAGAAGACGACGTTTTTGAGGAGGAGCAATAATTACTGGCTTGGAGCATGACTATACCGCTAGTATGCATGTTCTGCTCGATGCAAAACGGAGACGTAAGGCACCCCTACGTACTCACTTTGACCACTCCTTCCCCACAAACACGCACAACATATCCCTGAATGACTGGCGACCATGGCCCGGTGCAATTAGCTCAAATTATTTTCATATACTATTCTGCACAATTACAAGTTGGGACAGAAGGTCTCCATCCACCCGCAAATTCATTTTAAGCCATTTCTTAGTTCCACTTCAACGAGGCCTTCGGTGGGCGCCGCCATCTTTGTTTACATAGAAACTGACCACGTGACCTTTTGCTCGCGGCGAACTACCTTCCCGGGCCGCTCGCTTACGTTCGCTTACGCTCTTCGCGAGCGGTCACGGAAACCGGATAACTACGCGCAGCGATCGCGGACGCACGCGGACGTTTTCGCTAGGAAACCCCCTCCCGGTCCTAGGCTAGGTATGGTCCAACGGGTCAGCGCTTCGTGTGCAGTATACTGTAACAAGTGCCTGCTGATGAACCACTTGAAGCCGTATGATATCTTTGCTTGTAAAACGAGGATTATGTACAACTCCCCACGAACACTGAGGGCCTGAAACAAACTGCAATCAGGTACACATGTACCACCTCGACTCCACTTGAGTCCGGGAGAGACTTGACTGCAGTCTCCACAACCTGCAGTCAGCCCCCTTCAACCCCTAGATGCACTCCTCCTTCCAGTTGATATAGTCTTAACCTTTTAATTCTCCCACCTGACCACCTCTAGACATTGAGTCACACGGCAGAGTTAATTCCGCTCTCTGACTCTGAGCCCAAAGAAGGGGGTCCTACTAATTACCGAAAACAACCGAAAACAACTCAATACGGGTAGAACGCAGTTAAAACATAGAAATAACAACACACAAACACGATTAAAGGTGAAAAAAGAGGCCTTAAACAAGTTAAAAGGAAAAAAAAAGTACTTATTCACTCCAAAGCAACAGGACAAAATGAACGTGTCTCCCAAGGGAAGCGACTCTGGTCCGGACTGGTTATTTTCTGCAATATCATCTTTTTTTCGTTCAGCTTTTTTAAGGCCACTTATTTCACCTTTAATCATGTTTGTGTGTTGTTATTGCTATGTTTTAACCGCGTTCTCTCCGTATTAAGAGTTGTTTTCGGTCATTTCGTTGTTTTCGGTAATTAGTAGGACCGCAAAGAAGGAGAGGAGGAAAAAGGGGGCAGTGTAACTTATAGTCACTATAAGTAACACTAACACTAGTAACAGAAAGAGAAAGCACCTTAGTGCCAAGGCTGTAGGCTGAGAACTGGTACCCATAGGAACACTAAAGCCATTAAAACATTGTTTAAAAAAAAAAAAATCATTTCAACTGTTTCTTTTCAAGAGTTTATCGACCCTCCTGACACCTTAAACGAGACAAGGACAACCTCAAGGACTGGGCATACTGCAACAGTGCAAGTCCCCATGATGCCATGGAGGATTGTGAGACACCAAGGACTGCAGCGTCTACATCGCTTGCCCTGCCCTATACAAGTGCTCGTCGCACATTCCCATACAAACGTACACCCCATCAACGAAGGATTGCCGGTATGGTACAGTTTTTATTACACTTGAATGTACTCAGTTATTGTCATGATAAAAACACTTCTTTTTTTTTCTTTTTTTTTTTTAGCGTGAGAAAATGGCTGTAGATTAACCTCTTTAGGGGTCCTACTAATTACCGAAAACGACCGAAAACAATTCTTAAAACGCGTAGAACGTAGTTAAAACATAGCAATAACAACACACAAACATGATTAAAGGTGAAAAAGAGGCATTAAAGTTAGGAAAAAAGTACTTATTCACTCCAAGAGAACGCGACGAAATGAATGTCTCCCATGGGAAGCGACTCTGGTCCGGACTGGTGATTTTCTGCAATATCGCCTTTTTTTCCTTTTTGCTTTTTTTAAGGCCACTTTTTTCACCCTTAATCATGTTTGTGTGTTGTTATTTCTATGTTTCAACCGCGTTCTATCCGTATTAAGAGTTGTTTTCGGTCGTTTTGTTGTTTTCGGTAATTAGTAGGACCACCTCTTTAGTGTCAGTTAAAACTTAAAAGTTAAGTGCGTCAGTTACATTGGCTGTGGTGTGTTCTTATATCATGAGTACTTTTACTTTATGGCATCTTTGATAAGTGGTGTAGATCTAGTACTATTAGCTGCAGTCAGGAGATTATGAAATAATCGCTGCAGCTGCAGTCAAGAGAACAAGAAAACTTGAAAGATTCCTCTTGTTTTTTTGTTTTCAGGTCCCAAACCGACGTCTGCTTCCCCAGTGGCGTCTGGCAGATTAAGGCGATCTCCAGCCAGTAAGGCAGCTGCAGGTCCAGGTAAGAGCACAGTCATTTGTCAAACAGGGTTTAAAATCTTCTACCATTTGGTGGATTTCCATCTTTGGCTAACAATTTTCCCCCACACAAAACCTGTGCGTCATCATCTGAAGCACTTAAATCATGCCAGATTGCACAGATTTTAATTTGATTGAAAAATTTCCGTTAAAAAAAAGTTGTTTCCCCCTTTGAAGCACTTGAAATTGTGCCAAAATGCACCAACTTGCACAGATACCAGATGTAAATGGGGCCAGTCTTAGTAAATAAATTGGCAGTTAATGAGTTATTGAATCGTGTAATCGTACGCTAAGTTTTTCATTATATTTTTGTTTCAGTTCCTCTGCCTGGACTAACCAACAAGACATGGCAGGTGTTTCACCTGTCTCCACTGTACGGGTTCTCCACACAGCCCCAGTCACTTAAACAGTACGGGCGATCACTTGCCTCCTACCTCTTACAGGTCTGTGGTTGTCTCATTGTCTGGTGTCAGCTTCTGTCTCTAGCTCACCGTTATATTTATAATACTGATAGTGAAAGTTAAGATACTAAGAACATACGTGTGTAACATGTATGTATATAACAAGGTTTTGAATCTTCCACCTTTTGGAGGATTTTCCACCTTGGGCTAAAAATTTTCCTCCCCCGAAAAAGTGTTTCTTCCTCTGAAGCACTTGAAAATCGTGTCAAAATTACACAGAGTTTAGTCTAATTCTAAACATTTTCCTTCAGAAACACAGAAAAAGCATCAAAGATCATTCCAAACCACACCAAACTGCACAGATTTTAGTCTTTTTAAAAAAAAAATATAAAAAAAAATCTGTGGGTATGGGCCCCTAGCTTGATGTGTCTGTGTGCTTGTGGCTTTGCCACTTCTTCACGGGGAGCCGGGGTGGCCGAATGGTAGAGCGTTGGACTTCTAATGCTCGGGTCGTGAGTTTGTATCCCGGCTGGGGCCAAATATTTGTGCTGGCTTTTTCATCGTTGCCCCGTCTTTGATATGACCCGTATGTGGTGGAAAAGGACGTTAAACCCCCAAACCCCCACCCACCCACCCTTGCCACTTCTTCACACCTTACCTCGTTTTTGACCATGGACCATTTCAGTGATGATACAATGATGTTAAAAAAAAATGTTTGTTTGTTGAATTCATTTGAAAATGTGAATTACGTCATGACAGTACCACGGGCCGTTGCCTGGGTTCCGGTTCGTGTGTAGGTGAAGTGTGCTTGCTCTGTGTATTCGGTCTAAAGATACAATAAGAAAGTTTGTTTTGTGTTGCGTAAAAAATGCTTTATTATTTTGGTGCAGGATCGAAACAAAGACGTTGTTGCTGATAATGGCAATGGCAAACAGTGTGCTCTCAGCATTTACGAAGGTGTTCAGGTGAACGCTGGTAAGGTTTGAATTTTCCTTTTGTTGGTATGCGTATAAATCATTACGCCATTTACTCACATTACAAGGATTACATAACCGCATTAGTACAGGGTCAAAACAAAAAGACTTGCAGTGCGAGCTTGGGATGAGGGGTGGTCTAGTAGGTATCGCGTCGGACTTACCTGCTGTGCTACTGAACAGCTGTCCCGGCGATGAAGCGTGAGTTCGAGCCCAGGTCGAGCTGTGAGATAAATGATTCTGGTTTTTCCTGGCTGCCAGGCTGCTCGTCTGGGTTTCTCTGCGGGTTATCTGGCTTACCTCCCCCAGCAAAATTGAAAAATAGGATAGGTATTGGGTGGTGCTTCACCGTGGCGATGCGCTTTCCCTGGGGGAAGCAGCCTGAACTTCCCGAAAGGGACAGTGAAGTAGTACAACGACAAAAAAAGAAGAAAAAAAAAGATAGTGACATTGACAGTAAGTAACTGCAGTATACTACACGTAATAAGCTCCGTGCTTCCATTTCATTTTCAGATATGTGTCATTCCAGTTACAGTGCACAAATGATGAACACACCTGTGGTGCACTAGGCAAATTTATATCAGTAGTGAATGTGTTGTTTTAGTAAAGGAAATAGTCTTAACAGAATTCTTATTAAAAAAAATATTTACTTTACTGAAACCACATTTACTGATTTTGCCTGGTGCAATAACAATGATATTATTACTACAAGTAATGCATGTGTACTTTATAAGAGATGTTGAATTTGTAGTAATCGTACCATTGTTAATTTCAGCCGACCCTGAGGCTGTGCAGATTTTAGTAACGAACAAGACTGCTAATGGTAAGTCACTGCATTGATTTATCGTTAGTATTTCTAATTTCGTGTACATAGCATTTAGTCCTAACACTAGTCATTGTAGTTTGGTATAATGTGGTATTGGGTGTGGTATGGTAATGTGATGCCCTGTGGTGTGCAGTTTGGCTTTTTTACATCCCCAGCAGATTTGTTATAATCTGATCTCGAAGGTCAAGGTATTCTTTGCTTTTATCATAATATGATGATGGGATGATGGGGTTCATTTCATTCCAGGATTTGAACTGTTCCTTGATTTTTCTGTGAAGTATAAATGCAGGACAATCATTCCCGTGCGTGGGGGGATTAACGTTATCCTAATGGTAGATAGTGACCTTATTGAAGCTGGCTTTTATCCTATGCCTCTATTTTATCAGGACGAGGCGCGGGTCAGGTGGTGCTGACGGCCATTTTATGTGGAGTGGACCTGGACTCCGACCCTTGCAGCGGGCTGAAGAAGCATTTCGTCTACTATCCCATCATGCTGGTCAAGGCCACTGTCGCTTTGACGTCACTCCTCTCGTCCTGGTTGGAGGTGAGGAACATCATCACTTCAGCATTATAGAAAAATAGGCAGTCAGGGTTTTCGGTGCCGCGTCACTAGCACCAGTATAACATTCTGCCATTCAAAAGTTGTGTGTGTGTGTTTGTGTGTGTTTTTTTGTTTTTGTTTTTGTTTTGTTTTGTTTTGTGTTTTTTTTTGTTTTTTTTTTTTTTTTTTTTTGGGGGGGGGGGGGGGGGGTTTCTTTGTTTGTTTTTTTTAAATCTTTTGCCGCCAAATTTCTAAATTTTCTATTTTCACTTGTCTTCATAAAACTGTACAGATTCATGACTGATAATCGAGCATATTGTGACTGTTTGTTTCATTTTCAGCGTCATTTTGATTGTCGTGTTTCACCGCTGATACCGACGTCCATGGACCTGGCTTGGATGGTGGCCATGTGGAGTGGACGACTGACAGGTAAGTTATAGAGACTTTTGTTTACATGTTGCTGAAGCAGTTCTGGCAAGTCTCCATAGACTTGGACGTAATAGTCTCCATAGACTTGGACGTAATAGTCTCCATAGACTTGGGCGTAATAGTCTCCATAGACTTGGACGTAATAGTCTCCATAGACTTGGACGTAATAGTCTCCATAGACTTGGACGTAATAGTAGTACTAGTTACTGTAGTATTACAAATTGTAGTACTGGTGATGTATTGCTGTTCATCATTCACAGTTGTGGCAGATTGCCTTCATTTCCTCCCTTTAGTTTCAGGCAAACACAGTGTGAAGTAACTAAACATAACAAGAATGGCCAGGAATGCAAAATAAGCCCTCAACCCAAGTTGCATAGTGTGTAGCTTTAGCAGAATTCATCAGTGTTTAAAAATAAAATATTCCACCTTTTGGTGAATTTCCATCTTCGGCTAAAATTGTTCCTTCTCTAATTCTAAAGCGTTGAAAATCATGCCAAAACACACCAAACTGCACAGGTGTTGGTCTCATTCTAAAACTTTTCCTCCCCAAAAAGTATTTCCTCCTCAGAAACACTTAAAATTATGTGTACCAATGTACACAGATTTCAGTGTAATTTTTTTGAAAAATTCCTTGGGAGCATACCTCTGGGTGTGCAGACGCGCACTCCTGGCTTTGCCACTTCATCACTAAATGCTACACACTTCTCCTCCTTTTGCATCACGGACCATTTCCACACATTCTCATTGTCACACACTCTGTCGTCAGAGCGGAAGAGTAAACCTGTGGAGCTGCTGTACACAGTACCTGCTGAGTGTGAGGGTGTCAGTCGCATCACCTACACCATCGACGCCAACGACTGCAAGGTGCTGTGGGACAGGTCAGTGATGACGATACATGTACTGATGATGATGATGATGATAAAACTTCTTGAAGTTTTGGTAAATGTAATAGTGTTTCATCATAATCTGTGCCTCTGTCTGTAATTGTACATATCTGCATCAGGGTGTGCATGTGTCAGTGTGCGTGTGCGCGCGTACGAGTGTGTGTGTGTGTGTAGTGCTGTGAGTTGCTTTGCTGCAAGAGTACGTCCTCTATAAGTACTATTTATTGTTATTATAATTGTTGTTATTAATTTGTATTTTCCAAATGGAGAAAAGTTTTGACCTGAAGCTGGTGCTTAATTATAATAAAATGTTTTATTTGTCACCAGTATCCACACAACAGAGAGTGAGGAGTTTACTGGTGAAGAAGTCGGTGCTTTCATCAAGAGCCTGGAGGAGCATTTCTATGAGTGCTTCAAGGTCAAACTTTGGGTGAGACTTTTTATGGTTACCCTGCTCAGTAATTCCAAATTTCCTGGGCTTAAGTTGTTCTACAGGAAATCCTTGTTTTCCAGTTCTGAGCCCTGTGTCTGGTCCCACCCTCCATCCATTGTTTTTTTGTTTTTATTCTTTAGCTACTTTCTTATCCCTTTCGGGAAATGCAGGCTGCTTCCCCCGAGGAAAGCACGTCACTGACGTGCAGCGCTATCCAACCTACCTATCCTGTATTTTTTTAATTTTGGGGGAGGAAAGCCAGATAACCCAGAGAGAAACCACCGATGAGCAGCTCATTAGCCAGGGCAAAAACGGTATCACATACAGTACCACAAGCTCGACCTGGGCTTGAACCCATGCTTCCTTCACCTTGACAGCAGTGACAGCGGTTGGGTAGCACAGTGGCTCAATCCAGCGTGCTACCCATTAGACCACTGCTCGCCCCTTCAGTTTCATGTGTGTGTAAATTTGTAGTTTGTAAGGTCTGCTCTGAAACCCTCGTTGTTCAGCAGCAATGTTTCATTCCACTTATCTAACCTAAAATCGATGATTGCCTTTTGATAAATTTTCTGTTTTGATGCCAAGTTTTTGTTTGTTATTTTTACAGAAAATGGAACTCTCACGAGTCGGAACTGCAGTTGCCTACATTGGAGATGGCAAACTGAAGGTAAAAAATTAAAAAAAAATTAGGAGTTTGGAGGGATGGTTGTTGGTAGTTGACACGAGTATTAGCATCAGTATAAAATGTCTAACACAGATGCAGGAAAACTGCAAGTACAGTACAAGCGTAGATACATGGACCTTGCAGCTGATCAAGAACACAGATTGTGCGGTGCGGAGATAATATTTCTGGTTGCATTAATAAGGATAAAGGGGCAGTATGCTGATTGTTGCAAATTTAACCCAACATGCACGCTCTCACAAATCACATGCTTTCACTCACCCTCCAGACATCAGCACATGTATAATCACTTGGTGTGAAGGGTCAGCACAGGTGTTCAAGTTTTGAAATTGCAAGTATTTTCCTTGTTTTGCTGTGTGTGTGTTCTGATCATTCTCAGACCCCCATCTTGTTTGTATTTCAGATTTTTTCAGCAGAAGATGCATGGCAGGTGCTGCGTTTCATGTCCGAGTTGGCGCTAGAACAGTTTCAGATGCTGACCCCAGTATGAAACCCTTAGTGCTTTGTGTTGACGAGATGACGAAGCTTTTCACGTCTTTGTATTGGCTGCTGTAATGCACATGTGCTTTGCTTCATGCCGTGTCACTCCTCTGTGGATCCGATGAGAAGGATGTTTTCTGTGTTGGGAGTGACTCAAATGTATATTTCCTTGTGCGGAGGGAAGTACATGTAAGGGGATTGTGGAGCTGGTACATTCTAACATTGTTACCTGCGTTGAGGTTTTGTTTTTGTGTGTTCCTTGGACCTCTGATGGACTTTTTCTCAAAAAGTTGTCTGCGTTTTCGTCAAGATACTAGGCCAAGGATCGTGTGAGATTTTCATGAAATGGCGTGTCACCAGGTTACCAAGGAATCATGCTTATGCCAGGGACTTGTAAATAGCCCTCACCACTTCACGGGATGGTTCGATATATTTACAGAATTTCAGAATCGTTCAAACAAAAAAAACAGGACGCCTGATGAAGCAGACAGTACTTTCACCTAGACATGTTGACCGCGCGATTGTCCTTGCAAAATGAATACTTGGTCCTTATTAGTCCTTACAAGGTCCTTATTTGGCTTTGACTCGTGACCCTGATCCAAGGCCATCACCACAGGAAGTGCTGGGGGTGGAGTGGAAAGGTGAAGCAGCCTGGAGATCTGTTCCTTGGCTTGGCTGGGCTGAAAGTATCAGTGGGGGCGAGGAATGCGCGACTCCAAGGCTGGATGCTGTGCCCTTGAAGCAGCTAGTGACTGGGAACGCTGAACCACTCGTCCGTCTGGAAAACGGGAGAGGCGTGACACCGAGACGCTGACTGACAGGCGGTGGACAGGGGATGAGCGGCGCACTTCACGTGAGCGTTTGAAATCCGGAGGTCGGTGACGTGGCTCAGCAGCATGGGACTGCCTCCTCCAATTGCCAGCGGGCGGTGAGGGGCAAGATCTAGGCTGGCGGGAGACACTGGACCAATCAGAGGCGTGACTAAGTGTAGAGCGTGAGTGTGCGGGTGAGGCCGAACAGGAGCATTTCAGAAAAATAAATTTTAAGGGAAAAGTGCTGCTTTTTTTTTTGGGGGGGGGGGGGGGGGGCAGCTCACGAGGGCCCTCGTTACAGTTACCATGGGCTCCCAGAGAGGTCCATGCTTTTTGTTGAATTTTTCGGCTGTTAAGTTTCAGCACAGGTGGAAGTGAAACACAGAGGCAACCATACTATGCTGTGTTCATGCAAATTTTGCTGACTCGCACAGAAATTTCTTGCATGTGAATTTCGTTTTATCTTGCAGTTGCATTGATTGTTTTGTATTTATTTTTTAATGTTTAGTTCAAATGCTGTTGTTTGTTCTGTAGTTGGCCATGTACCTGTTGCAACACTACTGCTATACTGTATACATGCTTTGTTTTAAGAATGGTATGAATTTCTTATAATTTACCCATTTTAAGCTTTGTATAGTTGGTTTTATTGACATAAATAGTTCATTTTCATGCCGTTAAAAGCCACTGTTTTGTCTGTGTAAATGGAATAAACATGTATTGACTGTCTTAGATGTTTGGTTTTGAGTGGTTGTGGTCTCCTATACAGAATTCTTACACTCAGAAGACCCATTTGTTTCTTCCCCCCCCCCCCCCCCCCCCAAAGAAAAAAAAAGCCAAACAAAAAAACCCCACAGAGCAACACCACCCTTCAGGCTGGGGAATTTTCAGTCATTTGGCAATTTTCAGCCAAGTTTCCAATTCTTTCAGCAAAAAAAAAAGTCCATTTCAGCCAAAGAAAAGGTAGGAGGAAAAGGTTGCAGGCTCTATCATCATTCACGATACATGTAATGCCATTATGTATGGGACAGTCTAACTTCATTTTGTGACAGTGTCAAGGCAGTATTTTACTTTTGGGTGCTAGGAAAGACTACTAAATGCCTTTAAATGCTGAAATTTGTTTTCTTAAATGGGGGCATTGGTCCCGTGTTCCCCCAGCAGGACGCTGTCTCTGCACCCCAGTCTAGGTGTCGGTCTTTTTTTGCCTCAGCAAATCCCCAGCCTGACCCTTTAAAAAAAAAAAAAAAAAAAAAGCCAAACACACACACACATCCCAGCTATAAAACCAACAAGTCAACTGTTTTCGTTTTACTGTTGTGTGTGGGGTTTGTATACTTTGTGCGTTTTACTGTTTGTGTTGGAGGGGGTAGCTGATTGAATTTCACCGTCGTTTGGTGCAGTTGATGAGCACTTACGGCCTTTCACCATTCGACGGTAGAATTTTATAGTGGTTAAAACAAAAATATCAAAACAACCCAGAGCGTCAGTCTTACTGTCACAGGTTACACTTGCAGGAAAATTACCCATGTTTAAGAGCACCGATGTCCGGAAGATTAACTGACGGAGAGAATGTTTCCCGTTAAGATTAACTGACGGAGAGAATGTTTCCCGTTTTTGAGAAGTGCTCCGTCACGTTGCCATGACCACACGACAAAAACACTGCGCGTGCGGGCACGCCGTGGGCTGTACCACTGATGTACCGCTAGGCCACCTGGGACCAATGGCTACAAAGCAGGTAGCGCTTTGCTGTGTTCGGGCCCCAATTCTAAGCGTACAAGTCGTTATAGAATTTATAACGACTTAGAATTCATTTTCAGGGCTTAAGATCTTCACCTTTTGGCGATTTTTCCACATTTGGCTAAAAGAGGCGGATCTGTCAGTCTGTCTGGATTGAATAGCGTCCGGCTGGACGTACCCCCATGTAAAACTGTAAACTGCCATTGCAAGTTTGCCCCGTCCAAACTGTCCAGAAACACAAACTCATCAACCGGAGACAGAGATAGAGATCCTTTATAATATCTTTATTTATTTATCACCGACAAAGCTCCAGACAGATTCTTTAGCTGCTTACTGTTGCAGTTCTCAGTATATGGGAAAAAAAATAATGATAGTAATATCAAAAGGAGATACATCTACTTGAAAACAGGGGAGTGGAGCGGCTTCCTGAGCATAATCTCATTCTTTCCAACAACACACAGGGCTTAAAATTTTCCACCTTTTCGCGGATTTCCGCCTTTTGGCTAAAATTTTTCTTCCCGCCAAAAAGTGTTTCCTCCTCTAAAGCACTTAAGATCAACCAAAATGCATCATATCACACAAATTTTAGTCTAATTCTAAAAAAGTTCCTTTCAACAACAACAACAAAAAAAAGTGTTTCTTCTCTGAAGCACCTAAGGTCATACCAAAATGCACCAAATTGCACAGGTTTTAGTCTAAATTCGTAACAAAAATTCCAGGGGAGTATGCCGGCCCTTGATGCCCTCTAGCATAACATGTCGGTTTTTCAGTGTCGCGTTCATGACTTTGCCACTTAGTCACCAGGGCCCGTATGTAAAACTCGAGGTTAATTTAACCCACAGTTACGAGCCTAACCCAGACTAGGACAAAAGAAACCCCCAAAACAAATTAAGTAAACAAGAGGAAGCGAAGAAAGAAAGACTGACAAAAATCTTTCAAAAACGGCATAGGCACCTTGCTGGAATGGATTTAAAACGAAAAACAACAGAAAATTTAACCTTAGAGCTAGTTTAGTTCGAGGTTAGACTCTAACCCGGGGCTAAACCCCCTAACCCCGACTTTTACATACGGGCCCAGATGCTACACGCTATTCCACCTTTTGGATCATGCAGCATTTTTAAGCCCCTGAACACACCACGATCAAATCTGATGACATGGTAGCCATCAGCCCCCCGTGGCGTTGCGTCGCTTGGTAGTAGTGAGCTGTGTCGCCACGCCGCAGGGGCAGCCGCCGTCGCTGAGGCGTTTCCATGGTTACCTGTGACACGATCCATACTTGGCGTGATGATGCGGCAACGACAGCTAGCACAGGGCTTTGCTTACCTGGCCTACGAAGACGGAGATAGCCGCTTCTACCACCTACCTTCACCGTCACGCTGGACAGGTGAGTGGACGGACAGAACTGGTCACTTCGCTTTTTCTCTGATGTTTCAGTCTTTATACTTTTACTCCGATTAGACTGTCATTTTCTGTGGGAGATGTGAGAGAGGGAGAGCGTGTGTGCGTGTGAGAGAATTGTTTAGGGACGCGCGTTCTCTGTCTATAGGTGTTTATCGCCGATCGAACTCGGCCAGCGGCGTAACCAATTTGCTCTTTCACTGATTACTGCTTGTCAGGAGAGGTGCGGTGATTTTTTTTTTTTTCCACCAATCTGCAGACTCAGTCATGTAAACTGACGTTGGCTGTTTTCGATGAAACTGTGCACAGAAACGTTCGTCAATAATTTTTGTGTTAGAGCACAAACTCGGTATAACGTGTTTTAATTACGTCCGTCAGCAAAGTAGAGGAAGGAGAGACCAGTCGGTTGGCCGCTGGAAACTGAAGCAGTTGTCGATGAAACGGTGTACGGAAATGTTTGGCTTAAAACTGTCTTGTTATGGAACAAACTATAGCGTGTTTTTTTAAACTTCATTGGTATCCGTAGTTGACCAGTCTGCATGCTGATATTAACATGACACGTTAGCGCTGGTTGGACACGCATTTGTCGACGAAACAGTGTACGGAACTCTGGCTTAAAAAAAAAAAATTCTTACGTGTTTTAAAATGTCTAATTCCATGTTTGCTAGGCCAATGGCCGTTTAGGAACAGTTTCGCTGGTAAGTGCGCCTGCGCTCGAAATACTCTGTCTTGATGATTAGTACAGCTCTTAATGCGATACAGTGTTGTTTACACTTTGCACGAGCAGTCGAACATTCAAATTCTACGACTGTTGTTACACTACTGGAACACTCAGTGTGATCGCCGCGTCATCGAGTACGCTTTTGTTGGCTCAGTGCCAGCATTACAGACGATATCACTGTCCAGGTGTCTAACTGGGGTGATGATAGACACCCAGGAAAACAGCTGTATCTGTGAGCATAGTAATGGTAGCATAATGATTAGCTCCTTTCAGGTCGTATTCGAATCTGAAACCAGTAACAAGGTTACAGTAACAAGGTTAGTAGATAATTTTCAACGCAAACATTATTCTGACACTTTAAACACACCGGCACACACACACACACACACACACACACACACACACACACACACACACACACACACACACACACACACACACACACACACACACACACACACACACACACACACACACACACACACACACTGTGGCTGTGTACACGCAACTCTTCATGGCATATATATATAATATAGATAGATATATATATATATATATATGTGTGTGTGTGTGTGTGTGTGTGTGTGTGTGTGTGTGTGTGTGTGTGTGTGTGTGTGTGTGTGTGTGTGTGTGTGTGTGTGTGTGTGTGTGTGTGTGTGTGTGTGTGTGTGTACATCAAAACCGACATGACGATGTCTTCTTTTTTAATCTTTCTTGCTGGTCGTACTTTCTGTTTTGTCGTCAAACTTTCTGTTTTCTTTCTTTCTGTCTATTTTTTTAGGAGAGTAAAATGATTTCTGACTGTGGTTCGTTCAGAACCTCAGCGTTTTAGCTTGGCCTCCATACATTACGCTTGCTAACAACAGAACAGAACTAGATATATAGTTCTAGCTCTGTGGTGTCCATACAGCTTGAAATGGTTTTCTCTGCCCACATTTCCTTTGATCTCTTAAAGCTCCACCAGCCTCAAACCACTGACTGACAAAAAGCAACGCATTGCGCTGGACCGGGCGGTCGGCAAAAGGGAGTCAGTAGGCAGCATTAGCGTTAAGCGGGAAGTGCCATGCAAAATTCAGGAGACAGAATTGATGTGTACACAATCGCCATAGTTTGGCCATTTACTGCTGGACAGGAAATGGAGGCGGTGACAGGAAGAGGGATGGGTGGTGGGGGTCGTGTGTGGGAGGGTTGGGGTTGGGGGGGGGGGGTGGTATGAAGGGGTGTGTATTTACTGTTACGAAGAAGAGGTGCTTGTGAATGTATGAGCATACATGCAGATTTTTTTTTAAATTCTCTTTTTGAACAGAAATTTGCATTTGTAAAAAGTACAAACAGCACAGAACATACCCCCCCCCCAAAAAAAAAAAAAAAAAAAAAAAACCCAACAACACCCAAAACAAACAAACAAACAAACAAACAAACAAACACAACAAAAAAACCCAAACAAACAAACAAAACGCACACACACACACACACACACACACACACACACACACACACACACACACACACACACACACACACAAAGAAACAGCAACAGCAAAAACAAAACAAAAAAGCCTAGCTTATAAAGACAAAACAACAACAACAAACTACAAACAAACACTTCCACTGCCATGCCGGCGTCGCAAAACTTTTTTGTTTTTGACTCAGGTTGGCGTATTTTTTTTTTCTTCTTTTGGGGCCTTTTTATCGCATCGCAAAAAAAAAAAGCCACGAAGAGAAACAGGAAGTTTCACGTCCTGTGTACACCATGTGATCTGAAAGGAGCATGTGAGGAAAAAAAAATGTTTGCAACAGTGAAAGGGTTAAATCTGGCATGCCAACCCGTCATTGTTTCCGATAAATAATGTCCGTCCGTGGCCATTTTCATAGCTGCAGAGGCTGAGAGTGAATCAGAGTTGGCCAATTTCTCATCTCGCAGATCACTTCCGGGAAACGTGCAGATGAAGTGCCTTGCGTGATCTGCTGGTCGGGACGTCACGCACACAAAGGCACATGTCATAATCAATGTTGTCAGAAATTGATTTCTGGGGTGTGTGTGTGTGTGTGTGTGTGTGTGTGTGTGTGTGTGTGTGTGTGTGTGTGTGTGTGTGTGTGTGTGTGTGTGTGTGTGTGTGTGTGCTGTGCCGCCGCTTTAGCAGTTCCGACGACGATTGCTTTTATCCAAAGCCGTTATTGTAAAACATGATCGCAGTCACGTATCAGTGCAAATCGCTTTCTGGGTGGTATAAGCAACGACCCCTTTTTATTCGTTCTAACCGACAACTGAAAATCCAACTTCGCGTTCTGCCGGTGCTATGGCATTTTGATTATGGAAAGTGGCGGGGAACTGACCCGCTGATTTGGACTGGCGATGCAATGATTTGGAGCAGCACCGGAAAAAAACACGCCTGTCCGTTTTGTTTCACCCCCGTGAGTCTTGCCGTCGATAAATCTACTCTGGGAGGGGAGAGAGAGAGAGGGGGGGGGGGGGAGGGGGGGGGGGAGAGGGAGAGAGAGAGAGAGTATTTAATATACGGTCTAATGACCTATTCATGTTCAGTGAGTCGCGACCAGGGCCGGACCGCTGTAGCTGCCATATTGCCCACACCAAGACATCCTGACTACAAATTAACACACCGCCAGCTTTTAAGGGAGTAGGGGGCAGTAGTCTCAGGGCGACTGACAGCAGGGTGGGTGGGTGTTTGGGGGTTTAACGTCCTTTTCCACCACATACGGGTGATATCCTCTGCTTTGGAAATATTCAGCCCACCAAATTTAAAAAATAAATTCAATTCTAAATTCCGAAATTTAAATAGCTGAGCTGACCCTTCGCACCACGTGATTGTAATGTGTCTATGCCCAGTATGTGAGAGGATGCGTGTGATTCACGTGAGCGTGCGTGTTGGGTTCAGTTCGCGGCGCTTTGAGCCGATTCATGCAATTGGGAAAAGCGCCTATACAATACTCATTATTATTATTATTATTATTATTATATCAAAGACGGGGCAACGACGAAAAAGCCAGCACAAATTTTTGGCCATAGCCGGGACCCGAGCATTAGAAGTCCAACGCTCTACCATTCGGCCACCCCGAACGACAGCAACAAAAATGTGGAACGCAGACGTATATCACTCAGCGGCCGGGCTTATTCCATCTTTGCTGAGCCGATTTATGTTTTGGAACAGTTTTGCTGTTGAGTGCGCCTGTACCCTCGAAATACTCTATCGTGATGATTAGTACAGCTCTTAATGCGATACAGTGTTGTTTACACTTAGCGTGAGGGGTCGAACATTCAAATTCTACGACTGCTGTTACACTACTGGAGTGGTCAGTGTGGCCGCCGTGTCATCAAGTACGCTTCTTTTCGCTCAGTGCCAGCATTAGAGACGCTGTCACTGTCCAGGTGTCTGTGTGGTGTGATGATAGATACCACGGAAACAACTGAGAATGATTTGTGAGCAAAAGATATAGTAGCATTCGCCCCCTTTAAAATGTACCAGATACACTGTAAAATACATCTACAGAGATAAGTTCACACACACACACACACACACACACACACACACACACACACACACACACACACACACACACACACAGAGAGAGAGAGAGAGAGAGAGAGAGAGAGAGAATCCGAATAGCAACCCTAATACACTGTAGTGATAATAATAATAATAATGTAAAGAAGAAATAATTATAAGAAATTAATAGACACAAATAATTAACAAAGCACACACTCACATACACAAACATTCCATCTCACAGCGTAATATCCGCACATCACAAAGCGAAAATAATTACTGATAAACATCAAGCGGGGCTTCTACTATTAACCCTTTCACTGCCAGACGCGTTTCGCTTCACTCCGGGATAACATCTCTTCACGTCACTCTGCTGTCAACAGGAATCAGTTCCTATACTGCATCCAGAGAGCTTTTTTTCCCCCCAAGTACTGGAAAGTCGAGATTTACCATTTGAACTAATTAATTGACAGTGAGGCTACTGGTGCGATTCATGAAATGCTGCGACGGCGGCAGTGAAAGGGTTAAAGAAATACGATTTCCTTTGAGCCTACTGTCCATTCCTGAACAGATTGGGGCTCGCCAAAAGCTTCTAAAAATAGCCACCAATCAGGGCCGTCTAGCTGGTCCTCAGTCCTCCAACCAAATAACGTCGTCTGCTCAGTACGCGGTACACTTCTAGAACAATTTATACCGGCCGGTTAGAGTCACCAAACGGGTCTCACGTGCTGTCTTGCGACCCAAGTGTCTCGTTCTGATGCACTCATTGTTGAAGCGCATTCGACGAAAAGTGTTCCACAGTGTCGTCGTATGCCTGAAATTGAGACTTTAAATTCATTTTCCGTAGGTTTTTGACACGTGTAAGATTTCACAGATCTAGCTTGTTCCTTTAGAGTCAAACATTGTCGGGATTTGAATTCTGGTCGATATATACAGTGTTAAAACAGTTACCATCGCGCCGCAGAAATTTCACAATGGAACACAGCCAGAACCAGTTCAAACAAGGAAACCTTCAAGTCCCGACTGAAAACCCATCTCTTCACCCTCTCATAGCCGTGCCATGTTGTCGTTGTGCTGGTGTGAGTGCGTGTGTGCGCAGGGAACGGGTGTGTGTGTGTGTGTGTGTGTGTGTGTGTGTGTGGATATGAGTTTTTATTAGTTTTTATCTGTTTTGTCAGTTTTACCTGTCTTGTGTTTGTTTTATCTGTCTTTTGTGTTTTTGTGTCTTAATATGAATAAATATGTATTTTATGTAAAGCGCATAGAGCTTAGACAAGGTTAGGCGCTATATAGATATTCTATTATTATTATTATTATTATTACAAGTAAAACTTACGCGGGTTCTCGTATAAACAAAGCGATCATCCTGGCGGACGTCACATAAGCAAATTAGTATTCAGTAGGCAGTTAGTTCCAGATTTTCGGGGCTACAACACTGACTGGAACTCACTGGCAGTTTTCACGTCAGTTTCACCGACTAAGCTCTCACCTTTACCCAGCAGACTGTGTGGGTGGCTGGGTGTCAGTAGACAGGATATTGATTGACAGGACCGACCCCCCACCGTTAAAACTGACAAGCCGACCACAGTCGCTGTCAGATCCAAATTGAGTCTTACCACGTCTAGCCAATTTCACACTGGACTCTTTCCAAATCACACTGTACACTGTCTGTGTGTGTGTGTGTGTGTGTGTGTGTGTGTGTGTGTGTTCATTGAGTTTAAATGTGTAACTTGTTTCTACATTTTAAAAAAAATTCCCTAGATTCCTGTAGCTTATAGATTTTTCTTCATTTGCTCATGTTCTCGTAGTTTAGCAACGGCAAGTTCGAACATGCCGTTTCTGCCAGAGCTTTTACCGTTGGAAAAATAAAGATTATTGTCATTCTCTCTCTCTCTCTCTCTCTCTTCATTTATAACCTTTGTATCAAACATCATTCATTTCCAAACGAATTTAAACATGCCAAAGTTATACCACTGCCCAAAACAAAAGATGTAACAGATGTAAATAATTTTAGACCCATTTCTCTGTTGTCTGTCTTGTCCAAGCCTCTAGAAAGGCACGTGCACAAATACCTTCTCCAGTACCTTGATAGTCATAATCTTCTCTACTCACTTCAGTCAGGGTTTCGCCCTAAACACTCGTGCCAAACAGCTTTGTCTAGATTAGTTGACACTTGGCTGTCTTCGGTGAACAAGTCACAAGTAACAGGAGTAGTGTTCCTAGACTTTAAAAAAGCCTTCGATTTAGTGAACCATGAAATTCTACTGCAGAAACTAAAATGCTATTTGCCCAGCTCTGAAGCAGTCACGTTCTTCAAATCCTACTTGTCTGATAGAAAACAGGAAGTTCTTGTAAACGGATGTTTTTCTTCTCCTGGCATAGTGAAGCACGGTGTTCCCCAGGGCTCTGTCCTTGGGCCATTACTCTTCTGTTTATTTATTAACGACTTACCTCTTCACTTAACCCACAAGGAAGTTACATGTGATTTGTTTGCAGACGATACAACAATACACACTCCAGACAGGGATATAGTTAATGTTAGTGTTCGTTTACAACAGAGCCTGGATGAAGTCTCTGATTGGTGTAATACTAACCACATGATTTTAAACCCCACTAAGACTGAATGTATGGTTATAACCACACGTCAGAAACACCAGCTCGGTCCTCTGTCTCTCGGCTTGTCCCTTAGTGACCGCGACATACAGCAGGTTACGCAACATCGCTTACTGGGGATTACGGTGGACAACCAGTTCAAATGGCAGAGCCATATCAATAACGTGTGTAAGACAGTGTCCCGTAACCTGTACATGTTGCCTAGGCTGAAATATATAGTCGACGTTGATGCCCGCAAAATTTTCTATGCGGCACACATTAAATCTCACATAGACTACGTATCAACAGTGTGGGACGGTTCGGGCGAAGTTCACATAAAGAGGCTGAATTCCTTGCATCGGAGAGCAGCGAAGTTAATCCTTCCAGACCCCCTCTTAACCACATACCAAAAACTTTGCAAATTGGAGATGCTACCTTTGAAAGAGCACCTTCAGTATAACAAAGGTGTGATGATGTACAAAGCATGGAAACATTCTCTTCCGTCATATTTTTGCTCCCTGTTCTCACATCATGAGTCTCCTTCTAGGTTTGAGAAACAGTTTTGCGTTCCTCGTCCAAGAATAGATATATTTAAATCCAGTATTTCATATTCTGGAACCATTTTATGGAACTCGCTGCCTCTTCTTGTCAGGACAGCCCCATCACTTACCACCTTTAAGGAAAGGCTTTTTATTTACCTATTTTCACATATACAATAGACCATTAATTTTCTCATGTACATTGTACAATTATTTGCCCCCAGTATTATGCAGCATCCATGTCATCAAACACATCTTTTTACAATGTATCATTCAGTTTTATAATGATGATTATAATTATAATAGTGTGTGTGTGTGTGTGTGTGTGCGTGTGTGTGTGCGTGTGTGTGTGCTTCCTTACTAAATTTCTGTAGTTTAGCAACGGCAAGGTTGTAAACTGGCCGATGGCCAAAATCTTCTACCGTTGAAAAATAAAGGTTTGTCATTGTCATTCTCTCTCTCTCTCTCTCTCTCTCTCTCTCTCTGAATACACGAAAGCAGGGACAATAGAGGAAGTAAGATTGCAAAAAAATATATATATAAAAAAGCACTTGAATCTGAGACGGATTAGATTAGCCGTCAACTCGATGGCATTTCACTTTTTTGCCTCCGATATCGCCTGATTTCCCTCACCAACTTGTCTGTCTACTTGTACGTGAGAATCCACAGCTTCAAGGTGACATGTCGGGGTGGAGGGGGAGGTGAGGGAGGGAGGAGGGGGGGGGGGGGCGGAGTGGATGAGGAGTCAGTCCCAACTTGAGAGAAAATAGAAGAAATACGTGAACTTTAAGGATGAATGATACACTAAAACGGATGAGGATCTCTTGAAGTCAGGTTTAACTCATTCAACGCTAGCTACGACTATAGCCATGACGGCTTGTTTACACTTCACATCCCTTTTCAACATGTCTGCTGACAGGTTTCCTTGGCAACCCGCTAGAGGTGATGTCAACCTAACAGTACAGCATCTAAGCAACACTTCTGCCGAGGGCATGAAATCATTCAGCCCACATGGTTCAACGACACTACGGGATCAGTCCAGGCACTGAGCTGGTGCCAGACGTCAGTGTGACGGTAGTGACAGTGTAGAAAGAGTTAACACATCAATATTCACATTCACGTACTCAAAACAGCAGCAGCAGCAGAAACAACAACAACAAAAGTGATGGGTTCCATGCATTATTGAAAATTATGGCCCGCGAATCATCAAAATCGGTCTGACATACTTCAAGTACAGCGGTGAACTGAAATCAGTGACCGCTTACAAAAACAAAGTTGAACTGGCATGAATGAAACTAAACTTTCAGGAACAAACACATCCTTCGCTTTGAAAGGAGAAAGACTGTTGACAAGGGAGACTGGAACACTGGCGGTCGGACGTGTAACAGATGCAAGAATCCGGTCACTTACCGAATGAGCCACCTGGGGGGCCTAATTAGCACTATTCTACAGGGCAAGTAACTCTTCCACAAACAGAATCTTCTATGGCGGCCCAGTCATTGACTGGACCATTTTCCTTGGGTGTTGTATGTTTGGCTACGTGATCGCTTCCAGGAACGCAAGTTGTTAAATCCAGTTTGCGTGTTTTTCCAGCGTTTTTTTTTTCTTTCTTTCTTTCTTTCCTTTTTTCATCTCTCTCTCTCTCTCTCTCTCTCTCCTTGGAAAATAAAGTTCCTCTCTCTCTCTCTCTCTCTCTCTCGCTCTCTCTCCTTCTTCTTTCTTTCTTTTTTTTTGTGTTGTCACAAGGTTTGAAATTGGGGTCGAAAGTTCGCTTGGATCCCCCCAGCGTGGAAAGAGAAACACGTGATAAGGCGACTTGCTTCAACTTGAAACCTTACTATGGCATGGGGTGAACGTCGTGGTGGAAGGTGTACGATGAGACCGCGATTTACGATGAGAAAGCATGTATGGTTGGCGAAATCTGACAAAATAGTATTATAGTATATAGTATGGTATGAATGTGTATGAGTGACGTGTGTTAGCGCAATGAGTCACTGTGTCTGAGAAGTGCGCTATATAAATGAAATTTATAATTATCATTATTTCTACAGAAAAAAATCAACATTAAATAAATATTTTCTCGCGATGGATGACAAAATATAGCAGTTTTTCTGAAAAAACCATTAAACTTTTTTTTTTTTTTTTTTGGTGTGTGTGCTTGTTTTTAAAAGAAAAGTCGATTTTCTGAAAATAAGCAAACAAACAAATAAACAAACAAACACCCGCATCCATTTTTCTGCAGAAAAAGAGGATTTCATGTCAATTAATGTCAACATTTGTCTAATCTTGATCAGAAATTCGGACATGCTGCAGCCTCCCCCCCCCCCTACCCCCCCTCTCTCTCTCTCTCTGTCAATCGCTTCTAGTTAAAACAAAATTACGACCAGTTTTAGGCGGCTGTCCGATGTATAACGCACAAAATGTCCTTGCGACCTGAAATAATGGGCCAGCAATCAGGGACAAACATGTGGTAATGTGTCATAACGTCAGTTTATTCTGCTGCAACACAGATATTGTCGATTTATTAGATAACTGACGTCTGGTCACATCCACAAAGCTGTAGTCGGACATTGACGCAGTTCGCTGTATGGCTACCGAGCAGTGTTGAAAGTGTTTATGTCTTTTGTAAAGATGTGCAAAGGCAACACACACACCGTGGCACACACACACACACACACACACACACACACACACACACACACACACACACACACACACACGCACACACACACACACACACACACACACACACACACACACACACACACACACACACACACACACCATACAGAGAGAGAGAGAGAGGAAAATGCGTGTGCATCTCCCTGTTGTCCATTGTCCATTGAATCGAACATTTTCACCGCTCTGCGTCCTTCAGTTCAAACCTTTTTAAAAAAAATCCCTAGCACAATTGCCAACTTTTTTAAAACTCGAATCGTACCAAGCAAAGTAGGCAGGAACACTTTCCCCGGCCCAAGCAACCCATTGTACATAAAACCGGAAGCTTGAGTTAAAATGACTTTTCACACTAGCACCAAAGCAAAATTAACGAAAAGACAGGTGTGGAGGGAAGAGGACCGGAAGAACGGGGGAATGCCCGCGCGCGGTACGTTATGTGTTAAAGGTCCGTCATCCGATAACTGTAATCTTTCTGAGCCAAAACAGAACTTTGCTCCCCATGGCTATTTTTAGAAGATTGTCGAGTCCCAGTCTCTGTGGCATGCCTTTGCCATGGAATACGGACGATTCCGGGAATCAGCGCACAAGTTTGCTTGTGGCCTTTCAGCCTGGGACTGGCATGCGAAGCTTTCTGCTAATTAGTCGGCCAGCCAAACTAAGCCAGGGGGAATGGCGAAATAAGCGCTGTCTGTAACGTACGTGTCTGTAGCCCGGCCCATGGCTCAGTGGATTCCTTATGCGTCTCATGTCTCGAGGAAGTTTCTTACCCCATGCGACACAGTTTTTGAACATGACATGACGCTATAGATCCCCATACACGCTCTTCTCCCCTGTTATTCGTATGTGTGTATGTGGAGGGGGGTGGGTGGTGGTGGGGAGGGGGGTGGGGGGGGGGCCGAGGTGGCTGCGTGTGTGTGTAGGTGAGAGAGAGATGATGATGATGATGATGATGATGATGATGATGAAACGTTTTTATGCGGGATAGAGCACTTAAGCG
Source organism: Batillaria attramentaria (assembly GCA_018292915.2). Lineage (NCBI taxonomy): Eukaryota > Metazoa > Mollusca > Gastropoda > Batillariidae > Batillaria > Batillaria attramentaria. Next base: position 520,049 of record JACVVK020000418.1, on the reverse strand, counting down.
CACGGTTACACGACTGCCAGTCTGCATGTTGCTCTATTCGGCTGCCTGCTGGCGGGCAGCGGTTTTACCGCACACGCAGCCTGCGGCGTTGCAAGGTTTGGGCAGTGATTGGTCAACTGGCTGTACGGGCTGCCTGCGGCTAGCTGGCTGCCAGGAAATATAGAACGACTTTCTATTGCCGAGCCGGCACCGGCAAGGGGGATATATGCCAGCTGGCCGCCAGCGATTTAATTAGGGTTTCCTGCGTTTCCAGCCCTGCAAGTGCCGATCCTGGCAACGTGTAGCAGCGGCACTTAGGCATTGCTGCCGTTCTTACAGGCTGTCCTGCTATTCTACATTCAAGGATACTAAACAACAACAAACTACAAACTATCTAAAAGAAATGAAAGAGAGAAACTGTACACACGATAAACAAAGTCAAAACATACGTGGAATGTGCTGGTAATATTGGCCGTATGCCAGGGAAGCCCTTGTACTTCATAGCCGTCATTGATATGCAAAAACGTGGATGTAACACATTTCCAGAGAGAGAGAGAGAGAGAGAGAGAGAGAGAGAGAACGACAATGACAATGCCACTTTATTTTTCAAGGATGAAAGATTACGTACAGCGTCCTTTCTTCTGTCTTGTGTGTGTGTGTGTGTGTGTGTGTGTGTGTGTGTGTGTGTGTGTGTGTGTGTGTGTGTGAGAGAGAGAGAGAGAGAGAACGACAATGACAATGCCACTTTATTTTTCAAGGATGAAAGATTAGGTACAGCGTCCTTTCTTCTGTCTTGTGTGTGTGTGTGTGTGTGTGTGTGTGTGTGTGTGTGTGTGTGTGTGTGTGTGTGTGTGTGTGTGTGTGTGTGTGTGTGAGAGAGAGAGAGAGAGAGAGAGAGAACGACAATGACAATGCCACTTTATTTTTCAAGGATGAAAGATTAGGTACAGCGTCCTTTCACAGTCTTCTGTCTTGTGTGTGTGTGTGTGTGTGTGTGTGTGTGTGTGTGTGTGTGTGTGTGTGTGTGTGTGTGTGTGTGTGTGTGTGAGAGAGAGAGAGAGAGCCTGGGAGGGGGGGGGGGGGGTAAGTCTCCAATTCCTTCCCTAAGTACGATCTTGGAGGCACATGTCCATAAAACCTGGAGCGCGGAACATGCAGGGATTGTAAAACCTGTGGATATACGCGCGTTACCTTTTTGTGCCGTGACGTAAGTCTATCTTCAAAGCCTGCCCGTTGTCACTTCAAAGCAGCCGCACAGCTTTACCCGACATTTCCTGTCGCAAATTGATTTTTCTAGACTATTCTCCCGTATGTTACGCCGGCGGTAGCCTTGTGTCTGAGACACAAATTGGACATTACATGTCGCACTGAGCATCTGTATTCGGCCCAGAATCAGGTTAGAGAACTAGGGGGAAAACACGCAACTTACGAGTAATCTTTCCTTGGAAACTGATTCCTGACGCAAAGGAAGTGTGGAGAGGCGTTTAATTCAAAGCTGTGCGCTGGGAGATGGGCTCTCCACGGGGGGTAGCCAATACGGCGCGGTTCTTTTATGGTGCCACATCGATTGAAAATGGACGGAAGTGTTTCTGGTGAAATACGGAGCGGTCGGTGGTCCAGTGGTTTAGAGACTTTGCCACTAATGCGTGAGGTCAGGTTCGAGTCCCACTAGCGGCAAAAACTTTTTCCTTCTCGTAGTTGAAACGGTTCACTCGGGCCGATCATCGGGGGTTCTCTCCGGGTACCCCCGGGTTCAAGTCCCAGCCGAGGCAAGAGGGATTTTTCCTACCTAGGTCGGCTCCTACCCAGAGCGGGTGTCCTTATGGGCCCACTGGGGAGGCTGTTGCCACATAGCCGAGACTCACCCACTTCACGGGTGCGACTTTGGGGGGTGCTTCTCTTGCTAATACACATCTTATGATGTGGGTGATTCAAACGGCCCGCACCGCAGCTGCCGTAGTTCCCGGACCTGGTTAACGCCGTGGAACGCGGCCCTGTCCCGCAGTCCCAAACCACGCGGACCTCCATAGTGTCATTCCATTTTCCTCACTTTCATCATTATTATAAAAATTGCCCCAGCTTTCGAGCCCTCCGTGGGTCCCACACATGACCTGGGACGAACACCACTGGAGCTGGCGAAGAGTTGGGGCAGCAAAACAACAACAACAACAACAACAGAACCAACAAAACCCAAACAAACAAAGAACTACAACAAAACAAAAACAAACACGGGAGAAGGGTGTTTAGAAGTTTCACGTCCTTTTCCAGCACGTATGGGTGAGATCAAAGACGGGGCAACGAGAAAAATGCCAGCACAAATATTTGGTTCCGGTCGGAATAAACAACAACAAACGAACAACAACAACCAAACAAAACAACATAAAAAAAACACCTCACCATTTCGACTGCACCCCTTGCATTCTCTCTCTCTCTCTCCCTCTCTCTCTCTCTCTCTCTCTCTCTCTCTCTCTGTCCGCGTGATTTCATCGGATACAAACGTAATGAGGCGGTGTTGCGTGTGTGCTGATCGTCCCATAGAAACTGCAAGAGGTTTTACATCAGTTGCCGCGGAGTTCAGGCGGACAGCGAAATCACGGATAACCAGAGTGAACATGACATAGCTCGTATACACTGATCGAGACCCTGCAGTTCATTGTGTGCGGTATGACCGTTGTCTGTGTATAGATGTATAAAATGTTCTCACAAACTGCTACTAAAACTAGTGGCCAGCAAAGTGCAGCACATTCTGTTCGTGCAGGCGCAAGGACACAAACTGGCCGTGGGGTCATGTTTGGTGTTTATTTCGGGTACCCTGTTTGGCGAGTGTGCTAGTCTGTAGTGATTTTTGTTTTGTCACGAAAAAGCGTGATTTTTTTGTGATTTTTGTCTTATGTAGGTCAAGGTGCATGCCAGGCGGTCACAAAATGAGGCAAGCTGCCAGTGACGCTGGGACTTTTTGCACAGAGGTGGGACACAAGAGAGGCAAGCGGATTTGTGCGAACTGCCTCTCTGGCCTGAAAAGAAAGTAGACGTGCATTACTCCAGAGAGGCCTTAGCGTGAAGGAGACATTCAATTTTTTTTTTTTTGGAAACCCCTGTCAGGTGCGTGCCTTTAAATGCTCTGTTCATGGTAGTAATTGTTTCTACATTGAAGTATTTTTAGGGGTGACGGAGAGCCGGGGTGGCCGAATGGTAGAGCGTTGGACTTCTAATGCTCGGGTCGTGAGTTCGTATCCCGGCTGGGGCCAAATAATTATTTGTGCTGGCTTTTTCATCGTTGCCGCGTCTTTGATATCGCCCGTATGCGGTGGAAAAAGACGTTAAACCCCCAAACACACACCCCATCCTTTAGGGGGGACTATGATGCCTTAGGCTAATAGAGAATATATAGGCATTTTGAGGCCCTTTGTACTTGTGTCCTTCGGCCTGCGCTGGGGCCAAATATTTGTGCTGGCTTTTTCATCGTTGCCCCGTCTTTGATATCACCCTGTGTGGTGGAAAAGGACGTTAAACCCACCTCCCCCCCCCAAACACCCACCCACCCACCCTTCGGCCTGCAGTGACGGCCTGTGCATGCTTACAGGCCACAAAATGCAGTTTTTTTCTGCTCTTTCAAGTGGCTCCTACTAATTATGCCAGACAGCACACTTCCTTCAAACCAATTTTTCCACCACAACAGACAATGGTTTTCAGATGCAAGACATGTCGACAAGCTGCATGCCCAAACTGAATGTTGATATTCTACTGATGCGGCGTTCGTGCCAACCCCACATACTGAAATAGCTGAAAACTGTACACTCTGTAATTTATGCCCCGTACATGCCCAAGGATTGGGTAAAAAATAGGTCACTCATCGAGTCACGTCTGCCATTTATCAACACGTCAAACATGCCTCTTTTCACCAAAAGCCAAAACTTGGCACCAAATGCACTTTTAACAACTGTAAAAAAATTCAAGGCGGAAAAAACAAGGGAAATTCACTGTAATAATGCCGGTTCTCTTACTCCGTAACCTGCCTCATTTGCATTGTGACCTACAGAGAATAAGAAGTCTGTATCCTGGTTTATGTTGTGCACGTTTTGGTGCTTGAGGGGGGGGGGGGTGTATCTTGGAGTTTGGTACGGTGGTATTGAAGATGAAATAGATTTAAGCGGATCTTCCTCAGAATGACACAAAACCAAAAAGAAAACAACAAAAACAAACAAACAAACACCCCCCCCCCCCAAAAAAAAAAAACCCACAAAAACACACACACACAAAACAACAACAACAAGAACAACAAAACCAAACAAACAAAAAACAAAAACAAACAAACAAAAACAAAACAACAACAAAACCCAACAGCCATAAAAAAATCCTCTGAACAATTGATTCTGGAGCAGACAGGCTACCGTTTTGTTTTTTTCAGTCTGTGTGTGTTTGTGTGTGTGTGTGTGTGTTTGTGTGTGTGTGTGTGTGTGTGTGTGTGTGTGTGTGTGTGTGTGTGTGTGTGTCTGTCTGTCTGTCTGTCTGTCTGTCTGTCTGTCTGTGCCTCTTTCTCTGCCCGTGTCTGTGCAGTCTGTGAGTGAGACAATGATTGGACGCTATACTACTACCATCGCTAGAACCTACGATATTGGTCCAGAGCAGATGAGTCGCTAACTGCCGTTGACTCAACGCTACAAGACCGCAAACACAACAGCAGCGCTCTTTCCGTTTGCCAGATTACCGGCGACACAATTTCTGTGTTGAGGAGACAGCCACACTGGCCCGCGAAAGGGCGAATAGAAATTAGGGTCGATCGTCCCAGACTTTGCACCCAGTCGTCGTTGCACCGCCGTAACTGCCGTTTTGGAAATGGCAAAACGGTAAATGTGTGTGTCGCGCCTATATTGTGAAACTGCCTTATTTTGGCAGTGTGAACTAGTCAGCACGTATCTTGTTTAGAGTCTTAAAGATCTAAGCTCCCAACAAAAAGCTTTCCGAAGAGTGAACACATTTTACAGAGTCGACCGTGCAAGCACAGTCAACTCTGTCACAGTTGCAGAGTTTTCCGCGCCCCTGAAACCCCAATAAAAGCCAAGGGCAGCCTGATTTCACAGCTCAGTTTGCGTTTTGACACTGAGCGAGAAAGATCGTGCAGCACTCAACACCCGCTAGACACTGTAGCGATGTGTCTCGCTCACTGACCAAAAGCCAAATAATGTCACGGCAAACTCGTGCTCTGGTTTTATAAGGGTCGCCGAAGCGCTGAAAACTCCGCAACTGTGACAGAGTTGACTGTGCTTGCACGGTCGACTCTGTAATTTTTTTTTCACACTTCGGAAAGCTTTTTGTTGGGAGCTTAGATCTTTAATACGTACGACAGGCACACAACGGCATGTGGAGAACTTTTCATCGAATGCGCTTGACACTGCGTATCAGAATCAGTCACGTGGGTCACAGTATATAGAGCTTACATGATTAGTTCGAGTGGTTTACGGCAAAAGACTAACCCCGAGATGGTTCCATTGTTTGCGTAGCTACCGAGCGTCAGAGTTAAAATGTTAAATGATTTTGAAAAGTTGCCTATGTCATGCATCCTGTAATAAATATCCCGGCATTAACCAGGCCCGGGAACAACGGCACCTGCGGTGCCGGCCGTGTAATCATCCACATCATAAGACGTGTCATACCAAGGAAAGCACCCCCAAAGTCGCACCCGTGAAGTGGGTGAATCTCGGCTGTGTGGCAACAGCCTCCCCATTTGGCCCATAGCACACCCGCTCTGGGTAGGAGCCGACCTACGTAGGAAAAATCCTGCTTACCTCGGCTGGGACTCGAACCCGGGTCTCCCGGTCCATGGTCCGAAGTGCTAACCACTACACTACGGGGACCGGTCCTTTTTTTTAAAAAACTTGGTCTTGTGTTCAGAACAAGTGTGTTAGCCTCTAGTCAGAATCCTGACCCCAACGGGCAGCATTTTTAGGCCAAGACACTACCAATTTCATACATAGGCAATTTCACAATTGAGGCACAACGTATGTTTATTCCCTTTTTGTTTTTGTTTTGCTTCACACATACGGATATTGACCTGCATATTCCCTCGGTATACATTTTGTCTGCACACGAAACATGATACAGTCTTTTGATATGATTTTGGCTCTCGCCTCATCTTAACTGACGAGTATTATTTTACGTAAAAGATTTGGCCGTATACTGGTCAGTGTGCAGTTTGCTGTTGCTGAGAGATGAAACGTTTTTATTCAGGATAGAGCATATTTTAGGCATTGCTGCCTGTCTTACAGGCTGTCCTGCTGTTCTACATTCAAGGGTAGGAAAAAAGTAATAATACCAAAACAAAAACAACAACAACAACAAACAAACAAACAAACAAATCAAACAACTACAAACTATCTACAGGAAATGAAGGAGAGAGAAAATACACATGATAAAAATAACAACACGTACTTGGCATGTGCTGATAATACATGTATTGGCCTTATGCTACGTAAGACCTTCATAGCCATCATTAAAATACAAAAAACATGTTCTGTATATATGGTCAATGTTAGATGAGCGCGTCGTGTAGGATTTGTTTGAAATTTGTGAATTTGGAAACGTTTTGGATACTCAGTGGTAAAGAAAGAGAGAGAGAGAGAGAGAGAGAGAGAGAAAGAACGACGAACGAAACTTTATTTCACAAGGATAAATGATTAGGTGCGCAGACCTTTTTTCGATCTTGTCCTTGTTAAACTATAAAATAAAACTAGGAAAACTACAACTATTTCTTCACACACACACACACACACACACACACACACACACACACACACACACACACACACACACACACACACCCCGATACACCCCCACACCCACACACACACACACACACACACACACACACACACCCCGATACACCCCCACACCCACACACACACACACACAACTAGCGTAGACAGAGAGATAGAGAGAGAGAGAGACAGAGAGAGAGACAGAGACAGAGAGAGAGAGAGACAATGACAAATGTTTTATTTAGTTTAGGCTTTTCGGCCCAGAGAGAGAGAGAGAGAGGGGAATTCACTCTTCCAGGTTTTATTTCACGAGCTGTGCAGGTCCATAGATACATTTATGATGGTTTCTGTGTTTAACCGAGACTTGTCGCACATCAGTATTGTCATCTCAACGGCCAGTTTCCCAAACCAGCACGCCCATAAACAACGTCACGGCAAACAGGCCTTTCTGGCATTCACTCCCGGCCACCACCGCCCCCCCCTCCCATCCCCCCCTCCTCCCCCGCCACCCCTCCCCTCCCCCCTCCTCCGCCACCCCTCACCCCCTGATCCCCTAAACAAGATTACATACAGGCGTTGTGAAATTGATGGCCGAACGATCGCGCACGTGAAAAGCGTGTGCAGCAACGCAGAACACCCAGGTTTTTATTTTATCACGTCGTGTCGGAGGGAAAGCGACATTGATGGCAGTTGATGATGAATGCCCGTGGCTGCTTGAAGCCTGGTGAAAAGTCACAGTTCCAGGAAGGATTCCCGCGGTGTTGCTATTTTCGTGTTTCTGTTGAGTATCACGGGGGGTAAGCAAGATGGCGTGGGGTTTTTCCTGTGTTATTCTTCATCTGCTTCTGGGTTTCTTGGACTTTGCCCTTCATTTTTTTTTCAAACCGATTAACTAAAATACACGGAGTTTTTGTCCTGTGCTACTCACATTTGAAAATGAAAAAAAGGAAGAAAAACCAACAACAACAACAAAAACAACAAAACAAAAACAACAAAAACAAAAACAACAACAAAAACAACAGCAACAAAAACAACAACAACAAAAACAACAACAACAACGCCTCTGTGCTACTGTTTGGAAAAAAAATTCTGACAAAGAAGCGCTACAGTTTCAGTTCAAAAATCAGTCCGAAAAACCCAACTCAAACCTGAGATGGCCTGCTTGTGCACCGGAGTAATTTTTCGCTGGGTTGAACGCTGAACTGAATTTGGAAAAATGTGCTGCTGATCAGACAAAGTTCAAAAGGCAAATGGCAACATGTTTTCTACAACAGGCGTGTGTGTGTTCATGTATTTCAAAAATAGGGCTCACATGGGATACTACTACTACTACTACTGCTACTACTATTACTACTACTGAATCGTACTCATATAGCGCAGATTTTCACAAAGTGACTCAATACTCCCGCATTCATACCAATAAATATCACACACACACACACACACACACACACACACACACACACACACACACACGCGCGCGCGCGCGCGCGCGCCGACAGAGACGAGAGAGAGAGAGAGAGAGAGAGCAATCGTCCCAGAATCTTTCGAATCAGACTACCACAGGAGCCCCTGCAGGCCATCTTGATTTACCTCCGTGTTTAGCGTCCCGGTGGCTGCATGGAAGACACGACACACAAACCCTTATCTGTTTGTTCCTCTCTGTTCCAGGCTTCTAACGAACTGGCGGCCTTTGAGGTTGCTCGATCTTCGGGGGACCGACGGATGTGAAGGAAAGTGTCTGAAGTAAACTCTGACTGTAAAGGAGAAAGTAAAAAAAAATCACAGAGGAATCATTAGCGAGTAGAGGTTACAATACAGAGAACAGTGGAACTGGTTTCGGAGCAGTGAAACTGGTATAGTGAAACTGGTTTCGGATCTGTGTCGTCAGCAAGTGAAGGGGACTTCCCCCCCCCCCCCCCCCAAGACAACGGTTGCGGAAAAAGTTGCCTGGCGATAAACATCGAGTGAAAAGAACAAGCTAAGTCCTGAACTAAGGTAGAGAAATCCTGATGTGCAAGATCGTATACTAGAGAAAAAACAAGAACGGTTATCCCTGCAAGAACAACAACAGCCGCGTGCAGCGGAAAGTCCTAAGGCGAATTCCTTTTCCCAGGAGACAGTCGCTGTGAGCAGGAAGCCTTGGGACTTCAACCGACACACAGACACACACAAGCGGCTCCCTATAGGCCTTGGTTAAAAGTGTGTTCAAGGTTATATACAGAGTCAGTAATGAAATGTGCTTGAAACAGACGTCCCCGAAATCTGCAACCTTCTCCAACTGATCAGCTTTGAAAGCAGCAGAAGTCATCGAGCACGGGATGACGATGAAGTCTCCGCCGTGCCCGCTGTCGCCCCAATACGCGCCAAAGATCGAGGTGACGCATCCCAACGTGCCGGAGGGTTCGCAGGAACAGCTGCTGGACGACCGAACACAGTCACCCCCTTACCATGGACAGGTGAGTTCACTCTCTGATAAAGTAGAATCTCCCGACAATAGACGACTCCGCGCCTGTCACTCAAAAGGGTCGAGCCCCCAGAATTGAGCCAATCGCGTCCCGCCGCATAATGGGCAGAGCGCTAGCAAACTTTTTGCCAGACACTACAAGGGAAGAACGTGTAGTTTGATATGCCTGAAACATGGGGAAAAAAGCAGTAAGTCCATTGACTTCATTTGAGAAAAAAGACCATTACGTCAATCTCTTTCATCTTGAAATCACCCCTTTTCCCCATACAATGACGTCATGGACGTACTGTGTTTTGCCAGTACACGGCGGCAGAGTAAAGGGGCGGGGCGTTAGCCATATCGAACGACACCTGCTTCTCTCTTTTTAGTGACTGGCAAGAAAGGTTGTCAGACCATGTCATGTGTCTTGCTTATCATGCCGCGGCACGCGATTGGCTGAATTCTGAGGGCACGACCCTTTTGATTGACAGGCGTGGAGTCGTCCATTGACTACTGAATACGTGATAACGGAACGAAATCCTCTGACAATATTACTGAAACGTTTTTTTTTTTTTTTTTCATTTTGTAAGCAACACCAACAGAAAACGTTCGACTCGTTCACGTGACTGCCACGTGTGGTAATATTTTGCAGGACAACCCTGTGTTCACGTTCGACACGGCGTCCCTCTTCTACCGGGCTCCTTCTCGCGTGGATCGCATCACTGCACCCAGCGCCGAACCTTCAATCCACTTCTTACCTCCCTTGCGACACAACAGTTTCTCCCCTTTTCAGCCCGCAACGGACAAAGACAGCTTGATGGTGCCTGACATCGCCAGAGGTGAGAGACATGGACGTGTGTGTGTGTGTGTGTGTGTGTGTGTGTGTGTGTGTGTGTGTGTGTGTGTTGGGGAGGCTGTGTTTTGTTTGTTTGTTTATTTGGTTGTTTGTTTTTGTCGATTTTTTGCAAAGGGAAACACATTAATTTTACGAAGTTCTTGCGGCCTAATTGTAGTCTTGTGACCGGAAGTGAACACTGAAGGACACGCGCGCACGCACACACACACACACACACACACACACACACACACACACACACACACACACACACACACACACACATGAAATTGTCAAGCCTTTAGGTGTTTCGCATCCACTGCATCAGTAAATGGATCCCAATCTCTCTCTGAAGTCTGTCACGGTCACATATTTGTTTGCCGCCTCTGAATTTACCATATTTGCGGTAGAACGGAGCACTGCGAAGCGAACGTACTTCATTCTCGTGCTCCGTACTCTTAGGAGACCCGTGATTCTGTCTGGAGCTCATGATCTCGAACAAACTCCGTGCGCGCCGGCCCGCGGGACAGCAGGAGCCCTTCAGACGGGGAAATTCGCCGGTCAGCGATAGATCATGCATTCACCCCGCATTCAAACAAGACCGTAATTAAGATAAACTTGTCTCCACCGTTTCGACCCGAGACTGAGCCGAGAACACGGTATCTTGCATAGTAAGTAAACCCATCTCCCGAGCACCACAACGCCCTCCCCCGCCCTCCTCCCCCCCCCCCCCCCCCGTCCCCCCTCCTCCTCCTCCTCCTCATCACCCCTGTACCTGCCGAAATTGTCACTTTGTTGTCGCTGCCGGTTCAGTCACCTCCCAAGGAGCAGCACTGTCGGAAGCAGACATGTAGTGATGTAGCCGTGGACTGGAGGAATTGTGGCCAGAATGTCTGCCCGGCCGTCCAAACAGCGCGAGGAAATGCGCGAACATGCGAGGGAGAGCTAACACATCCCAACCTCACGAAAAGAATGAAACAGAAAACGTGTTTTTTGGTATCTGTAACCGGCAGATATGCCCCTTTTAACAAATCGTAACGAACCGAAAGAAAATAAGTTTGTGTGTGTGCCGGTGTGGGCGTGGGGTGGGGTGGGGGGAGTGGAGAGAGAGAGATGATGATGATGATGATGATGAAACTTTATTTCTCAACGGTAAAAGTTTTGACAGAAAAAATTATCTCAGTTTGCAAACTTGCCGTTGCTGATACTACAAAAGATGAGAGAAAAGCAAATAATAAGAATTTAAAAAAAAAGAAACAACAACAAAATTGAAGAAAAACATGTGGTACCAGAGAACACAGTCATGCACATTCGCAGACACCCGCTCGCGCGAGAGAGAATTAATTGAATGCTTTTATTTATCATCTTAAACGATGTCCGAGGCTGCACAGCAGAAGATGAATTTCTGTCTTGGATAACATAAGACAAAAAGGATAGTGTAGCGCAGTGTAGCGTAGCGTAGTGTAAGTTAATTAGCGACGACCGGTGGACGTCGTCCACTGAGGCATGGCGCACCTATTGAAGCCGGTCACCACAAGTCTTTCGCCTTTCGCGTCTTGTGTTGCGTGGGGATGGGATGGGGCGGAGGGGGACTTAACTCGTGCTACCGTTGCTGAATAGCTGATACTAGAGTTAACACTGTTGATAGAGGTACCCCCTAAAGCAGCGAGCTTTCTGGCGTCCAGCTGGCGGCGTCAGTGAAACGGCAATCGACTATTTTATCCTGGAAACTGATCCACCTTTCATGAACTGATTTTGCTGTGTGAGGTGGGTCTGACGACAGCTGGGCCTAGTTTTAAACAAGGACCTGTTTCAGGGCAAGTTTTAGTTCTCGTACTTTATAACGTGATATCGGTTTCAAGAATAGCTGCACATGATATTTTTAATGCGACTGGAGTTTCTCTTTTGTTCAGGTGTAATACCTTTAATGTTACAATAGTGTTGGGTTTTGTGTTTTTTTTTTTCTCGTGAAATGGACTTGCCAGTTTAGAAATTGCCAGTTTCGACCAATGCCCAGAATGTGAAGCAGAAAGATGCCCCGACAAACTGTATTATTATCTCAGAATTTTACAAGATGCCCCATTTTTTTATTTTTTTTTGCACAGCGCTGCAGACAGTTTTTAACCCTTAGCAAGAGTTGACCCGTGTGTGACCGATAAGTAGACAACATTCCGGGTCACACCTCAGCAAAGTCTACCTTAGAGAAGGTTTTATTTTTGCATTTTGTTGTCAGTGTTGCGAAGTAACTGCACGCCGGGACAAGTCAGTTTGTTTATTTATTATTTCGGTTCCGTTCTGTTTCGGCTCAAACCTGTTTAATTTTGCCTGTGTAGGCTGAATCATAATAAGAATAATGACAATACTTTTTTTTCTCTTTTTTTGTGTGGCATATTACAAATATACATGCAGACATTACGCAAACACGTACAGACAAACACATACGTACATAATACCTATACTGTATACACACACATAAACATACATGGCTTACAAATAGATCCTACACGAGTATCGTATCGTGGCGCAGAGCCATCACCGGCAGTACATGAACAGTGTAGCGGCATCAAGGCACACCTCGCACAGCGTAAGGAGAGTGTTCGAGTCGGCAAAACTTGACCAAGGGGAGACAACACCGGACATAAAAGAAACATTGTTAAGCCCCTTCCTCTTTCTCTCTTATACTACTAGCCCCTTTCTCTTAGTCTCTTACTATTTAAGTCTCACTCCAAAAGGGGTAATGACAATACTAGTATAGCGTCGTAACCTGTTAATAAACACTAGTTCTAATTACTTTAACGGATAAAATAAAACAACAAGTGAAGAGGAAGAAATATAGACAAAAACACACAGAGCCATAACGTCAGGGCCTACCTAGGCGCAACGACACGCACATACTGAGAACACGATGCAAACAGTTAAGTGGTATTCAGGGATGAAAACAGATGAGTTTTAAGATTTTTTTGAAACATGAATTACACACAGTACACTTGTCACTTCCTCTTCCGGTCAGTGGTAAGGGTGGGGTGGGTGTTTGGGAGCTCAACGTCCTTTTTTCCAACACACATGGCTGATATCGAAGACGGGGCAACGAAAAAAAAAAAGGCCAGCACAAATATTCGGCCCTCGCCGGGATTCGAACTCACGACCCGAGCAGTGGAAAGTCCACCGTTCTAACGTAGCTCACCCTTCCTGTGGTAAGTTTTGGCTTAAAGCACCAAAATTACATGTAGTATGGTAATCCAGTTTTGCATTCTCGTGACACAAACTTAAAAGCGTAGCACCCGCAAAAGAAACTGGGAAAATTTTTTTTTTTTGCAAAGGAGGTGGAAAACAGTCTGCCTTCATCGAAGTCCGAACCGATCTGCATGTTCATGACATGGGAGGTAATCTCACAACATGAAACAGCTTCTGGGTGGAACCAGGGAAGTGGAATGATTTCCCTTGTACCGGGTGCGTTTTGTCAGCGTAGCGGTGATGTTCGGTCGATACTGCAGTACTGGTCGCCGAACCATTGGGGCAAGGGAGGTAATTTTCAAGTCTGAGGATAACTGCCATTCCTGGACGATTTGTACTCGAGTTGTCTCTCTTGCACCGAGTGGTGAAAAACAAAAGAGATATGCGCACAAAAACAAACAAAAACCCAACAACATCAGCAAAACAACAACAACAACAAAACAACAAGCAACACAAAATAAACAAACAAAGCAAAACACACACACACACACACACACACACACACACACACACACACACACACACACACACACAGTATCATCACCACTAAGGGATTCGAACTCACGACCCGAGCATTGCGCGTCCAGCGCTCTACCATTCGGCTGTCCCGGCTCCCTTTTCTCAACGATGATGATGATGATGATGATGACCGGCATTTTTTAAATCCTTGCAGGGTAGTGTGGGGGGGGGGGAGGGGGTAAGGGGGGGGGGGGGGAAACGCTGTAGGGTCGGGTTCACCAAGACAGAATCCTCCCGAGGACATTTCGCTCCTGACGTCACAGTTATACGTGTATGCCCGCCTGACGTCACAGTTATACGTGTATACCCGCATAACGTCACAGTCATACGCGTATATGCCCGCTTGAGCCTACTACACGCTGATAGAACATGTATGATAGAAACGTCTTTCGTTTGGTGGGCAGAAATATATATTAAGTCTTTGTTTGCGGCCGGCACGCCGGCTTGAGGTCTCCCCTCCCGGGAGAAAGGTTGGCAGTTCCGATGAATCTTTTGACCCTAGAAACATGTTCGCATGATACGATCGATATATCTGCTTGGCTCTGGGCTATTCCTGAGAGAAATTGAGTCATTCTTCACTGCTCTCTTTTCTGCCTCTGTCCTGATCTGTATACGTGTTTATCTACGTATCCTCTCTCTCTCTCTCGTGTGTGTGTGTGCGTGTGTCAGTGCTTGTGTGTGTCACTGTGTGTGTGTGTGTGTGTGTGTGTGTGTGTGTGTGTGTGTGTGTGTGTGTGTGTGTGTGTGCACTTTTTTTCCCCCTTTTCTACGCCTCCTTTTTCTTTTCCGTAGTCATAGCTTTAGATGTAGTACTTCAGTAGTTTATAGCAACGGCAGATACGTAAAATGACTATGTGGACAACAATGTCAATATCTTTACCGTTGAGAAATAAAGCTTCATTGATTCATTGATTCGTTGATTCATTGATTCTCTCTCTCTCTCTCTCTCTCTCTCTCTCTCTCTCTCTCTCTCTCTCTCTCTCTCTCCTTTCTTCTGTTTTTTTTTTTTTAGGGTTGTTTTTTTTTTTTTTGCGTAGGCCTATATCAATTCAAGCTTCCTCAAAATGCATCTTGACAGTACAGCCACCTCTATCTGAATGGGTCGTTGGCCTGTCAAATAAATTATTCTGTGTGTGTGTGTGTGTGTGTGTGTGTGTGTGTGTGTGTGTGTGTGTGTGTGTGTGTGTGTGTGTGTGTGTGTGTGTGCTCTTACCGGCTGGCATTCCGAGTCTAGACATCTGAATCTCTCTGTCTCTGTCTCTGTCTGTCTGTCTCTCTCTCTCTCTCTCTCTCTCTCTCTCTCTCTCACACACACACACACACACACACACACACACACACACACACACACACACACACACACACACACACACAGTTGCTTGCGCGGCGTTAAGCCCTAACTAACTAACTAACTAACTAACTAACTAACTGACCTCTCCATTCGTTGCCCCCTCCTCCCTTAGCCCCCCCCCCCCTCCAACCACGTCGTCCCCCCCCCCACCCCGCCCCCCGCCCTCTTCCCCGTCTCTGTCCCTCCTCCCCATATCAGTCCGTTTCCCGCTCTTTGATCAGGCTAAGTAGCTCCTTCTCTCAGCAGTGGCGGCGCAAGCTTGTTTCGCTGATTGGTCATAACTGGGTGGGATGCCTCGCAAATAGTCATTCTTTTTCACTCCGAAGGGATTTCGCCGGTGTATTTTTGTTTCGGAACATCCATCTTTCTCTCCCCCGGCGGATTGTCAAGTTTGGTTCAGGGCAAACGGTGGAAGGTTGTTCATCATGTTAATGGGTACTGCTGCAGTTCTTGAGGAAAATTAGAAAGAAAATGCCAGAACAAAGTGTCCCTGTCGTTTGTAAGTCGTAAGTCAAGGAAAAGTCCGTAGTTTTCATTCCCGGGAACAAACAAACAGACCGCCCCCCCCCCAAACAAAAAAACAAAAAAACAACAACAACAACAACATAAAAAACAACTTCCGACAAACGTCCAAACAAAAACAACCCCCCCCCCAAAAAAAAACAAAAAAAAAACAACAACAACAAAAAGCCACCAAAACAAAAACAAAACAAAAAATACACATAAAAACAAACAAAACAAAAACCCCAGAACAAACTTCCCAAAATCACCCCCCCCCCCCCAAAAAAAAACAAACCCACAAAACAACAACAACAACAACAAAAAAACACTACAACAAAAAAACACGACAACAAAAAAATCAACAAACCCTAAAAAAAATCAACAACCACACCAAACACAAACAAAACCTGACCAAGGCAAAAACAATACATCAAAACCACACAAAAACAACAACAGGCAAATCCCCTAAACAACAGAAAACAACAAGCAACAAACATAACAACAACAAAACCCCAAAACAACAACAACAACAACCGAAACACAAACCTCCAGCAACCCAACTCAAACACACCACCAACAACAAACAAACGATCCAGCCACGCACAGCATCAACAAGACTAGTATGATGGCCCTCTCCTGTAATCGAGGGTCATGGATCCAACCATAGGAAAAAAATCAACACATTAATATCTCTGTGGTGGCTGGACCAATATATATATATAATGATAGGACACAATTGACGCTGAATAACGCTCCGTGAAAATATACACTTTACCCCTACAAGCTACAGTGCGTGCATGTCTCAGTGGAAAATGTCCTCGTTTCCCCGTCTTTGATATCACCCGTATGTGGTGGAAAAGGATGTTAAACACCCACCCCACCCACCCAACGTTAACTGCGAGGTGAGGTTCGTCGTGCGCCATAGGAGATCCCATTCTAACTTCAATCAAGCTCAGCGAGTAAACATCATCGTACGTGTACAACATAGGTACGCTGCCATTTTTCTTACATTAGCCTGCCGTTTTCCTGTGCTTAGCCACCACGCCAAAGATGTAGCCACCAAAAAGTTTGTTCGCTTGGATCCCTAACCCAGGATGTGACTTCCCCGATCACTCATGGGTTACCCGAGCTATAACAAGACAAGCTTGAACGCCGTCACGACAGAGAACATGAGTTCCCAGTGCATTGTCCTCCAGACAGAAGTAAACGGAGGAAAATACATGTCCAGGAAGCTGCTAAGAATTGAGCTAATTTCCACACACGGAGTGTGGCGGACCCGAGACATGCCAGTATTTTCTCTTGACAGTAACAACTAACAAGTAATGTGCCACCTTGTCGGCAGACGGCGGAGGGTTTGGGTTCCGGGAGATACTTGTTTTTGCTTTCATGCTGAAACAGCACCTTGAGAGCAAACTCCATTATCTGGAGTGAAAGAAGTTTAAAAAAAAAAAAAAAACTTTTCATGTAGCGTGAAGTGGTGCAAATATGAGTCAGTGTATAGCTGTGCTAAGTGACGCGAAATTCTTGTTGGAACCTTTCGTCTTCTTCTTCTTCTTTTGGTTGTTGTTGTTTTGTTGCTTTTTTTTTTTGGGGGGGGGGTGGAAGGACGGAACAGTTATAGGTAGGTAGTAGGTAAATTAAGGTTTAACGTCCGCGCCACACGAGTCATTGGAGACAGCCTGTTGTATTTTTCTCCTGCTATGTCGCTCTCTTCGTGCACTCGCGGAGAAGACACGGGATACAACAGAATACAACTCCAATACTTTATTAACAGAAGATGCGCGGAGAACAAATTCATGAAAGAAGAAGAACCCAGAACGATGTGCGGGGCTGCTTATATACTAAACAGGTCAGATCTACAACATTGCTCAACTTACTGGCAAGTTCGAAATCTTTCCAAGGTTACGTAATCTACTGATGTTACTGCACCAGCATGTTCTGGGATAGTGTAGAAATCAGTTTCATCGAAATGCAGTGGTTTTTCGCGATCTCTACAATACGGCCCTAATGGGAGGAGGTGGTGGGGGGGGGGGTTGGGGAGGACAGTTATCCTAAGGGAACAGGCGAACACGATGCAGTCCATTGTTACGTCGCTAACTGCAGACTGTCGCTAACTGCAGAAAGTTGTAGGCGCATGTGGGAAATAAGGAGCACTCCCCGCACTCCTCATCTCGTTATACACATTCCGGCGGGACCGCTGTCGTCTGCTGCAATGCCTTTTCCCCCTTTGCCCCAGCGATCTTACATACCCTTTTATTATACTGAACAAGGCTTTTGTGGGATTAGCAGCTGCAGCGAAAACAGTAGAAATCTCTGTGATTTCTCTGTGAAATCTGCAGATTTCCTCTGCCCCAAATCACGCCCCTGTACCTCGCGCGCACTCGAGGTCATGGTCAGCACCACATTAGTTCGAGAGTTCTCATTAAATTATCACGGAACGCAAATTATTAAACTACGTTATGTTTGCTGCTTTTATTGATCAACAAATCCTTAGGTGGAGGCGTGTTAACATTATCATTGTGATTTAATTACCAAATTAGTGATGTATCCCAGTTATCATCAGTTTCTGCGATCTGTCTGCAGTTAGCGACAGTCTGCAGTTAGCGACGTCACAGTCCATTCAGATTGGGGAGTCTGTGATTTGACTGTGTCCTTGACTGGGACAGACCTGGTACGCTAACAGAGGCAGCTACATTGTCTTCTCACTGGGGGAGCAGCGACTACTTTTTTTCTGCAGAAAAATCGGCAATCCTGTTTGCCTTTAGAAAAGTGGAATTTTTCTGCCGGACAAAAAAAGGGTTCTCTGGAGAAAAAAAAAAAAAAACAACAACCCCAAATCCCTACAAAACGGAAGTGACAAAATATGTGATGGTGTTGAGTGATAGTTCAGGATGCAGGCAGGGAGACAAAACACAGCGGTCGCTATGACATGAGTTTTATTGCAACAGGAAAACAGCAACAAATGGCAGAGCGCGTGGGAGCCACTATCCGTGCAGTGACTCGCGGCAGGGCTGGTTGGCGACTGTCCAGTGAGGCGTAGCTCGCGGCTACTTACACGCGCCACCGCGGTTACGCAACACTGCGTGCTTGCCTGACTCATCGACTGGCCACGCGGCTCGTGGCTAGCTTACAGCGCTGACCGGAGAACAAAGGGGTAGTGGGGCCAGAGACCGAAAGAGTGGCCGAGCGGGTACGGACCACTCGGCTACATCTCCCCCCACTGAAACACAACCAGCGGCCTCGCTGGTTCAAATTGAAAGGCAAACAACTACTTGCGGAAACCAATAAAAAACAAAAACAAAAAAACACGGCCAACGGCAAAATACCAAAACAATTATGGCGACACACCATCGTCAGCACATGTACACAATCCTAATGACCACAATCTCAATAAGTGTGACCAATTACAAAGCAATGCCGCATACGACAAAACTAACATGATGACAATGGTCAATAAGCACAACGTTTACCATGACTGTAACCCAATAAAACAGCAGGAAACAATATCATCAAGCCAATAAAACCAAGTCCAAACAATACAAGTCAATAAATCTGACTATGCCAAACAGCAAGTTCAAAACAGGTCAGCACACGTCGGTTCTGTGCACCACTCTCCTGGAGTTCAAATCAGTCCACCTTATTCAATGCTGCAAGGTTCTCAACTGAAAAAGACACTCTGTCCAACAAAACTGTTTCAACAAACTGAAACAACTTCTCCCGAAAGAAGCTCTCCAGCAACAACACAGTTTCACCATACCTAACAGTCTCAGGGTCTCCGAATCATCTTCTGCTGGCTAATGCGTTCTGAGCGTCTAACTGGCTCAGTCCGAGACTTAGGCACAAAAGGGTTTGCTACAGGGTTCAAGGTCACATCGCTAGGAGACTTTACCGATATGCGACTGGGTTTCACAGGGGACACAGCAACAGGTGTCTGCTGCGGAGCAGTCCGAGTAGCACTTGGGATTTCAGACGCAGACTCAAACTGGTCGACTGGTTCGGTCGCAGGGACAGCAGCCTGGTGCTCCTCAGGCACAGGCAAGACAGCCACAGGCTCACCAGCTACATGTGCAGGGCCAGCAGCGGGAGTGGCAACAGCAGGGCCTGGTACAGCGGCCACAGGAACTTGTACAGGCGTTGGGCCGACTGGAGCAGCAGCTGGGACAAAGGGCAAGAAGGTTAGTGTCCGTGGTTCACCGTCCCGCTCAAGCTCTGCTTCCACAGTCGCGGTATCGCCTACTGGCGTCACGGACGGGCCAGGTTGTTGGTGCCGAACAGTCTGCTGCAACTGCGCCGGTGATAACGGCGCACCTTCCTTGTGCTGCTTCCTGGGGCTACGGCGCCTTCGCCGAGGTCTCCTTCTCCGGCGGTAGTTCTTCTTAGTCAGACAGGCCCGCTCAAAGTGCCCCGCTTGGGCACACCAGTAACACCTGGCGCCTGTCTGGGGCTCCTGACTGACCCGAGGAGAAGCTTCTGGCAGCGGGGGCTCTGAGGACTGCTCCAGCCTAGCGGTGAGGGCTGCTACGGTGAGGCGAAGCTGCTCCACCTCCAGCGACATGGCAGAAGGCTGTGCATAGGGGCTGTTGCTGGAGATGTGGGCCTCCTCCCGCATCCACCTCATCGCCTCCTGTCTCACCTCAGGGAAACTGCTACCCGGCTTGTCCCGCAGGTAGCGCTTGATGTCGCGTCGGAGTTGTGGAGGGTGGAGTCCATCCGCAAACCTGCTGATAAGCAGGTTGGGGGTGACGCTGCCTGGGTGTGCCTCATTACACATGACAGCAAGGGCATCCATGGCATGCGAATAGCCCATGACTGACTCCGCCACGCCCTGCTGTCGCGTGTAGAAGGCGCGTCCCACCACATTGATATCCGGCTTGACCGTGAACTCCTCTTCCAGGATCCTCAGGATGTCGGCTGCAGTGGTCCATTCGTTCCGGCGACTCTCCACCTCGTACCGGGCATATCCCTCCAGGGACCGAAGCACCCACCATGCTCCAGCACGGACCGGGAACCTAAATGCCCCCAGGACAAAGCGAGCCTCTCGAAGGAAATCCTTCAGGTCAGCCTGGCTCCCCTCTCCTGAGAACTGCGGGAGACGTGGTGGCTCCAGGAGTGGAGTGGCCTTCCTCTCGTCCTCGGCCATCGTACCAGGGCCGTCTCTTACGTCAGTGGCAGCATACCCTTCCTCCTACACTGCTCCCCTGTGGCGACTCCCCCTATCCGTGCATCCTGCTCGCAGCGCCAGTTTTTGTGATGGTGTCGAGTGAATCAGGCAGGCAGGGAGACCAAACACAGCGGTCGCTATGACATGAGTTTTATTGCAACAGGAAAACAACAGCAAATGGCAGAGCGGGTGGGAGCGACAATCCGTGCAGTGACTCGCGGCAGGGCTGGCTGGCGACTGTCCAGCGAGGCGTAGCCCGCGGCTACTTATGTGCCCAGCGCGGGCCGCAAAGACAGCACTGCCCCAAGTGCAGCGAAAAGCAGACCGCGTGGGCCAGCCACAGCGAAATTTGTGTTTGTTAACACATGGAAAACTAACAATAGCGGGCGTAATACAACAGCTACAAACTTCAAACAAACTGCATTCAAAAGAGCGTGAAAAGTACTGTAAGATGGCATAAGGTTGGAACGTCATCAAAATACAGAGAATTTCCTATCGCCGATTGAAGAGCGTAAAGGCCGGGACCACGCATTCGAAAAGGGGTGAAAATGGCAAAATACACCCGTTAAACTACAAAACAGCGCCAAAAACAAAACATAACTAAAAAGTACAAACTCTTCCGAAACTACTATAGTTTAAATGATAACTTTAGGCTAATTGACTGCGGAGATATTTAGCACTAAATGGACACAAACAAACACAACTAACTGACACGTGGCTATCGTGGATCCGCAACGCTGCTCGCGTGCGGTAGCCTACAGGCGAACAAAGCCGGCGGCACACAGCTGGCCGGAGAACCTAGGGTAGTGGGCGAGAGGGTCCAAACCACTCGGCTACATCTCCCCACACTGAAACACAACCAGCGGCCTCGCTGGTGAAAACCAAAAAACACACTATGCTAAGCCCATCCCCAAAGGGCAACAGCAAGATACACAAAGAGCCAACCAACATGTGGCAACACATCAAAAAAATAAACCAGTACAAAACCCTGTTCTCTCGAATTACAAACCATCACAGCCAGTTGTACAAAACTGTTACTAAGCAAGGTTGCATTTAGCAAAACCGACAGAAACCGGGTATTTAACCATCATGAATCTAACCAGTATAATACAATGCTCATAACAAGTGAACAACAAAGAGTTACCACAATCAAGCCAATATAATTAACATAGACAACATGTTTCAAACAGTCCAATTCAGCCCAAACTGATACTCCAACAGTCCATTACCTACAAAAATTCCACAGAGGTGACTAAACACCAAGACTCAAGGTCTCAAGAAAACTACACTGAAAATATACATAAGGATAGCATTAGATATGATTATGAAACTAGCCCCAGTCACTCGGATGTCACAAGCCGCAAACCATGAAAATACAACATAAGCACATCACTACTGACAAAATAACACAGTTACACTACTCAGTCAAACACAATGAATTACCCAAACAAATCAACTACTGAAAGTTACCGCCCCAAACTAAAATGAACACACAGATATCGAAACAAAGATCAGTTCACGCCTCTCAACTGTCCATCTCACAGAACACTGGTAACACACTTGGAACGATCAGCAGTCAACCACGTAACACAGTACACAGTCTCAGGGTCGCCACATCACCTTCTGCTGCGCCGGCTGTGTAGGGCGCTTCACACGCACAGTCTCGGGTCCCTTTGATCTAGGCGCCACGGATTTCACCACCGAGTTCACAATCACATGGCTAACGGCTTTGGCCGGGATGCGGCTGGACTTGGTTCCAATACCCGGACTGCTAGTACGGGCGACACTGTTCACAGCCGCAGCAGGTGGCTGCTGCTTAGCAGTCCGGACAGTCTGTCGGATTTCGGCCGCAGGAACTGGAGTCGGGACAGGCCGCGGCGCAAGGCCTGCTGGAGCAGCAGCCGGGAACTTCGGTCCGTTGTCCCGCTTCTGATGGTGCGTTGTCGGCGGCGGCGGTGCTGATGGAGGGCCTGTTGGTGCTGCCCCTTACGTTGTCGACGACGTCGCCGAGGCCTCTTCCTCCGCCGGTAGTTCTGCTTGTCTGGGCACGCACGTTCAAAGTGCTCGGTCTGGTAACACCGGGCTCCTGCCTTGGTCGGCTGCTCGCTGGTCTTGACGGAAGCGGCCGGCGGCTCCCGGGGCTCTTCCAGCTTGGCGGAGAGGGCAGCCACAGTGAGGCGAAGCTGCCCAATCTCTGCCGACATCGCAGAGAGCTGCAACTTCAGGGCCTCGTGGTCCTGACACGTAACTGCTGGTGGTGCCATGGCCGCCAAGACGTCTCCGCTGCTCTGTTTCCTGTAAGTTGTCGGCTCCCTTGATCCTGCTCGCAGCGCCAGTTTTTGTGATGGTGTTGAGTGAATCAGGCAGGCAGGGAGACCAAACACAGCGGTCGCTCTGCCATTTGTTGCTGTTTTCCTGTTGAAATAAAACTCATGTCATAGCGACCGCTGTGTTTGGTCTCCCTGCCTGCCTGATTCACTCAACACCATCACAAATAGCAGTTTGTTTCTACAGAAAACTGACTTTTCTTCAACCGGGAAACACTGGAGAGAGATGACAAAAAAAAGTGCATATTTTCCCCGCGAAAAACGATTTTCTGCAGAAAAGTGCCATTTGTCTGCAGAAAAAAACAACACGTCTATTTTGTCATCTCTCTGCAGACTTTTTTTCCTGCAGAAAAACAGGACTGTCGTCTCTTCTGCAGAAAAACTGCTCTTTTCCCAGCTTTCGTCATCGATATAGTTTCCTGCTCCTCGTACGCTCCGTTCTCCTCGTAGACCTTCAAGTCACGTGGGAACGCCCTAGTGTGATGGTTATATTAGTAGCGTACCATGGCTGACTGAAAATAATCCCCACACAACAAAAGCAGTAACAGCTTTTCGGTGTACGTGGGTTCACACTTCACATCTCTGGCCAGAACCGACAATGACAATAGAGCATTTGCGTGCGGCTGACAGCTTCCGCGTTTGACAGTCGTCAGAAATTTTTCTCCAGCCGTGCGGCATGCTTTGCTTGGCTGACAAAAGCCGCATTACAAGAGATCAGACTCGTTTCCCAACCGGCCAAATCCGATGCCTGCGGTAATTCTGGTCCATCACTCAAAAGTCCTGTCATTAGTTGGCAAATCTACATACACACGGGGGAGCAGTCAAGACAGCGGCGGGCGTGTGCGGTGCTGCAAAAGAAACCCCAAAACAAAATTAAATTTTGAAAAAAGGAAGCGAAAAAAGGTAGGGAAAAATCCTTCGCTAACGTCTTAGGCACCATGGTTGAATGGACCCGCTTCCTGGTTAAACAACAACAAAAAAAAAAAAAAACCCAAAAAATTAACCCTAGAGATAGTTTAGTTAGAGGTTAGACTCTAACCCTGGGCTAAAATCCGAGACCTCGACTTTTACATGCGGGCCCAGATGTCTAGATCCCGTGGTGACATTGCATCATATAGGCCAAATGATTCTATATTTAGGGGAGGTGTTGCGTAGATGTTGTACTTCACTTTCACGTCACCTTCAGCGGGTTGCCTAGGGAACCTGACGGCGGACATGTTGGCAAGGGAGGTAAACTGTAGGGTGTGGATGGGTGTTTGGGAGTTTAACACCCTTTTCCACCACATACGGGTGATATCAAAGACGGGGCAACGATGAAAAAGCCAGCACAAATATTTGACCCCAGCCGGGATTCGAACTCACGACCGGAGCATTGGAAGTCCAACGCTCTACCATTCGGCCACCCCGGCTCCCCAGGTAAACTGTATATAAACTGTTACGACTGTAGCCGTACCACTTGTAGGGTGAGTTTAAGTCGTTACCTGTTCAACACACGACCCATGTCTATCACACTGACAAACTCAAATCCAGTTAACAGGAGCACCCGGTGTTTCCATTTTCAAATAAAAATAGCACTGGAAACACTCCTATGGAAACACACGGTCAGTGTAAAAGAAAGGTGTCGTTCATCAATAATAATAATAATAATGAGTATTGTATAGGCGCTTTACCCAATTTCATGAATCGGCTCAAAGCGCCGCGAACTGAACCCAGCACGCACGCTCACGTGAATCACACGCATTCTCTCACACACTGGACATATACATATTACAATCACGTGGTGCGAAGGGCCAGTTCAGCTATTTAAATTTCGGAATTTAGAATTGCATTTATTTTTGATTTTTTGTGGGCTAAACATTTCCAAAGCAGAGGTTAATGCCACCATTTTGTACGCTCACATATCGTTCTGAGCTGTTTTCGTGGTATCTATCATCACACCACTTACACACCTGCACAGTAACAGCGTCTGGAATGCTGGCACTGAGCCAACAGAAGCGTACTCGATGGCGCGGCGACCACACTGACTGAGCGCTCCAGTAGCGTAACAACAGTCGTCGACTGTGAATGTTCGACCGCTCGTGCAAAGTGTTAAAACAAAATTGTAACATGATTGTACTAATCATGAAGATAGAGTATTTCGCGCGTACAGGCGCACTCACGGGCGAACTTGTTCCTGAAAACGTAAGTAAGGTTAGCGAAGATGGAGCTAGCCCGTTTAACCAAAGATCTGATTCCAAGGTCTTTGGTTTAACTAACACCCACACTGCAAAAACGTGCGGATGCTCGTATTTCGAATTCAGTTCAGTTCATTTCAATTCCAAATACTTTATTGTCTGTTCAAGAGAGACTCCAAAAACAGAAAATCTTCTTTGGCCTCACATGGTGCTCTGTCACAGATAGGATAAAATACAGCCAGTAAAGGTCTTGATATAAAACATAAAAATAAAATAGGGTTAAACGTTAAGGTAAATTAAAACTTATGAAACAATTTAAAACGAGTAATCATGCATACTGTCAAACTCTTAAAAAAAAAGAAAGAAAAAAAGCAACTGTTCAGCACATAGATTTACCTAAGACTGGCTAAGAGGAATCGTTTTCAACATTTTTAGGTAGACTAGCAGCGAAGAGGCAGCGGGAAAAAAATCCGCTATCTTGATTAAGCCCCGGCTGTCGTTAGCTGGCAAATCTACATACAGAGGACAGCCCGCCCGGTCGAGGCGTGTTTCCTCACAGGCCACTCAATACTAATCTCAATGTTGGTGCTGAAAGGCCTATAGATGTCAGCTGCAGGGCGACAGCCTTATTGAACGCGTCCTTGTCGTCTGTCGTCTGCCTGCATGTCTTGGGGCGCTTTTGGGGGGCATCTCTCTCTCTCTCTCTCTCTCTCTCTCTCTCTCTTGTAAATTAAAAGTATGAATTTGCCGGACACGAAGACGGGGCTAGCAAGAAATGGCGCTAATGGCGACAGATAGTGTCTGTTGAAATACGAAACTGCGGCTGGTTTGGTTTTAGTTTTACGATCTTACGATTAGCGTAAGCGCGCCTGAAGTGGGATGGTTTACAGTTAACATTACGCACGGACAGCTTGGGAGAGGGGTTGGGGTGGGGTGCGGTGGGGGCAAGTATACAAAGAAAATGTTTGTTTCACATTTGTTTCAGATTGAAATATGCCCAATTTTTGTTTTTAATTTTTATTTTATGAAGACGAATCAGTCGTGCCAGGTGGTGGTAAAACTAGTGCAGGGGGTGAGTGGGGGGGGGGGGGAAGGGAGGGGGGGGAGGGGAGGTGAGAGACAGACAGACACAGGCAGACACAGACGCAGACACAGAGTCTGGCACGGAACTGGAGACACTGGCAGTATGTTGAGTGGAGCCCCGCCCCGCCCCTTCCCCAAATCACTCCCGGTGCAGACGAGAGCGTTGTCTTGTACGATGGACTATTGATTGACTGTTACTGTTCTACTCCCCCCCCCCCCCCCCCCCGGGCAGGCCGCTCTGTCCGCTCAGGTCTTGTGCCAGGGGCAGATGCTTACATCGGCAACAATTGTGAAACCGAGTTGACACGTTTTGTACCGTGCACGAGTATCCCACGTTCTTGACTTTTTTTCCGGTTTTGGTCGTGTATGGGAAGGTCAGGCAAGATTCACGGTTCCTTGACAGCGGGTAGGTGGGTGGGTGTTTCGGGAGTTTTAACGTCCTTTCCACCACATGCGGGTGATATCAAAGACAGGGCAACGATGAAAAAGCCAGCACAAACATTTGGCTCCAGCCGGGATACGAACTCACGACCATTAGAATCCTTGAAAGCAAACACGAGTATAATCAATAATAATAATAATAATAATAATAAATGGTATTTGTAGGGCGCATTTCTTTAGAATAAAACTCAATGCCCCAATCACTCACCGACACTCACGCACATTTTACAAACGGTGGACACGCATACACTGACTGGTGAAACTGACTAGCTACTGACACGGAAAATTTCTGGAAGGCTTTACGAAAGAGGAACGTTTTAAGATTGCTGTTAAAATTAGACAGTGTGGGCGTATTTCTCAGATTTGCTGGCAGGGAATTCCAAAAGGTTGGTGCGACAAAACTGAAAGAGCGCTCGCCAAAGGATTTCAGGTTGCGCTTGGGAATTATGAGAAGCCTCTCGGATGACGACCGGAGGGTTCACGACGGTTGATAGGTGACGAGTGAATCAAAGTGCAACACTCCCACGAAGCCAAATTTAAATCCATGCAGGCATGAATTAATTATGATTTTGTTTTAGTGAGACCACTGGGGTGCACAACCGCAGACTTACTTCGTAAAAACTGAGTTAAAGATCTAAGCTCCCAACAAAAAGCTTTCCGAAGTGTGAAAAAAAAATTTACAGAGTCGACCGTGCAAGCACAGTCAGCTCAGTCACAGTTGCAGAGTTTTCCGCGCCCCTGAAACCCCAATAAAAGCCAAGGGCAGCCTGATTTCACAGCTCAGTTTTGATACTGAGCGAGAAAGATCGTGCAGCACTCAACATCCGCTAGACGCTGTAGCGATGTGTCTCGCTCACTGACCGAAAGCCAAATAATGTCACGGCAAACTCGTGCTCTGGTTTTACAAGGGTCCCCGAAGCGCTGAAAACTCTGCAACTGTGACAGAGTTGTCTGGATTATGCACAGTCGAAGGAGTCGCGGTTTTAAAAAACACAATGTTTGCGGCTTTTTGCTGAGATTGCAGACCTTTAAAGGTCTACTGTAAGTGGACAGATTACAATACCACTTACTCGGCTTCAACAAGTGCCGACGCGAAACATGCTCATCGTTAGAATGTTTTTCGTCGAAACGTCCTTTCTTGAAACGCAGTGGGCCGAAAAAGTCTTCGGTCGGAACATGCTTAGACGAAAAATTACAGGTCGAAAAGTCTTTCGTCGAAACATAACTGGTCGAAATGTCTGTGCTCAAAATTTCCTGAACGCGTGGTCGAAACGTCTAATTAGTCGAGAAGTATTTGTCGGAACGTTCATTGTCCAAATGCCATAGGTCGAAAAGTCTTTGGTCGACTGAAACGCATAATAATTATGCAAAACGTCGTTGGTCAAAATTCCCAAAAGCTCGTGGCCAAACATCTTCGTCGAAACACCCACGGCCGAAAATTTACTTGAGCAAAAATGTCTGTAGGCAAAGTTTCCCAAAGTCGTGGTCGAAATTGAAACTGGGCGAATGTTTCCCTGTTGTGTGTACCTCGGCAACTGATATCGTCTGGTTCACCCCGACTGAAGCAGCAGCAGATGTCTTTGGCCGTACGCCTCCGCAGGGAAATGCCGTTGACCATTGTCGAATTTTGTCCTGATCAGCTGTCTGTCTGCCTCTCTAGCCTGTTCCTAGGTTACTGAAATTGGTCGCGATCTAAATAATGTAAGGAATCAGAGAGGCTTATACTGCAGCCCGTCCGTAATAATTATCCCTTGCTTCAAATACAAGAAAGGTGCAACGTTTCACAAGGTCTACGTTCGGGAGAGAGAGAGAGAGAATTGTGTTTCTTCCAGATTATGTTCAGCGTCTAAACCCAAAGGAATGATTTCTTTGAGAAATATTTCCGGGTCTTAGATTTTTATCGATGCGTACACACTTGGGGTGTGTGTGTGTGTGTGTGTGTGTGTGTGTGTGTGTGTGTGTGTGTGTGTGTGTGTGTGTGTGTGTGTGTGTGTGTGTGTGTGTGTTTTCACTGAGTTTAAGTGTATAACTTGTTTTTACATTTTTCTCTGCTTTCTTTTTTCCCCCTATATTCTTGTAGCTTATAAATTTTTCATCCTTTGCTCATATTGCTACCAAGAGAGAGAGAGAGAGACAGACAGACAGACAGACGGACGGACGGACGGACGGACGGACAAAGAGAGAGAGAGAGAGAGAGCGTGTGTGTGTGTGTGTGTGTGTGTGTGTGTGTGTGTGTGTGTGTGTGTGTGTGTGTGTGTGTGTGTGTGTGCATGCGCGCGCGAGTGTTTACACGTTAAACTGCACGACAGGCATGGTTTCTATGGTGCTAACAGACGGAAATAGCCGTCATTGTTGCCGAGTAGCGCTTTGTGTTTGCTTGTGCGGTCAGTTTACTGTTAGCACATGCCAGCACCGCTATAGTAAGTATTACAATGGCTATCACGCGGCTTTCCCACACTGTCCTCGCTAATGCATCGACAGGCGGGCTGCCCAGAGAGCGCAAGCTTAAATCGCTCATATTCCAAGACCGCATGCTTTGGAAAATAATGTTCAGCCCACAAATTGTGAAAAATATATGCAATTCTAAATTCCGAAATTGAAATAGCTGAGCTGACCCTTCGCACCACGTGATTGTAATGTGTTGATGTCCAGTGTGTGAGAGAATGCGTGTGATTCACGTGAGCGTGCGTGTTGGGTTCAGTTCGCGGCGCTGTGAGCCGATTCATGAAATTGGGTAAAGCGCCTATACACTACTTATTATTATTATTATTATTATTATGTGGTCAAAGAATACAAATTACCAAAGCCTCAAAATGCCTATATATTCCCCATTAGCCTCAAAATGCCTGTATATTCCCTATTAGCCTCAAAATGCCCGTATATTCCCTATTAGCCCCAAAATGCCTATATATTCCCTATTAGCCTCAAAATGCCTGTATATTCCCTATTAGCCTCAAAATGCCTATATATTCCCTATTAGCCTCAAAATGCCTGTATATTCCCTATTAGCCTCAAAATGCCTATATATTCCCTATTAGCCTGAAAAAGCCCGTATATTCCCTATTAGCCTCAAAATGCCCGTATATTCCCTATTAGCCTCAAAATGTCTGTATATTCCCTATTAGCCTCAAAATGCCTATATATTCCCTATTAGCCTCAAAATGCCTGTATATTCCCTATTAGCCTCAAAATGCCTGTATATTCCCTATTAGCCTCAAAAAGCCCGTATATTCCCTATTAGCCTCAAAATGCCTGTATATTCCATATTAGCCTCAAAATGCCTGTATATTCCCTATTAGCCTCAAAATGCCCGTATATTCCCTATTAGCCTCAAAATGCCCGTATATTCCCTATTAGCCTCAAAATGCCTGTATATTCCCTATTAGCCTCAAAATGCCTGTATATTCCCTATTAGCCTCAAAATGCCTGTATATTCCCTATTAGCCTCAGGCATTATAGTCACTCATGAAAATGCTTAAAAAATTACCATGAACGGACCATTCAAGGGCACGTACCTGACTGGAGGGGTTTTTTTTTTTGGTTTTTTTTTAATTGAATGTCTCCTTCCCTCTAATGTCTCACTGAAGTAATGCTTGTCTACTTTCTGTTCAGGCCAGAAAGCCACTTCACCTAAATCCACTCGCGTCACCTTTGCCTCTGTGTGCGTGAAAAGTCCCAGCTTCACTGGCAGGTTGCCTCCTCCTACAACCTTCTAGCTTGCACTACGCTCTACAAAATACAAAAAAAACCCGAAAAAACGCACGAAAATCACGCTTTTTCGTGACAACAAAAATCGCTACACACTAGCACACTCGCCAAACAGGGTACCTAGACAAACACTGCACATGACCCCACGCTCAGCTGGGGAGCCGGGGTGGCCGAATGGTAGAGCGTTGGACTTCTAATGCTCGGGTCGTGAGTTCGTATCCCGTCTGGGGCCAGATATTTGTGCTGGCTTTTTCATCGTTGCCCCGTCTTTGATATCACCCGTATATGGTGGAAAAAGACGTTAAACCCTCCAAACTCCCACCCACCCACCCCACGCTCGTGTGTCATTACGTAGAAACTGCAAACGCCGGGCGCTTGATAAAGTGATGACCAGCAGACTGGCACGCGACGTACGGGTCGCAGGCGGGTTGCGCAACGATGGTGATGGTTGTTTGCACAGCGGCAAAGCGCGGCTGATAGCTGCCCGCCTGTCGACTGTTGCCCGCACGGAGCCGATCGTTGCCGCCTGGGGGCTGCTGACTGATGCCCACTGGGTACCGAAAGAGCTGCCGAAAACGATTTGTTAGCATAGAATAAGAGTGACGTTTTAACTGCTGTCGGGACGTTTATGGATGCTTCGATTTTGGATTGCGTTACATGTCGCATGTCATTGTTCATGGTAGCCTAGAACTGATCGCTGGTCACTTTCCATTATTCCACGCATTTCTAGACTGTGGTAACGACGCTGGGGGGGGGGGGGGGGGGTTTGGGGGTTGAGGAGAAATGGCCAACAGTGTGTTGGTCATGGACAAGGTTTATTCGCTTACTAAAATTGAAGTTTTAGAAGTTTTGTTGTCTAATACCTTTTTGCCTAGCCCTCGTACAATTAACATTATTTGGCGTGAAAGGTAAGTGCGGTCACTGAAAACATTCGAGAGAACAGTTACTGACGTGCATAGGGGCGGTCGGTGGTCTAGTGGTTAAGAGACTTGTCACCAATGCGAGAGGTGGGGGGTTCGAGTCCCACTCGGGGCAAAGAATTTTTCCTTCTCGTATGTGGCACCGTTCATTCGGGCCGATCGTCGGGGGGTTCTCTCCGGGTACTCCGGCTTCCTCCCCCTCTGCTTTGGAAATGTTCAGCCCACCAAATTTGAAAAAAATAAATGCAATTTTAAATTCCGAAATTTAAATAGCTGAGCTGACCCTTCGCACCACGTGATTGTAACGTGTTTATGTCCAGTGTGTGAGAGAATGCGTGTGAATCACGTGAGCGTGCGTGTTGGGTTCAGTTCGCGGCGCTTTGAGCCGATTCAGGAAATTGGGTAAAGCGCCTATACAATACTCATTATTATTATTATTATTATATTGTCCATTTGTCATGCATCTCTTTCTGGCACTGGTCCTTCCTATCTTTCTGAACTCCTTCATTGTTACACCCCTTCCAGGCAGTTACGTAGCTCCTCTGACACTAAAGTCCTGTGCACCCCCGCAGTAAGAACTAAAACATATGGTCAGAGACCCTTTTCCTTTCAGGCTGCAGCTCTTTGGAACCAACTTCCTAATTAGACACACAGAGTCCAGTGCCAGCTTCAAACGCTGCCTCAAAACCCACCTATTTAAAACTGATTACTGATCTACTCTGCCCTTCCACACCATGTCAGCCTGCTTGTTGTGAGATATTGTTTAACTTTGAATGTTCCCTGTGAGTCTGTGTGTATGAAAGGGGTGTATGTAGTTATGATGTACGGCGCTTAGAACCTGTTTCATTTCATGTATAGGCGCCTAATAAGTCGTCATTATTATTATTATTATTATTATTATCATATTTACAGATAATTCTTATGAGCCCATAAGCCCGACTTCCCCCCTGCCCCCTGTGTGATAAGAGTGGTTAAAAAGAAACAGCCATTACATACCAGTAGCAGCCATTTCAAGCCATTTCGGTCGGTGGTCCAGTGGTTAAGAGACTTGTCACCCAATGCGAGAGGTCAGAAGTTCGAGTCCCACTCGGGGCAAAGAATTTTTCATTCTCGTACGTGGCACCGTTCATTCGGGCCGATCGTTGGGGGTTCTCTCCGGGAACTCCGGCTTCCTCCGCCCTCGGCTTTGGAAATGTTCAGTCCACCAAATGAAAAAAAAATGCAATTCTAAATTCCGAAATTTAAACAGCTGAGCTAACCCTTCGCACCACGTGATCGTAACGTGTTTATGTCCAGTGTGTGAGAGAATGCGTGTGATTCACGTGAGCGTGCGTGTTGGGTTCAGTTCGCGGCGCTTTGAGTCGATTCATGAAATTGGGTAAAGCGCCTTTACAATATTCATTAGTAGTAGTAGTAGTAGTAGTAGTATTTCAAGTCACTATCACGCAAGGCGTGGGCCTTCCCGCTAGGCCCGAGACCGCTGCAGATTGCATAATAGTGGCTTGCAGTGGCTCCTAGTGATATGAAGATTTCAAGTAAAAACGCGATTTTTGCATGCGCCCACGCACGAATCACATCCTGAAAAAAAAAAATCGCCACAGCACCAGACAGCACTAAACAGCACTATTATGCAACCTCGCGGCCAGCAGTCCGCCCCGAGAGACGGCGCAACGTGCCGTCATATTGCATCACACTCCGGCGAGCGGTCGAGGCTAGCCAGCGCAACATGACGGCACGTTGCATCACACTCAGACGAGCGGTCGACTCTAGCCAGACAGCCAGACAGCTCGTCAAGTTCGCACCCTCTTGTGAATACGGCGGTCACTGACTCACTGGCTTGTTCGGGTATTGGCCACGTAATAGCTAACGGCATACCGATGGGTCCCGTTACAACTTGCCCCAACTGGCGTGAGGGTGGTAGGCGACAAGAGCCTGAGGAGCCAACGAGCATGTGAAACCACATGTGACTGACCATGAGGGGTGACAGTGTGTGTGTGTGTGTGTGTGTGTGTGTGTGTGTGTGTCCTTTTTGACTGTTTCTTGCTCACTCCATTGTTATGGACAATATGTCTGAACAATTAAAATGTCTGACTCTCTCTCTCTCTCTCTCTCTCTCTCACACACACACACACACACACACACACACACACACACACACACACACACACACACACATGTAATGCGATCTACTTCTTTATATACCAGATATTTATTGTCCCCATGCACGAAAGAAAGTTCTTTTGCCTGTGGTTAACCTGAACTGTGGTGTCAAATTAGTGATACTGTCAATGAGGATCTGTGTGCATGCGGTGGAGGTGTACGCATATCTAATTATCTGACGCCTAATAATATTATTTCACAACTACCAGAACTGACTTTGACACTATCAAGTCAACTTGTCTCGACTCGGGCTATCATGCAACTCGTCACTCGTATCGCCGCTATCATCAAAGAAGCCGAACTCCAGACAAAGCATGGGCTGGCGACTGACAATTGAGGCGCCGCCAACTGGCCGCAAAGGACGTGTCATTTTTCACATACCTGTTTCACAGACCCGGAACTTACAGCAGCAATACACAAGAAGAACATACTGCATTCGGGCGGCAATGTCTTTGTTCAGCGCCTTGTCCAGTCAGTTCATCGGCTGGTGTGTTGGATATTGGAAACGGGTATGTGAAAAACGGCATGTACCCGTGGAAATAGTCTGGCCAATCAGACAGCGTTTTTCAATCTACCCTGCCTAAGTAATCAAAGGAAGCTACCCAGCCGGTAGCGCTCTAGGCCGAGTTGAGTGGCAATGCGGGATGGAGAGAGACTGATTATGTAATCTACGTAACCCGTTAGACGGTGAGCTATAGGACTTTGCACAGCGGCGAAGCGCTGTTGCCACTCAGTCAGGTCAATACACAAGACTGCCCTGAGCAGGCCAAGGGATTATGGGAGATTATGCAACCTACTGCGTGCGGTCGGTCCGCGAGCGTGAAAAACAGGCCTCATTGAAACTGCCCACGCCTTGCGTAATAGTGCTGTTGGGTGCTGTCTAGTGCCGTTTAGTGCTGTTGTGAGTTTCGTAAGTCTTCTCATATAGTGTGGGCAGGGGGTGGGGGTCCGTGGGCAGTTAGGAGTTAAGAGACGACTACAAAGAAAATCCCAAACTTTAAAAAAAAAATGCTAATAAAAGTCTAAATTAAAAATTGTAAATAAAAAGATATACTTATAATAATCTTAGGACTAACCCTAAAAATCACATACTTTGTGTGCACAGTACAGGTTAAGGACAGTGCACTGGCAAACCTCACGACTGAGGTGGAGTTTTCAGTTTAGTTCCTATACTGGCTGTAAGCAGTGACGCAGGCCAGACACAGGGCGGAGACCGCGACTGAATGCCGCGGACGTCAGACAACGGACATTGATAACAATCTCGGCTGACAGCCGTTTCGCGGACGGAAGTCCCAGACGTTGGCAGGATCTCCGGAAAGTCTCAGACTTCGCTGTCGCTAAGGTTTATTGTCTGGGACACAGGTTAACCAAGACGTCACACAGGCATGGGGTGGGATGGTGTTAGGTTAGCCCCGATGGCCTCATGGTTACTAGCTCATACTAGGCGTGACGCCTAACTACTGGTGACTAAGCAGAAATGTACAGTGCCCTGTGTGGCAGGGTTTTGGAAAAGAAAGTTTAATTTTGACGTTGATCAGAAAACATGGTTAGTCGCCATTTCCAGCACATAAGAAACCCGTCTTCGCTTGCTGCACTGGAATATCTATCCAACTGATATATTGTTGGCCAAAATTAACGTGTGTGAAACTATAATAGTTGTCTCTGTCCATCTGAGTTAGATGTGATAGATTATAGAACACGTTTTGTTGACTGTCCCAAGGTATAACTGCTTTGGAAATGTTCAGCCCACCAAATCTGAAAACTAAATGCAATTCTAAATTCCGAAATTGAAATAGCTGCGCTGACCCTCCGCACCACTGACGTGATTGAAATGTGTTGATGTCCAGTGTGTGAGAGAATGCGTGTGATTCACGTGAGCGTGCGTGTTGGGTTCAGTTCGCGCCGCTTTGAGACGTTTCGTGAAACTGGGTAAAGCGCCTATACAATACTCATTATTATTATTATAACTGTTCTGGCAAAAAAACAACAACAACAACAAAACCAAACACACACACACACACACACACACACACACACACACACGCACACACACACACACACACACACACACACACACACACACACACACAACA
The DNA here is from genome assembly GCA_018292915.2 of Batillaria attramentaria. Taxonomy (NCBI): domain Eukaryota; kingdom Metazoa; phylum Mollusca; class Gastropoda; family Batillariidae; genus Batillaria; species Batillaria attramentaria. The sequence goes on along the minus strand of JACVVK020000418.1, from coordinate 484,362 downwards.
ACAACAACAACAACAACAACAAAACAAAACTGGTGCCACCAACTCTACACGAAGCCGAAAGTCCTCTTGTCTGTATGTCCATTGAGACTTTGAGACATACCGATGACCATTGTAGTTGGCCCTAAACCATCCCGGCAGCACGAAAATTCCCTTTTATGGTCCAGTGTCAACACACAGCTTTTCCTTCTGTCTGTAGTTTTTTCCGCAGCAAGAACAAGGACAGTAACTCCTTTGATTATTAAGAGTTGCCCCCCCCCCCTGCCGAGTCGCAGTTTTCTCTTTTGTTGTAAGATATGGCGGGTTTTTGTCTGTCAGTTGAGAGCACCACCAGGAATGTTATCAACCTGACGTGGATATTCATGAAGGCGAGATAGCATCAGTGATGGTGGATAGGTTTCTCGGGCGTGCAACCTGCCGATATCCGTTATGAATTAAGCCGGCTGTTCTCTCAGCGGGAATGTTTCGTGATCACTTCAGGCGTGCTGCCATCTCTACTCAGTCTAATTACAATGCACATGAAAGCTGTGAGTATGAGCTAGCGACGGCTGGAAGCCCAGAAACTGCGCTGGCTTTGTAGTCGTTGCCCCCGTCTTTGATATCACCGTGACATGTCGGAAAAGGACGCGGGAGCTGCACGGGCATGTTGCTGATGCATGGAGATTTTCAGGCGCGTTAAAAGAGATGACTGTCATCATTGTTATCATCATTATCATCCACTCCGTCACCATCATCGTCGTCGTCACCGTCATCATCATCATTGTCGTCATCATTGTCGTCGTCGTCCAGTCATCGCCATCATCACTATCATCGTCATCTTCGTCGTCATCATCGTCGTCGTCATCATCATCATCATCGTCATCATCATCATCATGTAAATCTAAATCCGAAAAGGGGCTCATTTTGACCCTCTTTATTGAAAAATGCTTTCCATTTTGTTACAACAGCTGCAAATGGAATAGACAAGAATAAGAATGAGTGCTTTGTTGCATAGAGAGCTCGAAATTTTCAAGTAGACACATCCATCATGTTGAGCAAACACACAATCAGCGTAATTACAGCGTATGGAGCAGACACGTGATTTAAAATTACAATTTGCGCCTTTTTTCATGAACAGTTTCACAAAAGTAATTTTCCCCGCATGAATGATCCAATTCTGGTTGGAATTGATTCAACAAAAATTATCTCAACAACAGGCCAACAGACTTACAGTGCCGGGAAGGGGAACAGAGAATGTACATGCACTCAGTGTTTTAATTCACATTCTGTGAGCATCCAGAGGCAAAACCCACTGGGATATGCTTTGCGGTGGGTTCAGAATTTTCCCTTTGACTGGGCACATCAAACTGGACAACGGAGGAAATGAATACATTTTTTTATTAAAGTTTTGAAGAGCTGTTTTTCTCGGTGCATGTAGGGGGGCACTTTGTACTTTATCTGATCTGTGACAGAGCATCATGTGAGGCCAAAGAAGATTTTTTTGTGTTAGACTCTCTCTTAAACAGACAATAAAGTATTTTGAATTTGAATTGAATTGAATTGAACCTGGTACAGAGCAAGCTACGTTTAAAGGCCCAGTGTTTAAGATTTGTATATTCACGGAGCTGTTTTCGTGATGTCCAGCAGTACACCACCTAGACAAATGCTGGCTCCGAGCCAACGGAAAGGTACACAATGACACGACTGACACTGAGCGATAGTCCAACCGCTCAGTCGTAGAATTTGAATGGTGGACTTCTAATGCTCAGGGAGTGAGTTCGTATCCCGGCTGGGGCCAAGTGTTTGTGTTGACATTTTCATCGTTGCCCCGTCTTTGATATCACCCGTATGTGGTGGAAAAGGACGTTAACCCCCCCCCCCCCCAAAAAAAAAACAACAACAACAACAACAACAACAAAAAAACAACAACAACAACAACAAAAAACCACTCACCCACCCACCCACTCGATCGTTCGTGCGAAGTGTAAACAGCATTCTGTCGCATTAGGAGCTCTTTGAATCATCAAGATATCGTACAGGTGCGACACTCCCACTAAGGCTGCGTTGGTATAGATCGCCCCCTTGTGTCATTTGCACCTGCTGTAAATGCACAGCGACCGTCTAAACAACATAGCGATTGCACCATTACCACAAGATAACCCCAACCCCAAACCTAAACCTAACCCTAAACCGAACTAAGCAGTCCTAAACCACACGGACCTCCATAGCATCATCTTACCATCATCCTCATCTCCATCATCCTGCATAATAAAAATTGTCCCAGCTTCCGAGTCCTGCTTGGGTTCCACCCATGACCTGGGAGAAACACCACTGGAGCTGGCAAAGAGTTGGGACAGGAAAAAAAAAAATGTTTTCTGCATTAAGAGCCGCCAAGGAACCGTTAATCTTGCCTGATTTTCGCACACAGGGTCAAAACCGAAAAAAAGGGTGAAAAACGTGAGACACCCGAGCGCGGTACAAAATGTACTGTTCAGTCGTCTTCATCCCGGTGTAGCAGTCCAGATTATACCCCGCCTGGAGTATACCCCCGTATAAACTGGCCTAGCTCAGACTATACCCCTGTATAAACTGGCCTAGCCCAGACTATACCCCGGGGTGTACTCTGAATGCGGCCTGGGCTGATCTATACCCAGGGGTATACTCCGGCCTGTTACACCGGCCAATCCGACCGCTGCTAATCAATAGGGGTGTTCGGTTTTACCGGTTTTCCAGTTAAAATCGGTCCGGCTTTCTCACGGTTCGGTAAACCGGTTTGGCCTTAAAAAACCGGAAAACCGCGGTTTTTCTAAGGGACATCACTCGTCGTTATTCAACCCGTTACAAGACACCCTCCTCCTCCCCCTCCTCCTTATCATCATCATCATTATGTTGTTGTTGTTGTTGGCTGAACAGAGGTGACCGAATGGTAGAGCGTTGGACTTCCAACTTTCGGGTCGTGAGTTCAAATCCCGGCTAGGGCCAAATATTTGTACTGGCCTTTTCATCGTTGCCTCGTCTTTTATATCATCCATATGTGGTGGAAAAGGACGTTAAACTCCCAAACACCCACCCACCCACCCTTGTTGGCTGAACATTTCCAACGCAGGGGTACAGGAAGCCGGAGTACTAGGAGACCCACCTCCCTTCCCCCCTTCCATCTCTTGGGGAAACGTTAGAAACAATAGATGACGTATACATAGCCGGTTAACCGGTTTTAAACCTCGGTTTTCTATTGGGAAAAAAAAAACGGTTGGAAAAATCGTACCGGTTCCACTCTCTATTAGAAACAATAGATGACGTATACATAGCCGGTTAACCGGTTTTAAACCTCGGTTTTCTATTGGAAAAAACCGGTTAAAAACCGGTTGGAGAAATCGTACCGGTTCCACCCTCTACTAATCAACCCACTTCAGTCCAATCAGATCCCGTCGAGAGTTATCAGCCCGAGGCTGTCCTCAGCCCGACTGTCGATGTGCTGTGAATGACGTGAAATTGACGCTACCGTCCCATCAGCCTCTGGGAAGCGGCATGTGGCCCAGGCGGGAGAGGGGGGAGATAAGAAAGAGCAATATTTCCACGTCCAATACTGGGCGAAATCTGGCGGGTGTCCAGGATGGTGGTGTCTGCGCTGTCTGTAAGCCTTTGCTGCTGCTGCTGCAGCCAGTGTCGCTAAGACTACGTCGATCTCAACTCTGTACTGTCGGGTTTCACTACGTTTACCCTCTGCACTGACCCGAAATCGGCTCGCCGAGACCTGCGCCGAGACAAGTGATATCTAAGAAGGGAAAAAAACAAACAAACAAACAAAAACCCACCCAAGAACAACAACAGAAATACTCGGTGGCAATGAAAGTGGACAGTTCTGAACAACTTTGTGGTCAACGTGGTATTTCACAGTGTGCACAGAAGCGGTGAGTTCTGTTGCATTCACCAGCACAGTATATTTTCAGCCAGTTTCAGAGATTATTGCCTGCATGAGTTGTCTCCCTTGCCGCAACAAGCACACATTTTTCGTGGCAGAGCACAAAGTTGCTACAAAAAAAAAAAAAAAAAAAATGCATGCATGCTGCGGTTCTGTGTATGCACGAGGGACAACTCACGCGGGCAATAATTTCTGAAACAGGCTGAAAATGTACTGTGCTGTTTTTTTCCTTCCTAGGTATCACTTGTCTCGGCGCAGGTCTCGGCTAGCCGATTTCGGGTCAGTGCAGAGGGTAAGCGTGGTGAAACCCGATGGTACAGAGTTGCGTCGATCTCTGTCGTGGTCGCTGCGTCTCTGTTCTCTTTTGTTCTCGGTCAAACCGCTTGGCTGGTTGGTTAGCAGGGGTTTATCGTCCCACGACGCAACTAGAGGGTGGAACCGGTACGATTTCTGAAACCGGTTTTTAACCGGTTTTTCCAATAGAAAACCGAGGTTTAAAACCGGTTAACCGGCTATGTATACGTCATCTATTGTTTCTAACGTTTCCCCAAGAGATGGAAGGGGGGAAGGGAGGGGGGGTCTCCTAGTACCCCGGCTTCCTGTACCCCTGCGTTGGAAATGTTCAGCCAACAAGGGTGAGTGTTTGGGAGTTTAACGTCCTTTTCCACCACATACGGATGATATCAAAGACGAGGCAACGATGAAAAAGCCAGCACAAATATTTGGCCCTAGCCGGGATTTGAACTCACGACCCGAAAGTTGGAAGTCCAACGCTCTACCATTCGGCCACCCCGGTTTCCCTGTTCAGCCAACAACAACAACAACATGATGATGACGATGATAAGGAGGAGGGGAGGAGGAGGGTGTCTTGTAACGGGCTGAAAAACGACGAGTGATGTCCCTTAGAAAAACCGCGGTTTTCCGGTTTTTTAAGGTCGAACCGGTTTACCGAACCGTGAGAAAGTCGGACCGATTTTAACCGGAAAACCGGTAAAACCGAACACCCCACGACGCATAGAGGTGATTGGAGATGGCCCTAGTGGACACGTTATTGGGGAGGGGATAGCAAACTGAACAGTCCAGCTAAACACTTATTCAATCCAGTCAGACTGCCAGGTTGGTCACATTTTGCGTATCCTTGACTGTGATTGACAGATCCAGTTCACAGTCAGAGGAAGCAGGGCAACGTGAAAAAGTTCTGTACAAATATCTGGCCCTGACGTGGTGCGAAGGGTCAGCTCAGCTCAGCTATCTAAATTTCGCAATTTAGAATTGCATTTATTTTTCAAATTTGGTGGACTGAACATTTCCAAAGCAGAGGGGGAGGAAGCCGGAGTATCCGGAGAGAACCCCCGATGATCGGCCCGAATAAATGGTGCCACATACGAGGAAAAAAACAAAACAAAACAAAAAAAAAACCGCCCGCCTGCCCCGCTCGGAGTTCGAGCAATAAGCGAAACTGAGGTTTTAGGTCAGTGTTCACCGCACGTACATTCATGCTCTAGGCTTAGGTAACCACCCTTGGCTCACTGGATTCCCGGTGGCTCATAGGTAACAACCTCTGCTACTTATACTGATTAGAGAGTGAGAAAAAGGCGGAGATAGGCACCGAACACGAGTCTGCACGAATTTGACCCGATTTGGTAAGGAAAAATCCCACGGAATTCCTGCCCACCGGGCATTGAACCAGACAGCTCAGGTTCTGAAGTCGGATGCTTTAACCACTCGACCAAAATCCCCTTCTTTCACAGCCTTTCGTGTTTCCCGGGTTTCCGTGGTCTAAGCCACAGCGTATCTGTAATGAGTTTGTTGTCTTCACCTAATGTGTAGACTCCAGCGGTTGTCACAAAAACGGGATCATGGTTTGCAGTCCTAAACAAGTTTCGTTTTTTCCCCCCCCCCGCGACTGACGGATGACAGAAGCTCCGATTGCACTGGCCGAAAATCCTTCCCTTTCTTAACGTTGTCAATGGCGGATGGCACCTTGCCACGATCCATAAGCCATAGGAGATCGGACTTTCAGTGTATTCCGGAGATGTCTCGATCATTCTCCGTCTAGAGCCCTTTCTGGGATTTGTTTTAGACAGATGAGACAAGGTTTGTCTGGCGGCTGAAGAAATCGGATCGAAATTCAGGCCACCACCACTACGCACAGTGAACAGTTCTCCCAAACAAGACACGACACGACCAGATAGACAAGACAAGAGACGACGAGACCAGATAGACAAGACAGGACAAGACCATATAGACAAAACAAGACAAGACCATAATAAACAAAACAAGACAAGACCAGATAGACAAAACAAGACAAGACCAGATAGACAAAACAAGACAAGACAAGACAAGACCAGATAGACAAAACAAAAGCAGATAGACAAAACAAGACAAGACCAGATAGACAAAACAAGACAAGACAAGACCAGATAGACAGAACAAGACAGGATCAGACAGACAAACCAAGACACGACAAGACAAGACACGACCAGATAGACAAAACAAGCCAAGACAAGAAAAGACCAGATAGACAAGACACGACTCGACCAGATGGACAAGGTGGGTAGGTGTTTGGGGGTTGACCAGATAGACAAGACAAGACAAAAGCACATAGACAAATCAAGACAAGACAATACAGACAAGACACGACCAGACAGATAAGATTAGACAAGACAAGACCAGATAGACAAGACCAGATAGAAAAAGACGAGACAAGACCAGATAGACAAATCAAGACAAGACAATACAGGGAATTCCAGGCTAAAGGACCAGCGCAGCAGAATGCTCGAGTGCCAAACGGTAGATAGTCTAGCGCGGTGAATTCTGACGGTGAGAGTGCCAGCTGAAGACCGGAGGGAGCGTGACGGAGTGTAGAGTTGGATCAGTTCAGAAAGGTAGGACGGGACAGAATCATGTATACATTTGTAGCAAAGGGTGCAGATCCTGTGAGAAACAGGAAGCCAGTGCACGGAGCGGAGTGCAGGCGAGATCTGGTCGCACTTCTTCAGTGGGAGGACTGGGCGAGCAGCAATGTTGTGGTCACACAGTGCAGAGCTGTGTCACAAGGTGCATTCAGTTCACAGTCGAAAGGATGGGTTGGGAGTGCCAGACGACGCAGAAAGACAAACTGGACCCGTTACCGAGCAATGCCGGAAATCACTCATTCGATAAAACCACTAACACGCAAATCACCGTTTCCTCCAGACATCTACAACGATATTCTCCCCGTCAAAACTCTATTTACCCAAAAGCTGGACTGGAGGTGAAACGAAGCGTGTTGTTGGAAACGGTGACTGGGTTAGATTATGGCTTGTAGAGAGAGGCCAGACGCTTTTATCAATTGTTATCTCCCATGATGGAGGAGCTCATCAGCATCGAACGGACCGGAATAGTCACGTCAGCACGCACGGAGGCTGAAAAGGTCTTCAAGTCTAAGCCATTCCCCTCCTCACCCCGGAGGGAATTTCGTGTCTTGGCCCTCATTTCATGCAGCCTGTCGGGTGCTTCATTGATGAGTTCGTTATTTACCGTTGTTCAAATAGAAAACAGAAAGTTTGCAGCGCTCACTTTAAAAAAAGAAATCCCTTTCGGAAAGTCAGTGAAGCTGGGACTTTTTGCGCACAAGAGAGTCAAAGGTGACATGAGTGGATTTGGGTGAAGTGGTTTTCTGGTCTAAACAGAAAGCAGACTGGCATTACTCCAGTGAGGCCTGGGCGGAAAGGAGACATTCAAATGTTTTCAAACCCCAGTCAAGTACGTGTACTTGAATGGTCTGTGCATGGTAATGTTTGTTTCTAGACCGAAGCATTTTTTTTTTTTAGGGGTGACTATGATGCCGGAGGCTAAGAGGGAATACATAGGCATTTGACCAGAACAATCACACACCATGCATACCAATGGGGGAGGGGGGGGCGCTCTATTATGCACTTCTCACAGGGGAGAGCTACCTGAATTTCCCAGCAACGGGGTAATAATAAAAATAAATAACTACAGGCATCAACTAGTGGGCCATCAAGTTGTTCACAAATCCACGCACCTTTGCCTCTCTTGTGCGCAGAAAGTCCAAGCTTCACTGGCAGCGTGCCTCCTCTTGCTACCCCCTGGCATGTTCCTTGCCCTACCAAGTACAAAAATAACAATAATAATAATAATGGGTATTATATAGGCGCTTTACCCAATTTCACGAATCGGCTCAAAGCGCCGCGAACTGAACCCAACACGCACGCTCACGTGAATCACACACATTCTCTCACACACAACATAAACACATTACAATCACGTGGTGCGAAGGGTCAGCTCAGCTATTTAAATTTCGGAATTTAGAATTGCATTTATTTTTCAAATTTGGTGGGCTGAACATTTCCAAAGCAGAGGGGGGAGAAGCCGGAGTACCCGGAGAGAACCCCCGACGATCGGCCCGAATAAACGGTGCCACATACGAGAAGGAAAAATTCTTTGCCCCGAGTGGGACTCGAACCCCTGACCTCTCGCATTGGTGACAGGTCTCTTAACCACTAGACCACCGACCGCCCCAAAAATCACGAAAATCACACGGATATGAGACATTCATTTTTTTTAACTCCTGCCATGGTCTGTTCATGGTAATATTTGTTTCTAGATTGAAGCATTTTTAGGGGTGACTGAGGCTGAGGGAATATATAGGCATTTTGAGGAGGGGGGAGGGGGGGTAAGGGGGGGGGAGAGGATGGCGCTGTATTATAGGCCTACACATTCCTCACCGGGGACAGCAACCCGAAGTTCCCAGCAACGGGATAATAATAACGAGTATAAATAAATAAACACAGGCATCGGCTCCTGGGCCATCAAGTTATATTTGGCCGCAAGCCACCGAGATCCGTAATTCAAATCACACACTATTGACTCCAGCGGAATGGAAGAAAAAATACCCTCATATCTGACTTGCATTTGCTGTGATTTATTGATTTCTTTTTGTCCCGCGCTATTGGGGGGACGGAGACGTCAATTACATCTTTATTCAGCACAATTTACGAATATCCATATTCATTACGGAAGCGCTTTGGCCAGTAGAATAGGGAAGAGACAAAACCGCCATCTCGAATGCATGTCTGAGTAGGCAATGTCTTCGTTTTCTGCGTGCATGATTTTGCAAGTTGGGATCCTGTTCAATGGAGTCCGTTTTCCGTCTTTGTCGATTGGGAGGACTTATAAACCTTAGTTATCTGACTTAAATGGGTAAAAGGATGAGTAGGTATAGGGATGATGGTGTTGATGGCGGGATGGGGGTTTGGGGGGTGGGGATGGGGGGGGGGGGTCAGCGAAAACGTCCATGCAAAGCACACACACACACACACACACACACACACACACACACACACACACACACACACACACACACACACACACACACACACACCACACACACACGCGCGCGCGCGCGCGCGCGCGGAGAGAGAGACAGATAGACAGACAGAGACACAGAGAGAGACAGAGACACAGAGAGAGAGAGAGAGAGAGACATGATGATGATGATAATGTAACTGAAGTTTATGAAGAGAATACTTGTACTGTTGTAGGCATCTCTGACTGTCTTCAAAGCGGGGTGGGTGGGTGGGGGTGGGGTGGGTGGGTGTTTGGGGGTTTAACGTCCTTTTCCACCACATAGGGTGATATCAAAGACGGGGCAACGATGAAAAAGCCAGCACAAATATTTGGCCCCAGCCGGGATCGAACTCACGACCCGAGCATTAGAAGTCCAATGCTCTACCATTCGACCACCCCGGCTCCCCGTCTTCAAAGCAGTTCTCACCACATCATACAATAAACAAGAAATACAAACAAACATTATAAGCAAAAGATAAACAAACAACCTAGACTACCGAAAAAGTGTGTATTTGAGAGAGACAGAGACAGAGACAGAGAGAGAGCTCCGATATACGTCACACAACAATTTGTAGACGTCAGTACAAGAAACGTATTCTGCACGATTCCCCCTCCTGGTCTCGCGAAGACAGGAACCACCGACCCTCAGATTTATAGTTCGACGCTAAGACAGCTAAGCCTGTCCCACCCATAGCATGCAGCAGAGAAGGGGAACTCAGACGAATTCATAAGGGACACGGAGTGACAGAGAGATAGAGAGAGAGAGGCCGAAACTGGCGGCCTTTGGCCTGGCGATGTCAATCGATCTGTACAAGGCTTGCCGCTTGAGCTTGGGACCCGGGCTGACAAGCCTTCCGTCCGTCCGTGTGCCGGTTACAGGGCCTGTGCGCTGTGCTACACTAGGGGAGGGGGAGATGATGTACCAGAAGAAACACAGCATGCCACAGGAGATCGTGAGGCGAGGAGCAGTCTCTCTCTTTCTCAGCTCGTCCTTCACCGTCTCCAGCATGGACTAGACGTTGTAGTGGATGTATATGTCATTCACTGGCGCTGTATCGGGGGTTCGATACGTGTAGAGCGCGCGTGTGTGTATGTGCGTGTTTTGCGCGCGCTCGCAGTCGTCACCGTGTGTGGTAGTTGCAGCGGGTATTTGTGATTATGATGTGTTGGCGCTAAGTTTACTGAGCCACAAAGCGAACGAAGATTTGAAGATTTTGCACTTGTGTGTGTAACTTGTGTAACTCATGATCGTGATGTGGGGTTATTTTTGTGTGTGATACTTGCGATAGTGTGATACATCGCCCATGAAGACACTTCCAGATTCCTTCATCCTGGAACCTGTAGCCGGTATTTTCCAAAACGGCTGTGATGTGTCGACCCCAATGAGACACAAAAGTTCATGGGGATACGTTCTGAAGATATGTCTTACATTTTGTTTATTGAGACACAAAGTGAGTGAGGATACGTTCTAAAGATATGTGTCTTACTTTATGTTTCTTGAGACACAAAGTGAGTGAGGATACGTTCTAAAGATATGTGTCTTACTTTATGTTTATTGAGACACAAAGTGAGTGAGGATACGTTCTGAAGATATGTGTCTTACTTTATGTTTATTGAGACACAAAGTGAGTGAGGATACGTTCTGAAGATATGTGTCTTACTTTATGTTTATTGAGACATAAAGTGAGTGAGGATACGTTCTGAAAACATGTCTTACTTTATGTTTATTGAGACACAAAGTGAGTTAGGATACGTTCTGAGGATTCTGAGTAACGTACAAAAACACTTGTATGTTTACTGAGATCCACAGTGAATGAGAACACGTTCTTCAGATCGAGTAAGACAAAACTATGTGTATGTTTACTAAGAAACAAAGTGAATGAGGACACGTTCTGAAGATTTTGAGTGAGACAAAAAAAAATGTTTACTGAGACACAAAGTGAATAAGGATACGTTCTCAAGATTTTATGTGCTACTTGTGTGTGGGAAAAACTTAAATCGTGATGTGTTTTCGTTGGGATGTGATGTGAGAAATCGTTCAGGAAGGCAACTCCGGATTCCCTGTTTCGTTGACCTCCAGCCGCAACTCTCCACAACGGATCTTGGATGTGTCACATCACAACAAATACAGAATAACATTTCCCCGTAAAATTTCTCCAGCGTAAACGTTTACGTCGTGAGTTCTTAAGTGGTGCTGGCTACTTGTTCTGTTGGTACCTCTTCGTTGGGTCATGAGGGGAGGGCTCTGCTGTAGGGTTTCGATGATCTTAATCATATTGAATTACAATCCTGTCGATTTATGCGCGATGGTTTGTGAAAGTATATAAAGCGCGTAGTGGCATTAGTCTTATGTTGGTACTGGCGTTGGTATATATATCGCATAGTCCCATTACCGTATTCTGTAGAGCGTGAATTGGACTTTCAATACTCGGGTCGTGAGTTCAAATCCCGACTGAGGCCAAATATTTGTGCTTTTTTTTTTTCTTTTCTTTTTTTTCTTGTTTTTCGTTGCCCTATCTTTGATATCACTCATACGTGGCAGAAAAGGACGTTAAACGTCAAACACCCACCCCCAGCCCCCATAACTGTAGTATGGGAAATCCGCACTGCTTCTCCTGGGGGAAGCGCGTCGCTGTAGTGCAGCGTCATCGGTTTGCTTTCCTTTTCATGATGTGTACTTGTTTTCCGTTCCGCGGCCCCTCCCGAATGCGAAGGGAGCTTCAACGGCCATACTTGATATCGTGCGTGCGTGTGTACACGAAGGTTAGACAGGCGTCGTAGACGAGTCTGCACGCAAACTTGACTCGATTTCGTAAAAGGGGAACCCCCCCCCCCAACCCAATTCCTGCCCACCGGAGGATTAAAACCAGATACCTCAGGGTCTGCAGACCGTACACCTTGGTCTCTAGGCTGGCCACATCCCCTTTCACCGGCAATAATTATCAACACGACTGTCCCTCGTGCTTGTTACGCAGGTAGGGTGTACTGAATTATGCATCATACGGCACAGCCCGACAACTCATTCATCACTGTGATTAGTTTTTCATGAGGGTGTAAACTAACGTGGAAATCGAAATATTTGGACATCTGATAGAACACAGTACCGTTACCGTGCGAATCCCGGCTGGGGCCTAATGTTTTGTGCTGGCCTTCTTCTCGTTTCCCCGTCTTTGTTATCACCCACACGTGGTGGAAAAGGACGTTAAACTCCCAAACACCCACCCACCCACCGTTACCATGTTTGCAGAGCTATTCATTCTGTTCGAAGTTGTGGTTTTTCGATTGTCAGCTGGGGGAGCCGGGGTGGCCGAATGGTAGAGCGTTTGACTTCCAATGCTCGGGTCGTGAGTTCGAATCCCGGCTGGGGCCAAATATTGTGCTGGCTTTTTCATCGTTGCCCCGTCTTTGATATCACCCGTATGTGGTGGAAAAGGACGTTAAACTCCCAAACACCCTCCCCACCCACTCGACTGTCAGCTGCACATTTCGTGTTCAGGCTCGTGGCTCTATATTTGTAATGTCGCTGGAAATGGAATGGAAAACTGCCGCTTTTGAAGCTGTAGTCTAGTGCTGTTTCAGTGCCAGACCGAAGAATGTTTCACTTGGCCAGTGTGACCGTTTTCGTGACTTTGTCGCTTCTTCTATTAGAGAAATACCACTTTCGTTGAGCCTCCGGTCCATTCCTGAGCAGCCTGGAGCTCGACAAAGCTTCTATAATTAGCTAACCAATCAGTGCCGTCTACCTGGTCCTCAGACTCAGTCCGCAACCAAACAACGTCGTTTGCTCAGTACGCGGTGCACTGCTAGAACAACCTGCACGCCGGCTGGAGTCACCACAATGGTTCCAGATGCTGTATTGTGACCCAAGTGACAAATGCTGATGTACGAATGAGGAATCAAACGCATTCGGTGATTGTTGTTTTCTGCAGCGTTTTTGTATGCCTGTCATACGTAGTTGGGACTTGTAAAAAGTAGCGACCTGAGAGGTTTTTTGCTTCTTTTTTAAGGAAAAATGAAAATACGAACGTTTTGCTCATAAACAGAGTGATCTTCGAATTAAAGTAGTGAAAGACTGCATTTCAATTGAGAGAAACCAGATCCATTAAAAAGAAACAAACACACCACCACCACCACCACCACCCCCCCCACCACCACCACCACCCCCCCCCAAAAAAAGAGAGAGAGAAGAAGAAGAAGAACGTTCTCATATATCCTCAAATTGTCGGCTGTACAAAGGCTCCGCCATTTGCAAACGAGTATTCACAGCGCATGCCCACACTTTCTGACCCTTTCTGATCCGCGTGAAAGTCTATTACTAGTATTAGCGTGTGTGTATGTGTGTACACACTGACTATAAGTACACTCCCAGCCAGCAGAGGCTCCAAGTGTTGCCTTGTACTTGCACACATTTCACTCGACAGCTGTCGCTTCCTCGGCCGGGATGCGGTCTATAGATTAGCCGCGCTGTACTCTTGCCGTGGGACACACTACAGACTACGTACTAGACACATTAGGGTGGGAGAATTACGGGGGGCGGGGGGGGGGGGGGGGGGGGGGGTTCTGACTTGACTGTCCGCGTGTATCTGTTGTTTCTTTAAAGTCTTTGTATTCGTAACACTAACAACAGGGAGATGGAAAATTGTCGCTTTCGAAACTCTGAGGCTGTTTGCCAGATAGAAGGATGTTTCATTTGGCCATTACTACCGTTTTAATAATAATAATAATAACAATAATAAAATGAGGATTTTTAAGTGCTTAATCTCCAAAGCCTGGGCTCTAGGCGCTTTACAAATATATATAAAGGTGACTGATATAAAAAAATAATCACTTAAATCAGTAACTACGAATAAAACTTACATACATACATACATACATAGATACGTGCATTACATACATGCAGACATATAGCCATACATATAGTCAGACATACATACAAGCACGCCGATATACATATCAACATCCAGTACACACCTACATTCATACACACTTTTTCGTGACTTTGCGGTTTCTCATGGTAGAGAAACATGACTTTCTTTGACCCTACGCTTCCAGTCAGCGCGAGTTGGTGTTCGCAAGTCCGCAACCAAATACAGTCGTCTGCTCAGTATGTGGCACGCTTCTACATACGCAGAACAAGGTATAACTACATAGTGAACGGTTTCAGATGCTGTATTGTGTCCCTGGTCACTGATTCTGATGCACGGGTTAAGTGCGTTTGATGACAAGTTTTCCACAGTGTTCAGTTGTTGTGGGATGTCTGACAAACGTATCGAGACTCTAAAGCCGGCTCTTAGTTGGGCACTGCGGAGCGCCACAGTGCTGTCCACAGTTGTGACACAGTTGTGATTGGGGGGGTTTCCGCCGCTGTGGCGTCATCACAGCAACCTGGATTTCAAATAGCCACAACTGTGACTGTGGTTTCCACAACAGATTCTGATTGGCTGTACTACGTCACTCGGCGAGCAAACATGGCGGACAGTGCATCTTCAATCGGTTTGTCACCGAGCACAGCTGTGTCCAGTTGTGTAGTTAGTAGACACACCGAGCGCAACGACTGTGATGTGCACATGTGTGTTTCGCGCGCTGTGCCCAGTTAAGAGCAGGCTTGAGGCTTTCCTTACAAGGACGCAGTGTGTTAGCTGCTATGTGCCCTGCCCTTGGACGGACAATAGACGTATGAAAGAGGATAACGTGGCTTCTTGTTGATCGTCCGTATCAGCGTCTGTCGTTCGTAGAATGACGCAGTGTATTTTGTAACCTAGTCAGTAGCGCTGTGCCTTATCCTCGGATAGCCTACGGACAGATACCTTTCGATGGGAGATTGAATAAGGGGGGTTGGCTGTCCGTACGTTCGTTGTCTTGTAACGATTTTTTGTTGAAGGACGCAGTCTACGGAATGGTTGCTGCGTACACCCTGCCTTCGGACAGTCTAAAGAGCAAACATGCACTCTAAAATGGGAGAATGAGGTGGTTTCCTGTTGACCGTTCTACGTCAGTCACTATCGTTTCTTCGCTGCTTTTTGTAGAACGTAATGGTAGCAGTGATCTACACTGCCCTCGGACAGTCTGTACAATAAAATGATACTTCACGGTGGGAGAAGAAGGGGGATCCCTGTTGACCGTCCGTTCGTCTGTCGCTTCTCTACGAATCTTTGTAGAAGGACATAATGTATACATTAGCTGTGTAGTACTCAGTTTGTTTGTTTGTTTTTTTTTTGCTGCCCCAACTCTTTTGCCAGTTCCAGTGGTGTTCCTCCCAGATCACGGGTGGAATCCACGGAGGGTTCGGAAGCTGGGGCAATTTTTATTATTATGCATGATGATGGAGATGAGGATGATGGTAAGATGATGCAGTGGAGGTCCGTGTGTTTTGGGACTGCGGGACAGGGCCGCATTCCACGCTTCCTGTCATAAATAACCCTGCATTAACCAGGCCCGGGAACTACGGCACCTGCGGTGCCGGCCGTGTAATCATCCACACCATAAGACGTGTCATACCAAGGGAAGCACCCCCCAAAGTCGCACCCGTGAAGTGGGTGAATCTCGGCTGTGTGGCAACAGCCTCCCCATTGGGCCCATAGCTTACCCGCTCTGGGTAGGAGCCGATCTTGGTAGGAAAAATCCCGCTCTCCTCGGCTGGGACTCGAACCCGGGTCTCCCGGTCCATGATCCGAAGTGCTAACCACTACACTACGGGGGCCGGTCGCTGTGCTGAACTTTCTTCGAATAGACTGCAGTTATACTTCAGGATGGGAGTATACGGCGGTTGACCCTCCGTCCGTTCCGCCGTCTGTTGTTTCTATACGCCTTTTCTTAGAAAGGAGGCAGTGTGTAGTGTATTTTGTAGCCTGCTCTCGGACAGTTTGTTATTCTTCGCGTGCAGACACTGCACGCAAAGGTGATGAACTGGTCTCTGCCTTGCTCAGGCTATGTGATCTCCGTCACAGAGAAATTCCCCCCCACCGTGTTTTACGAGTAGAGAGAACGCATTCGATGCGGCAGAGTCTGCGGAGGTCAAACCGTACATGCTATACGATGGGAGACTAAGGGGTCCTGTGTTGACTGACCGTCCGTACGTCAGTTGACTCTTTACGACCCCTGGAGGGCTGATTAGTTGGTATTCATGAAGACTTCCTGTGTTGGTTTGTCTCCAGGGGAGACCATTATTGCGCAGTAGAGTCGTCGCCCTTCCTTATGATGTTTGAGGACACTCTATAGTTTTCCTGTCGGGTTCCGATGGACATGGCTTATGCTTTGTACATCTGATAATTTGCAGTGGAAGTAAATCAAGCGGTGATTCGCTTTATATGCTTTCAAGCCTGCAATGAATGCCGGCGATTGTACGCAATGTTAATACAGCGGCTTTCTTCATGACTGCGAGTGCACACAGAAACATTGAAGTGCGACAAATGCATCGGATTAGTGCGGGATGAAGCATTAAACGCAAACAGAAGTAATGTCGGTAATACATGCATATAGCAGCAGCAGCAGTAGCAGCAGCAGCAGCAGAAACAGCAACAACGACAACAACAACAAGAGCAGCAACAACAATGACAACAACAACAACAACGACAACAGCAACAAGAGCAGCAACAACAACAGCAATAACAGCAACAACAGCAACAGCACCACCACCACTAACAACAAGAGCAACAACAACAGCAGCAACAACAACAGCAACCCATTCTCTTGTTCAGCAAAATTTCCGTTCCTTCTTGAGTATGTATTTAAAATGGCACATCTCCCATTTAGTGGAACTGGTGTTGAAGTCATTGAGACAATAGGCTTGACTGGAAACGTGCCTTGCGCTTTTATTTTGTCTTGTTTTCTTGTGATTTTAAAAAAAAAACGAAAATTGGGTCGAGTTAACGATCTTACACATGCATGATCAAACTGTTCCGCGCACGCAACGTTAAGCAACCCACTGCATTATTACGCACTCCGTCGAGCAGGCGTATTTCATTCTCTCTCTCTCTCTCTCTCTGTGATCGGTTCAAGTACGCGACACTATCAAAAATACTTTCAAGAGGTTGATCCTATGTACACAATAGTCTCTGTCTCCGCCTGCCTGTCTGTCTGTCTGTCTGTCTGTCTCTCTCTCTCTCTCTCTCTCTCTCTCTCTCCCTCTCTCTCTCTCTCTCTCTCTCTCTCTCTCTCTGGCCCCGAGATCTGTTCACAAATACTTTCAAGAGGTTGGTTCTTTGGGGAACACACAATAGTCACTTTCTTTGTGTCTGCCCCCCTCTCTCTCTCTCTCTCTCTCTCTCTCTCTCTCTCTCTCTCTCTCTCTCTTGTTTCTGTCTCTGCCTCCCTCTCTTGTGAAACGTGTTTCACATTTCACATTTCATTTTCTCTCTTATGAAACTGGTGCAGTATATACAGCAGTGCTGGACTGAAGCACGAGCGAGCCAGGGTCGATAGATTTCAACAGATAATGGACGGAGCGTTTTTACAGCTTCCTCCGTATCCCGAAATCAAACTCCAAGCGTCAAGATGGCCCCATTCCCTTCGGCAGGATGCTTTGTCTTAATCCTGCCTGTTAATGGGCCTGTCACAGAGCCTCGTTTATTCCTGACAGTTTTCTGCGCAGACTGTGCACTTTTTCAGCTTCTGGAACCAGCACGGAATAGCTGAAACCATTCGTTAAAAACCAATCTCCATTTTCATCCTGGTGTTGCTTTGCCAGACAGGGAATGCGTTAATGCAAAAAAGGACAAGCGGCGCCAGGGAGGAGGGGACAGAATGGGTTCCTCCATTGATGTCTGGAATATTGAGTGGAACTTTGATCCTGTGACCAATCTCTCGTCGTTTTAAAGGCCCCAATCCTCCGACGTATCTCGTTCATTCGGGCCGACCGTCTGGGGTTCTCTCCGGTTACTCCGGCTTTCTTCCCCTCTGTTTTGGAATTATTCAGCCCACAAACTGTCACAATAAATGCGACTCGAAAATTCCGAAACCTAAACAACTGAGCTGACCACACGCGCGCTTCTTTCGTGTAGCCTTGTCACCAGATGCAATAGGCACGTTTAACTCTTAAAAACCCATGGAAAAATCGCAGTTTTACTTGAAATCTTCAGATCACTTCAAGCCACTATTATGCAATCTGCAGTGGTCGCGGGAAAGGCCCACACCTTGCGTAACAGTGGCTTGTGGCTTCTGCTGGTGTTTAGTGGCTTGTTCTTTTCAACGTCTTATCATACAGTGGGCAGCGGGGTGGTTGGGCTCGAGCTCTTTAAGAGTTAACTAAATCCGTGACGGGAGACTTCGAGCAAAGGTTCAGTCGTGCACCGCCCACAGCTGGGAACCTTCGATTATAGGTTGAGCAGTCCAAGTACACAAAATTTCAAGCATGTGTTTCTGCTAGAGAGGTTTGTTTTACATGTAGTCAGTTTACTGCAGTTTCACATGGCGGCAGGTCCAGGCATGGTCAGTGTTGAGGCTCAGGCAGCCCCGGTCACAACAGAGTTAAGCACAGAGTTTTCACTACTTTAAGTATTTTTTTTAGCAGGGTTAGCAGTTTACTGCCGGAGTACCCTCCCACCTGCCCCGCTCGGAGTTCGAGCTGCAAGTAAAACTGAGGGTGGTATCATCATTAGCTTGCTTTACGTCCTATGGCTTTTAGCCCTTAAGGACAAGTTGTTCCTGGCGTGTGTCTTTGGCTGCTTGGCTGGGCGAGTGTCTTTTGGGGTGTGTGAGGGCTCTTTTGCTTAGCTTTGGGCAACGTCAGAGGGTCTCTGCTTGGCTTTTGAATGCCTGGTCTGGGTTTGTTTTTAAGTGCCTCAGTCTGTTGAGGGTGGTATGATGTACATCCGCTTATATATCCAGAAAGGGGGAGTTAATGCTCCAAGCTTGGTGAAACCTCCATTCAGCTCAGTCGGTCCCCGATGGCTCAGGGGTTGGTTTCCCGCTACTTACTGGCTAGAAGAGTAGGAAAAGACTCTTTTTATGTAGTTTTTTTTTTTCATCTAGAACTTTTCCCTGCGTAATAAGCACGAACCCATTAGGACCTGCGCTAAATTTCAACCTCATAACCGACGGCTAAAAGGTTTTGACTTGATAAAAAAAAAAAAAAAAAAATTGAGGGGAGATAATTTGTAGGCTCTTACGTGGATTGTCCAGGGTGGCGTATGAAACTAAAATGGCCAAGAAAAAAACAAACAAACAAAAACCCAACAAATCTTGTGTGTCCTAATCACCCTTCAAGGAGCCCACACATGAAAGAGTAGCTATGTCTGTTTGAAACGATGTACAGCCGGTCTGTTCAAACCAGCAAAAGCCCCTTTAACACAAAGAGAGCGAGCGGCGCCGAGGAAGGATGAGTTCTTCGTTGACGTCTGGAATATTGAGTGGAACTTTGATCCTTGGGTAAGTCCCTCCTCGTTTAAAAGATGCGCGCGGAAGTCCCTGGGTATGCCGAATTTGCCTGGAGTCTTTTGAAGCAAGGGGGGCTGCCTGCGTGATGTGACTCTATAATGACAGCTCGAGTTCGTCCACGTTCGAGCTGCACTGTCGGCCGCTTGCTTATCAAAGAAACCGGCACAATTTGATGTCAGTTTGATGTACGGTTGGGATGAATTTCAAATCATTGTTAGGGAGATTCAGATGACGACGGCGCGGCCGACATATTCAGTCGTGTCACTTGACGGTCGGCTCATGTTGGCCTCGTCGTTTTTGTGAGACTCTCGCCCGTCGTAAACGAAACACGTCTTCTTGTTCTTCTGCTTGTTCTTCTTGTTCTTCTTCTTGTTCTTCTTCTTGTTCTTCTTGTTCTTCTTGTTGTTGT
Organism: Batillaria attramentaria; assembly: GCA_018292915.2. Classification (NCBI taxonomy): domain Eukaryota; kingdom Metazoa; phylum Mollusca; class Gastropoda; family Batillariidae; genus Batillaria; species Batillaria attramentaria. The sequence continues at coordinate 464,326 of JACVVK020000418.1, read as the reverse complement.
TCTTCTTCTTCTTGTTGTTCTTCTTCTTCTTGTTGTTGTTCTTCTTCTTGTTCTTCTTCTTCTTCTTGTTCTTGTTCTTCTTCTTCTTGTTCTTCTTCTTCTTCTATTGTGGCTTGCGAGGCTTTAAGCCCTAAAAACTCACTCACTCACTCACTTCTTGTTCTTCTTCTTCTTCTTCTTCTTCTTCTTCTTCTTCTACTTCTACTACTACTACTACTACTACTACTGATGATGATGAATTCTTTATTGTCCATTAAATAATAGGCTACGTTTAAAATGGAAATTTGTCTTCGTATTTACCGCAAAGTGAAAAGGTGAAGTTAAGAATCTACCTACGTCACTACCAGACGGCCAGTCTACCTACATGCCTCCCTTCCAGCCTAGCTGTCTATTTCCCTACATACCTATCTGTCTAAAGACCTGCTCACATATTTATCTGCCTAGTTTTGCCTGCCCATATGCCTGCCCGCCTTTCTAATAATATACCTACCTACTTTTCTCCGGGAGCCGGTGTGGCCGAATGGTAGAGCGTTGAACTTCTAATGCTCGGGTCGTGAGCTCGTATCCCGGCTGGGGCCAAATATTTGTGCTGGCTTTTTCATCGTTGCCCCGTCTTTGATATCACCCTTATGTGGTGGAAAAGGACGTTAAACTCCAAAACACCCACCCACCCACCTACTTCCTACTTTTCTCACTAACTAACCCAAGTATCTAGTGGATGTTTCGTTGGGAAATCAAGCCGAAAAGCAGTGGAGAAGTGGAAATATAATTATAGGCAGGCTAAAATATTTGAGTTTCAGATAATTAAAAAGTCTTAGCGTGAAAATAGCTCCCTTTCGAGAGCTGCGTGCGTCGAGACTTTAGACTGACGTTGCTACGGAAACTGCAAGTCTTCGAAACACATCTCCTGTAGTTAACTGCAAACAAACTCCTAAGTTATATGGGTTTATTTGTTCTCTTTAAATAAGGTGGAATAGGGAAAACTCTCTCTCTCTCTCTCTCTCTCTCTCTCTCTCTCTCTAACACACACACACACACACACACACACACACACACACACACACACACACACACACACACACACACACGTCGGAACCTTTATGATTCAAACCACGACTTTGCGTGCCAGTAATGCTTCGTCTTACAACCATTCAATCTTTTGATGCTCGATCCCAAAAGCAAATCACCCGATTTTTTCCCCTCGCTACGAGAGACTAGAGAATTTTTTTTTTATGTGCAATCGAAACGAAGGGCAGGAATTTCCCATACTTATAGCTTTTTTTTTTCTTTCCCTAACATCTCCCTAATCCACTGTAGTCACGTGACTTTAACATTGATGCCACGTTTTCTATCAAACATCTGCCCTTTAAAGTGGCGACTGGCAGGATGAACATCTCGAGTTCCACCGTAAAACGTGTTTTGCACAGATGCTGCCACTACGGAGTCAGTGGTCCTCCCAAAGTGTATCTTAGAGCTTTGTAAACTTTTTTTTCTTTTTTTTACTACTTTAATAATTATCCCTTTCGGGAAATTCGGGTTGCTTCCCGCGGGGGAAGCGGTCGCCGCGGTGCAGCGCCACCCAATACCTTTTTTTTTTTTTTTTTTACAATTTTTGCTGGGGGAGGAAAGCCGGATAACCCGGAGAGAACCCCCCGATGAGCAGCCCGGCAGGAAAAACCGGTATCACATATCACAAGCTCGACCTGGGCTCAAACCCACGTTTCATCGCCATGACATTGGTGACGGCCGTTCAGTGGCGCAGCGGCTAAATCCGACGCGCTACCTATTAGACCACCGCTCACCTTGTAAAGTCGCCAGCGACCACGCGCGAGTTGCGCTTAGACGGCCACTTGGCCAAGTGGCCTTAGCTATAGTCTGTTTCATACAAACGCATCACTTCACTTGCAAGTGAGGTGGGCAGCAGGCGCGTATTTTGGCTCACGTTTTAGCTTATGTCTTAGCAGCGACAGCCCAAAAAGCGGTTCACATTTTGCACACCTCTAAACGTTGTCATGTTCTTGTCACCGTTTTAAGCCTAAAGCCGGATCTTAACTGCGCACTGCGGAGCGCCACAGTGCTGTCCACAGTTGTGATTTTTGGGGGTTTCCGGCGCTGTGGCGTCATCACAGCAACCAGGATTTCAAATAGCCACAACTGTGACTGTGGTTTCCGCAACAGATTCTGACTGGCTGTACTACGCCACTCGGCGCGCAAACATGGCGGACAGTGCATCTTCAATCGGTTTGTCACCGAGCACAGCTGTGTTCAGTTTTGTAGTCAGTAGACACACCGAGCGCAACGACTGTGATGTGGACATGTGTGTTTCGCGCGCTGTGCCCAGTTAAGAGCAGGCTTTAGTCGACATGTGAGGGTAAAAGACCTGCAGGATGTATCTTTAAAGTTCCAACCTGCACATTTCCCGAAGGAAGGCGTCGGAAATGTAGGATTTTTGCTGGTTTAAAAAAACAAAAAAACAACAACAAACATTCCGATGAGAAATTTCGATAAGAACGAAACGAAATACAATGAACAGGACACACCTAAATGTAAAATCAACATGAATGCACTATTCACGTAGAATATCCGTTAACCCTATTTCCCAATTTTTTTATATGTGTGCAAATGTCAAGTATGATCTACAGCCTTTGTCGTATAATGTGAAACTGTGTCACTATACACGTGCAACCGGTTTAGGCAACTTGTATGGATTTCATTTAACTCTTTAAAGCCCGCGCTTTGTTTGAAATCTTCAGATCACTGGGAGCCACTTCAAGCCACTGTTACGCAATCTACAACGGCTTCGGGCCGAGCGGGGAATGTCCACGCCTTGCGTTAAGTGACTTGAAGTGGCTCATACTGGTGTGCAGTGGCTTGTTTTTGTTTTTTTGTTTTAACCAGTCTTATCATTTAGTGAACGGAAGGTGGTCGAGCTCGGGCGCTTAAGAGTTAATCCTGTTTCTCAAATTTTGTGTGTGTGCAAATGTCAAGTATGATTTGCAGCCATTGTCGTACAGCCTTCACAAAAAGTTAAGGACCACTTGCAAATATCATTCAACTTTTGTCGTGGTGGCATGCTGGTGTAGTGCTGAACATCGCTGAAACAGCAGCTTATGTAGGCAAACAAATGAGCACAGTTCATAACCAGGGATGCATTCTTTGACCTGCATCTCAATTTTGCCGTGCAGAAAGCCCTAGGTATCGCTCACTGAACACTGAAACTCGGTCTAGTTTTGCCGAAATTGCAGATTTTCAAACGCGCCAAGCATGCTGTGTGACGCGCACGTGCCATCCACACAGTGGTCGCCATGTTCACTAATTACCCCTTAACCTTGCTACCGAATTTTACGGGAAAAATCTTATTCGTTTATTTTTTCCTGATTTATTGAAACTGTCACCCATTATGTTGACTGGTCCTTAACTTTTTGTGAAGACTGTATAATATGAAACTGTGTGACCACACACATGCACAGGGGTTGGGCAACTCGCGTGGATTTCGTTTCATTTAAAATCCACCCAGTGTTTTTTTTTTTTTTATCAGCCAAGTCGATGGAAAGATTCAGCCACTGTTATTTGTATAGCTGCTTCAACTTCGAACGATTTTATTTTTATTTGACGTGGGTGGATTACATTTGACTTGGAAGTTTTCGACGAGAGCAAAATCCGCTCCCAGTTTTTTTTTTTTTTTTTAAAGTTGTAACTGGGGGTTCAGTTCAGATGGCCCGGAGTTTTTCCTGTGCTTCTCCAAATTAAAAGGTTTGACAGCTATGGCTGTCACTGTAAGAGCGTGTGTTTCAACCCTGATCATGCATGCGCTCGTCTTTGCATTGTAGGTCAAAGACCACACCTTTACGAAGCTTCCAAATGCCTGTATATTCCCTATTAGCCTCAAGCATCGTAGTCACCACTACAAATTCTTCAATCTAGAAACAAAAATTACCATGCACAGACCATTCAAGGGCATGCACCTGACAGGAGCTTAAAGGAAACTTGAATGTCTCCTATCCTCACTGGAGGCTAATGCTAGTCTAGCCAGAAAGCCACTTCACCGAAATCCACTCACGTCACCTTTGCCTCTCTTGTGCATAAAAAGTCACCAGCTTTACTGGCAGTTTGCCTCCTCTTGTCATGCATTTCGCCCTACCAAATACAAAAATCACGAAAATCACGCTCTTTCGTGACAACACAAATCACTACAAACTAGCAAGCAAACTCAATTTGTGTCCTTACGCTTGTGGTTATTACATTTGAAAGTGAAAAACAAAACTAAACAACAACAACAACAATAACAACAACAGTAAGCTACTGTTTACAAAAAAAAAAACTGAAACAAACTGCTCCGTGCTGCTGATCTGGCACTTAAAGACCACCGAAGACAGAGTTCATACAACTTTACGTGCGAACAATCACCGTTGAAACTTTTGAATCGGGGTGGCACAGGAAAGCTCGGGGCCATTTTGTCTTACCCCCGGCGTGCTACGTAAGGGCGGGCGCGGATTTTGCTGATGTTGCAGAACGCAAAGGTATTCTCTGTTTGCCAGTTCTCACTAACACCGTGCTATTTACCATTCTCTTGACTCGCGACAATGCCGTCAGAGGGAGGTGATGGTTTAGTCTCTGTTACTCGCCCGTGATCACGCGAGAAAATCCGAGGCGAGAGTTTTAGTATTGTCAGTGGTGATCATAGAGTAGTGAAGATGGCTGGGTCTAGCGAGAACTTCAAACTAAGGCCTGTGCTGACTATACAGTGGTGGTTATCGTCAGTCTGGTCTTGTCAACCAAAGCAACATTTTCCTGTCACAAAAGGTCTTGTGAAATCTGCTGCTTTCTCCTGTGGTGTCTGTTATAATCACGCGAGAAAATCCGAGGCGAGAGTTTAAGTATTGTCTGTGATGATGGTTTGGCGTAGCGAGAGCATGGAACTATGTCCTGTACTGATTATAGAAAAGTGATGATCGTCACTCTGCTCTTGTCAACCAGTGAGACATTTTCCTGTCAAACAAGGTTCTGTGAAATCTGCTGCTTTTCCTCTGTGGTGTCTGTGATAATCACGCGAGAAAACCCGAAGCGAGAGTTTGATACTAAGGTCCGTGAAGATCGGAGACTAGTGGTCGTTAAGGGTGCTGCCAACCAAGGCGAAATATTCCTGCCACAAAGACGCTTACTGAAAACTAGTGTTAGTTTGGTGAAGCAAGGTCGTGTTTTCCTGTGTTATAGATCTTGTCAATCCTGCTGACTTATCTACCGTGTTTAATATCATCACGAGCAACACGAAGCTAGGATTGAGCTAGTCATGATGTCCCTCTCCTGTAATCGACTTCCCCGATCACTCATGGGTTACCCGAACTAGGACTGAGCGGTGATCTAATAGGTTACGCGTCGGACATGAGAGCGGCTGCAATACTGAACGGCCGTCACCGCTGTCACAGCGATGAAGCGTGGGTTCGAGCCCAGGGTCGAGCCATCTCAGTCCCACCGGCTTCACTGACGTCAGTGAAGCCGGTGGGACAGAGATGAGGTCGAGCTTGTGATATGATACCGGCTTTTTCTTGGCTACCGGGCTGCTCGTCGAGGGTTTCTCTCCGGTCAATCCGGCTTTCCTCCCCCACACAATTTTGAAACATATAATAGGTATTGGGTGGCGCTGCACCGCGGCGACGCGCTTCCCTCGGGGGAACCAGCCCGAATTTCCGGAAAGGGATAATAATATAGTTTTAAAAAAGGAGTATTGATATTAAAGTCTCAATATGTTTGTACTCACGTCTGCACTACCAGTGGTTAGGAATAAGTGATGTTGGGCATATGCTGCGAACTGGTTTATTGCGCCTAGGAGATGATAAGTTGCAATATTTGCTGTATATGCGCTTAGTATTTATCTTTGTTTTACCTAGTTGTAAGTGTTGTTTGTTTTCTACACTTTTTTAACCGGGAGTTCGATAAACTAGCATGAAGGTGCAGCGTCTCCTGCATGTCCTAGGTTTATATTGCCCCCTAGATCAGTTTGCATCAGCTGCCCAACGTTACATTTTTGTTTTTTGTTTTTTCGCGTAGTGCAGACACACTTAGCCGCGAATTAGTCTTTGTGGCTTCCGCGGCGTTCAAGCCTCAAAAACACACACACTCACTCACTCACTCACTCAACATGTTTGTACGCTGTGGAAGACTTTTCAATGGTTATTCCGTGGATCAGAATCAGTCACTTGGGACACAATATAGCATCTGAAACCATTATTTTCTTAGACGATTATTTGGTTGCGGACTGAAGACCAGCTAGACAAGCGCTGATTGGTGGCTATATTTAGAGATCTAGGCCCGTATGTAAAACTCGAGGTTAATTTCACCCACGGCTACGGGCCTAACCCAGACTAGGACAAAAGAAACCCCAAAACAAACTTAAATAAAAAAAGAAGCGAAGAAAGAAAGACAAAAATCCTTCTATAACGGCATAGGCACCTTGCTGGAATGGACCCGCTTCCTGATTTACAACAACAACAAAAAAACAAAAACAAAAAAAAAAAACAGAAAATTTAACCCTAGAGCTAGTTTAGTTCGAGGTTAGACTCTAACCCGGGGCTAAACTCCCTAACCACGACTTTTACATGCGGGCCCTGGTCGACTGACGTGTAGTGCAGGTTTGGAAGCATTAGGCCAAAGCATTAGGCCAAAGAAAGTCATATTTCTCTACTATTAGAAATCACGAGAATGGTCGCAGCTGTCAAAAACGGAACATCCATTCATTCGTGGATTTCAGTTGGCGCTTATACAACTGTAGAAACTTAATTGTTCACGTGACCAGGACACTGCACGTGACCCATTCCGATGTGAGCTACTGCGACCCAGTCCAAGGAACGGTTCCGTTAACGATTTGTCTCATGTTCACAGAGCGGAAGTATCGAAATTGTCCCGTTTATCACTGGACTGATGGGTAGACTGTGCGGTTGACCAAGCCGTCGTGAAAAAGAAATTGGACAACGGTAATCCGGCGTAAAAGAAGAGAGACGAGGTTGTTCATTGGCCCACGTCAGCAACGACTCGCAGACATACCGGAAGTGGTCCGAAGTGGGTTCCGACTCCAAAACAGATGAGCCTGCAGAAGTTCGTTTGAGTGTGCGGATGCATCAACTTACATTGATTCATACATGGTTATCGGATCTGAAAACTCAAGTTTGCCTAGACCACGCCACGTGTTGTGCTCGTTGTGCCGCGGGACGCGATTGGGTGAATTCTAGGGGCTCGACCCTTTTGATTGACAAGAGCGGAGTCGTCCATTTACTGGACCTACACCTACGCTACCTTGGCCCTGAGTAAGTGGAGGCTGTTGGAACTGGCAGGCGAGACACTGGTGTGGTCGCAACTCGTACCCAAGGGGACAGTCAAATCGGAGTAAAGAGACAGACACAGGCAATCAAAGTGGAAGTAGGAGACCGGAGACCCAGAGCACCTGATCCTACCGGCCTACGCGCACTGGCGGTTAACTGGCATTGGAGACTGTTACATGAGGAGCGTCTGCAAAGCCACATGCCACGTGACCCACTTTTCGGACAGAATATTGACTGACAGGAAAATTGGCACGAGCTATCATTTGATATCGTACTGTGAGTCGCAACAGCGAAAACAACATCTGCCTGTCGTGGGACCCTGACAGTTAAAAACGAAATGTGACTGACGAAATCACACTTGGACCCGTGCGTGCTCAAAGCCATTTCAAGCATGACCCACTGACATTTTGTGTAAGTGCGAAATCGGCCTTCAATTTGAATGAGGTGGTGCACGCGAAACACAAATCTCGCACTTAGCATGCCGCTCGCTCTTCGCCGCGGGGACTGTGTTTGGTATGCTAGTCCAGCCTCTACCCTGCATGTAACCTTCTCGCTCAGTGCGCTGGTTGTGTCTTGAAATTTTGAAGGAGAAACGTTCGTTGAAGACTGCTGACCATCATACATCAAGCCACTATAGAAAAGCACTGCCACATGTGACCCAGTCTGTTCCTGTTCGTACCCGCAGTTCTCGGACAAAGTGTGATAAATAGACACCAATTCCTTGACCACGTTGAAAAAAGAAATGTGGTCCGGCGAAAAGTAACGTGTAGTGTGACCCAGATTTGGCCCAGATACAAGGCGTCGGCACTTGAGCCGAGTGATCGGGAAGTAACGGAAAGGCCACGTGTCACGTGACCCATACTCAATCCACAAACAGTTTCCGGACAAAGTGGCCAAGCAATTGAAATAGTGACGGAAAGAACACTAGTGTATCCACATTACGCCAATTCCCGTACAAAGTGTACAAGTAATCATAAAGTGATTAAACAACTGACATGTAACACAAACAGTTCCTGGACACAGCGAGTCCCGAAAAAGTGCTGTTACCCATATCTGGTCGGGCAGCTTCCGAACAAAGTGGCCAAGTTTACAGAAAAGTCACATACCAGCCGACCCGCATTTGGGCCTCGAACAGTTCTCGGCGAAGTGACGGGACACAACCACATGCCAGGTGACCCACATTCGGCCCACGAACAGTTCCCGGACAAAGTGAACGTGGCATGAGAGGCAGGGTGGCCACACCGACCCAATGATCTGGAAAACGCCCGGCAAAGTCTGGCCTGGCATGAGGGAGCGTCGCAAGTCTACAGGCATGTGTGAGGCTAGCCAAGACTGCGACCACATCTCACTGGATGACCTACACCAGTGTGACAGCGACTGCCCGCTGCTCACCTCGGGCACTTGCCCAAATGCCCTCGGGCAAGCTTCGGGCAACCAGGGCGGCAGGGGCAGCCTGGGCGAAACTAAACTCAGGGTCAAAAGCAGAAAGGGTATGTTGCATTGGTTTTTCGCTTTACTTGCCTTTCCCCCGTTAGATTGTTAAACAAACATTACGCGCACGTTGCAACGTTTTTAGCTGTTGAAAGTTCCGAACAGTGTTTCCCGTATCCCGGGGAAGGCCTATCGTTGGAGGTAGTGACTTTAAAGATCTAAGCTCCCAACCAAAAACTTTCAGCAGTGTGAAAAAAATTTACAGAGTCGACCGTGCAAGCACAGTCAACTCTGTCACACTTGCAGAGTTTTCAGCGTCCCTGAACCCCCCCCCCCCAAAAAAAAAGAAGCCAAGGGCAGCCTGATTTCACATCTCAGTGTCCGTTTTGACACTGAGCGAGAAAGATCGTGCAGCACCCAACATCCGCTAGACACTGTAGCGATGTGTCTCGCTCACTGACCAAAAGCCAAATAACGGCACGGCAAACTCGTGCTCTGGTTTTATAAGGGTCCCCGAAGCGCTGAAAACTCTGCAACTGTGACAGAGTTGCCTGGATTATGCACAGTCGAAGGAGTCGCAGTTAAAAAAAAAACCGCAATGTTTGCAGCTTTTTGCTGAGATTGCAGACCTTTAAAGGTCTGTAATCTCACGTTGTGGTTTTATGAGGGTCGAAGCGCTGAAAACTCTGCAGCTGCGACAGAGTTGCCCGCATTATACGCAGTCGCAGGAGTCGAGGTTTAAAAAAAAAAACGCAATGTTCTCGGCTTTTTGTTGGGATTGCAGACCATTAAGGGAATAGCCTTAAGCGTCTCTGACATTTGCACGTGCAAAAAAAAAAAAATCCCCAATACAACTGTTTAGGAGCATTGCAACGGCTCACAACAACTACCAGATCACTGTTAATCACATTATTTTCCGCACTTGTCCGGATTACAGTTGTGCGGGAGACGCGCCCCACCCTCCCCTCTGCGGACCTTGCCCCACCCTCGGGGAAATGTACTTAGAGGATTGGAAACGGCAAACGAATGTCAATTATCGGCCAGAAACGTACCACAGTCAACCCTCTTCCTGGTCCGTCACTAACTCCAGGCCCCTACGACGATGCCCAGATCGGGCTAACCGAGACCGAGCCGAGCTAAGTGCTACCCAAGAAGGAAAAAAACAAAAACAAAAAAACTCGGTGACAAGGGATGTGGACAGTTGCGAACAACTTTGAGGTCCCAGTGTTATTTCGCAGAGTGCACAGAAGCGGTAAAAACTGTCGCATTCACCAGCACAGTACATAAATTTTTCAGCCTGTTGAGAGATTATTGCCTGCATGAGATGTTTCCCATGCATACACTGACCCGCAGCAAGCATGCATGCATGTTTCGTGGCAGCTTTGTACTCTGCCACGAGAAATGCGTGCTTGTTGCGGCGGCAAGGGAGACAACTCAAGCAGGCAATAATCTCTAAACAGGCTGAAAATGTACTGGTGCTGGTGAATGCGACAGTTTTCACCGCATTTGTGCACACTCCCTACATGGTCCAACCCTTGTCGTGGGGTAGTGGCTTGTGTACCTCAATGACCCAGAGAACTATGCCAGCAGGAGCACATGCTCCTGGCAGGGTCACCCAAGCTGGACAGGTCGAAGGGTAGAGGTCAGACGAATGTGGACCACCTCTCCAAGAGGCTAAACGGGTTTGCGTAGGGTTAACAACCCTACCTGTAAAAAACACTAAGTTACTGAAGCATCGACAGCAACAAACCGAGACATTCACCTGGGCGAGGAAGGGTCTCCATCCCGGAGACCTATGACGCATTGCAGTGAAAGCCGAAAGGAAGCTGCAAGGCCGACCCCCCTTCTAACACCCAGGACAACAACGAGAGTAGCCACATGGAACATCAGGACAATGTATGAAGTAGGAAGGACCATACAAGTAGCAAGAGAGATGAAGAACTACAAGATAGGAGTACTGGGACTGAGTGAGACAAGGTGGCTACAGACAGGACAGCTGAGATTTTCATCGGGAGAGCAATTGCTGTACTCTGGACACACAGAGGATGGAGCCCCCCACACTGAGGGCGTGGCCCTGATGCTGGCACCGGAGGCACAGCGGGCACTCATCGGCTGGGAACCTGTCAACTCCCGCATCATCACAGCCAAATTCATCACCAAGAAAAAAGACATCAAGCTGAACATCATCCAGTGCTACGCTCCCACCAATGATGCGGAAGAGGAGAAAAAAGATGACTTCTACCAACAACTGCAGACAGTGATAGATAGAGGAGGAGCCAAGGACATGACCATACTGATGGGAGACTTCAACGCCAAGATTGGATCAGACAACACAGGCTATGAGGACACCATGGGAACACACGGACTGGGACAGATGAACGAAAATGGCGAGCGCTTTGCAGACTTTTGTGCCCTGAACCAGCTAGTGATAGGAGGCAGCATCTTCCCACACAAGCGCATCCACAAGGCCACATGGAGATCACCGGACCATGTCACGGAGAACCAGATTGATCACATCTGCATCAGCCGGAAGTTCAGGAGATCGTGGCGGGATGTGCGCGTGATGAGGGGTGCCGATGTATCATCAGACCACCACCTCCTTGCAACAACATTGAGACTTCGGCTTAAGAGGCACACCAACGCCAACAGCACACGGACCAGGTACAACGTTGGACTTCTCAGGAACACAGACACACAAGCAGCATTCCGGATCAGCCTTTACAACAGGTTCCAGACACTGCAAGACCTGATAGAAGACAGTGAAATGGACATCGAGACACAGTGGGAACACAACAAGAAACTCTGGCACGACACATGCGAAGAGGTCCTTGGCAAGAGAAAGACCCAACATAAGGAATGGATCTCTGCTGATACCATCCAGAAGCTGGAAGTTAGGAAAGAGAAGAAAACTGCACTGAACACGAGCCGAACAAGAAGAGCTAAGGCAAAGGCACAAGAGGAATACACAGCAGCTGACAGAGAAGTGAAGAGGAGCACCAGGAAGGACAAGAGGGACTACATCGACAACCTGGCCAGTCAAGCAGAGGAAGCAGCCCGACAAGGGAATCTAAAAGACCTGTACCAGGTGACCAAGAAGCTCGCGGGCAAATTTCAGCAGACAGACAAACCAGTGAAGGACAAGAACGGGCACCCACTGACAACAACTGAGGAACAGCTGAAGCGATGGGCAGAACACTTCAGGGAGCTGTTAAATCGCCCCACCCCTGAAACACCACCAGACATCCCACCAGCTGAGACAGAACTACCCATCAACTGCGACAAGCCCTCTAAGGCGGAGATCAGGAAAGCCATCATGACACTGAGAAATGGGAAAGCTGCAGGGCCGGACGAGATACCAGCAGAAGCCATCAAAGCAGACACAGAGACAGCCGTCAACATGCTGCACAGCCTGTTCAGCAAGATCTGGGAGAAGGAAGAGGTGCCAGCCCAGTGGAAAGAAGGGATCGTCATCAAGCTGCCAAAGAAAGGGGACCTCAGGGACTGCAGCAACTACCGAGGGATCATGCTCCTGTCAGTGCCAGGCAAGGTTCTCAACAGAATTCTACTGGAGAGGATGAGAGAGGCAGTCGACCCCATGCTCCGAGACCAGCAGGCAGGCTTTCGCAGGAACAGGTCCTGCGCTGACCAGATTGCCAGCCTACGCATCATTGTGGAGCAGTCACTGGAGTGGAACTCCCCCCTCTACATCAACTTCATAGACTATGAGAAGGCCTTCGACAGTGTAGACAGAGAGGCGCTGTGGAAGCTGCTAAGGCACTATGGAGTTCCCGGGAAGATCATCTCCTTGATCCAGTGCACCTACCAAGACATGAGCTGCAGGATTGCCCATGCCGGCCAGTTGTCAGAAAGCTTCGAGGCGAAGACCGGAGTCCGCCAGGGATGCCTGTTGTCCCCGTTTCTCTTCCTCCTGATCATCGACTGGATCATGAAGACCACTACAGCAGGCAGGAAAAACGGGATACAGTGGTCACTCTGGACGCAGCTGGATGACCTCGACTCCGCGGACGACCTGGCACTCCTGTCTCACAGCCACAGCCAGATGCAGGACAAGACTACGTGCCTGGAAGCCACATCAGCCGGAACAGGGCTCAAGATCAACAGGAAGAAAACCGAGCTGATGAAGATCAACACCACTGCCAGCACACCAGTCACAGTCGGTGGAGAGCCCATCAGGGAGGTGGAGTCTTTTGTCTACCTGGGGAGTGTGGTTGATGGACAGGGAGGCACAGACCGAGACGTCACAGCCAGAATCGGCAAGGCAAGGGCAGCAATGGTCATGCTGAAGAACGTCTGGGCATCCAAAGTTGTCAACATAAGAACCAAACTTCGCATCTTCAACTCCAACGTGAAGTCAGTTCTGCTCTACGGATGCGAAACATGGAGGACAACGAAGACGATGCAGCAGAAGATCCAGACATTTCTCAACACCTGTCTGAGGCGCATCTTCAACATCCGATGGCCAGAGAAGATCCGGAATGAAGAGCTGTGGGAGCGAGCGGGGCAGGAACCAGTGGCCAAGCAGATCCTGCGGAGGAAGTGGGGCTGGATTGGACACACCCTCAGGAAGCCAGCATCCAGCACCACACGCCAAGCCCTGACATGGAACCCGCAGGGGAAAAGGAAGAGAGGCCGGCCTCGCAACAGCTGGAGGCGGGACACTGAGGCAGAGCTATGTAAGCAGGGGACCAACTGGACTGGAGTGGCAAGACTAGCCCAGAACAGAGTGCGATGGCGAAGGGTTGTCGATGGCCTATGCTCCACGTGGAGCCAAGGGCCTAAGTAAGTAAGTAAGCTGTGCACACTATGAAATAACACGGGGACCTCAAAGTTGTTCGCAACTGTCCACTTTCCTTGCCACCGAGTATTTTTGTTCCTTCCTTCTTAGGTATCACTTAGCTCGGCTCGGTTTCGGTTAGCCCGATCTGGGCGTCGTCGCAGGAACCTAGAGTTAGCGACGGACCCGGAACAGGGTTGTACCACAGTGTACAAACGGTAGATCGGTCCGACATCTATTCGCCCACGCCTCCGTAGTATTGACAAGGAACACTGGGCGGCCGCGTTAAACTTTGAGCACATCCCCGGGCAGTGAAAGGACTGGAGTTCGTCAATACCACTTAACGGAATCTGGCGGCTAGGCAGGGGGAACCGTTCGCTTTTTGTTACACCGCTGGGCGGGCTGGAATTGCGGGGTAGAGTATATTTGGGATGCACTTAACGTGTTAAAACCTCCGAATGTGGCTGTTGTGGAGTGTTCGTGCATTTGCGTGTTGCATTGATCAGCAACTACATTAAACCTCCGGAATTTACAGATAATTGGTCAGTTCACAATTGTTTGGTTTTTTTTTTTTTAAGTTGTTGTGCGTGTTTACCTTGTTTCCGTGTCATACCGCCAGTGACTGTTTTCGGAAGGGCCAGCAAAAAGGAAAACAAAGCAACCGCCAGTGACTTTTCGGGAGGGCCAGCAAAAAGGAAAACAAAGCAAAACTGAATAGATAACAACAACAACAATAACAACAACAATGACAATAACAGCTATAGCAATAACAGCAACAACAGCC
>JACVVK020000418.1:417500-447500 GCA_018292915.2 Batillaria attramentaria | reverse complement strand
CCTTACTCAAACTGTCTGAAAAGGTTGGATTAAGCCAAGTGGGGGTACAACGGACAGTGTTACTTTGCGCTGGGCCGCACTGCTCATGTCAGTGCGCTTCTTCTAACGTGGGAGAGAAATGTTTGATGTATGTCTGTAACCCGTGCACCAAAACTACTGTGTGTGTGTGTGTGTGTGTGTGTGTGTGTGTGTGTGTGTGTGTGTACGTGCGTGGTGTGTGTGTGTGTGTGTGTGTGTGTGTGTGTGTGTGTGTGTGTGTGTGTGTGTGTGTGTGTGTGTGTGTGTGTGTGAGAGAGAGAGAGAGAGAGACGGTGCACTGGGGGAAGGGGGGTGGTGTACGTTTCCGACCGAGGGGTGTGCGTGCGTGCGTGCGTGCGTGCGTGCGTGCGCGCGCGTGTGTGTGTGTGTGTGTGTGTACGTGCGTGGTGTGTGTGTGTGTGTGTGTGTGTGTGTGTGTGTGTGTGTGTGTGTGTGTGTGTGTGTGTGTGTGTGTGTGTGTGTACGTGCGTGGTGTGTGTGTGTGTGTGTGTGTGTGTGTGTGTGTGTGTGTGTGTGTGTGTGTGTGTGTGTGTAGAGTGGGGGGAGGGGGGATACGTTTCCGAGATGGGGTAAGGGAGAACGAGGTGGGCGGATGAGGAGCTCGAGGGAGGACGGGGGAGGGGCCGGGGGGGGGGGCTGCTATATTAAATGCCAATCAACCAAATCCGCCAAAAGTTTACACATCTCCCCCATTTCTCACCTCACTCTCTTGTCATCACATATATCGGCCATTACCTCCATCGTCACTGACGTGTCAGCTGATTACGAGGGCGCCCCACTGTCGTTTATTGCAAGGCCATTTTACCCATCACGGTGCCTGTCTGTTTATCGGCGGCTCGACGGCCCCAGCGGCTTGTGGAAATGGTGGCTTGGTTACATACAGATCGATTGTACACTGGCTGCACACACACCAGCATGGGGGATTAACCAAGATGGCGTAGGGTGTATCTGATGCTTCACCGATTCGAAAGTCAGTTCCGAAGTTCCGACGATTACTGTCACGTGAAGCCATGTGTTTGAAATGTGAGCGTTGTAGTAATTTTTGTTGTTTCTTGGTGATATGGGGCGCTCGGTGGTGTAGTGGTTAAGAGACTGCGTCACCAATGCGAGAGGTCAGGTTCGAGTTGGAGTCGGTTTATCTGTTCTGCCGGCAGACCAATCAACACCAATATCGAGGGTTCCCTGTTAGAACATCCTATCTCTCTTCTTTGTGTCTGTATCGCTGGGACCTTCATGCAGGGAACCCTCCATATTATATTGGCTTCACCAGACAGCAGTTGTCGTCAAAAGCCTTTAAATCGTAAACGCACCATAAACACTTCCCGCCATGCTGTCTAACCCCCGTGTACAGATCGATGCCATAGGCATCACACGCAGCAGGGGTTGTGGGATCTGACAGGCGTGACAGGCGCTTGTTGGTTCCGCCACATGCAAACAACCCATGTACGCCATAACTCTTCTGTTTCTGTTGATGGATGAGCTTGACATGGTCCGGGTGGAAGTTGTGGTGTGGATACATGATTTTTTTTCTTCTTTTTTTTCTGCTCCAACTCTTTGCCAGCTCCAGTGGTGTTCCTCCCAGATCATGGGTGGAACCCACGGAGGACTCGGAAGCTGGGACAATTATGCATGATGATGGAGATGAGGATGATGGTAAGATGATGCTATGGAGGTCCATGTGGTTTGGGACTGCGGGACAGGGCCGCATTCCACGCTTCCTGTCATAAATATCCCGGCATTAACCAGGCCCGGGAACTACGGCACCTGCGGTGCCGGCCGTGTAATCATCCACATCATAAGACGTGTCATACCGAGGGAAGCACCCCCAAAGTCGCACCCGTGAAGTGGGTGAAACTCGACTGTGTGGCAACAGCCTCCCCATCGGGCCCATAGCACACCCGCTCTGGGTAGGAGCCGACTTAGGTAGAAAAAATCCCGCTTGCCTCGGCTGGGACTCGAACCCGGGTCTCCCGGTCCATGATCCAAAGTGCTAACCACTACACTACGGGGGCCGGTGTGGATACATGATTCTGAACCGATCCAACTCTACACTCCGTCACGCTCCCTCCGGTCTTCAGCTGGGGAGCCGGGGTGGCCGAATGGTAGAGCGTTGGACTTCCAATGCTCGGGTCGTGAGTTCGTATCCCGGCTGGGGCCAAATATTTGTGCTGGCTTTTTCATCGTTGCCCCGTCTTTGATATCACCCGTATGTGGTAGAAAAGGACGTTAAACCCCCAACCACCCACCCACCCGGTCTTCAGCTGACAGTCTTACCCTGAGACTTTACCACAATAGACTTTCTTTCTTTCTTTTTTTTTTTCTTTTTTTTTATTTCTCATTTTTTAAGTATCGGTACATAGGAATAGGAAAACCTGCCTCTCGGGTTGTTGTGTAGTTAGCGAAGATGGGCTGCATGTGGGTGTGAGAGTGGATGATCATCCCGATGGGTACCTTTTGAGTGGGTAAAGATGCGAACGTGCAAGAAACATGAAAGAACAGCTGTTGCTGTTCTGAATGCTGCACTTAAATGATGTCCTGAGCTTGCGGGTCTGTTGGGTCAGTTCTGTGTATGCCGGCGGAGGTGTGTGATTGCGGGTAGGCGGCCGTGTGTGTGTGTGTGTGTGTGTGTGTGTGTGTGTGTGTGTGTGTGTGTGTGTGTGCGTGTGTGTCCGTGCGCGTGGGTGGGTGGGGGGTATCTTATTTATCTCGTTTTTTTAGTCTCTCTTTTATTTTGTATTATATCAGTGTGTGTGTGTGTGTGTGTGTGTGTGTGTGTGTGTGTGTGTGTGTGTGTGTGTGTGTGTGTGTGTGATTTATTTTACATTATGATCTTTGTATAAGAGCGGAGCGATTGCATGTCTAAAGACAATTTTCTGTTTTAAAACGTGTTTTTATAAAAGATAATAAAGTATTTTTGAATTGAAATTATCCAGTAACACATATTTCCCCTTCTTTAGGAATGCCAGACATAAAATCATATTCTGATTTTGAGTAGTTCCCATTTCATGTTTCAGGTGTAAGACGTCAAAGCCTGTCAGCATGTCGGGACGTGCCGTCAGACGCCACGGGGCTGCTGGCCTCCCCCAAACGGCGCCTCAAACCCGTGCAGTCCCTCAGCATCGACAACATGTCCGAGTACCGGTCTCAGGCCGTTCCGAGCCCCGGTCTCCTCAGCACGAGGTCCATGTGGAGCACGTCCGACCTGATGCACACACCTTATCATCTCAACGACCCGGAGACAATGTCCAAGTGAGTTATTGTTATCAACGTCAGTCTTTTTTTCTTCTTCAGAAAGTGTTTAACACGTTGCGAACTTAGGTTTCAATTTTTTATTCGTGGGTGGGGTTCTGGTGCTTGTTTGTTTGTGTGTTTGTTTGTTTGTTTGTTTGTTTGTTTGTTTGTTTGTTTGTTTATAAGCCATGGCTGTGTGTGTGTGAAGGTTAGAATCTTTTTCTGAGATAGACAATCAGCGTTGCTCCTTAGATACAACCGCGGGAATTAAAAAGAAAACAAAATAAATAAATAAATAAAAATCGGCTGTAACGCCACCGACGCCCGCCCTCACCACTCTTTCCCAATTTATTATTATTATTTTTTTTTTTTAAAGTAACAAAAAAAAACCCAACTGAGAGAAAATAGCGGATCTGTCGTCCACCCGCTCACCCCCTCCTCGAATCTCATATCAGCGAAATGTGACAATCGAAGCCGGGTTGGGAGGATGAGAGGACAAGGACCTGGGGACAGCTACGAGAGAGAGAGAGAGAGTGTGTGTGTGTGTGCCTGCAGTGGCAGGTCGACAACTCCACATGCGTTGCCTTTCACCAGACACGAGTGTCGTCCCTTCCTCCCTTTTCATGGCCGTTCAGAGAGAGAGAGAGAGAGAGAATGGGGCTGTCGATTTCTTATGCTCAGTGAATGCGCTTGTGCCACAGACGTAAAGAGGTTTGTACACTGCAGAGGCGTCTAAGAAAGACAACTGAACTTGTATTCTCCCAACCATACGCTGTTACTGCCCTTGCTCCACTCAGAAACCTTAGCAAGCTTGTATAAAATGTATAATTACGTCAGTCGATTACGTCGATTTTGAGACCAACAAACCTAGTCCTAGATTTGTCAGTCCTATTTGTCAAAGCTTTCAATAAGTTTTTTCCTCTTATTTGAGATCTGAATAATTAAAACTGAGCGGGTTTGGAGCAATGACACATGCGATAGGCCGTTCACTGAGCGACCGATTACGAAATTCTCAGAAAATTAATTCATTGCACTTCACAATATAACTACATGTACAAGGCCAAGCCTTTCGTGTCTTATGTGTCTTTATATATCTTTATTTTAAATCATGGGAGAGAAATTCAGTGTAATTTTGTTCTCACGCCATTCATACGTTTGGCTTGGTCTCCTAATGGTAAGCTGAATTCTTTATACGATTTCCTTTTTTTTTTTTTTTTCTTCTTCTTTTTTTTTTTTTTCTTTTTTTTACATTATAATTTAATTTTGTCTTTTGTTCGTAGAATTTATTTCTGATTTTCGGTGATATAGGGCTTTGGCTGCAGATTATTTTTCGCGCATAACAATGCAGTACAGTGCACACTCATAGAGTTTGCCTTCTGTGCTGTATCATAGTACTTTGCAGCAGAATTGTAGCCCAGACAATGTACATGATCACTGTTAGAGTTATATTTTTTAGAGTCGTATGGATGATTTGCATCAGCATGGCACATATTAATCACCGTGTCTGTCGTTGTGTCTGTGATGGGCCATTCCCGTTCCGGGGCCATAACGCCGTTACTCTTGGCCCCCGCGACGGCGCCACCTCGGGCTAACCGAAACCGGGCTGAACTTAGTAATGCCTAAGAAGGAAAAAATCAAACTACTCGGTGACAAGGAAAGTGGACAGTTGCGAACAACTTTGAGGTCTCCGTGTTATTTCACAGTGTGCACAGAAGCGGTGAAAACTGTCGCATTCACCAGCACCAGTACATTCTCGGCCTGTTTCGAGATTATTACCTGCATGAATAATCTCCCTTGCCACAACAAGCACGCATTTTTCGCGGCGTAGCACAAAGATTGAAAAATGATTGATTGCTGCGGGCCTATGTGTGCACGGGGGACTACTAATGCAAGTAAAAATCTCGAAACAGCCCGAAATTGTACTGGTGCTGGTGAATGCGACAGTTTTCACTATTTCTGTGCATAACACGGGAACATCAAAGTTGTTCGCAACAGGTCCACTTTCCTTGTCACCGGGTATTTTTGTTTTTTTCCTTCTTAGGTATCACTTAGTTCGGCTCGGCCTCGGTTAGCCCGACTTGGCCGTCATCGCAGGGGCCTAGAGTTATCGACGGACCCGGAACAGGGATGGTGATGGGCTTTCACGAACTGTCGAGTCCTTGTCTTGTTGTTGTGTATTCACACTAGCCCATCCAAAGTTTGACTGTCAACTTCTGCAGTACGCGTTACGCTGCACTGACTGTTTCTTTGTTCGTTTAGTTCGTTTTTATCTTTTCTATGTTCTCAGTGAATGCCTTAAATCTTTGCAAGAAATGTAGCTCTAATTCTTTTCGTGTTTGGGCCGAATGCAGTGGAATTTGTCTAAGCGGTCATGTGGTGTAGTAGTGGTAATTATAAGCATCCCGGACTAGGAACCAAGAGACCCGAGTTCGAATCCCACGATGAGGCAAGTGTGTGGGGGTTTTTTTGTTTGTTTGTTTGTTTTTTGTTTTTTTGTTTTTTTTTGGGGGGGGGAGGGGGTTGTTGTTGTTGTTGTTGTTTTGGTGGGTTTTTGTTGTTGTTGTTGTTGTTGTTGGGTTGTTTTTGGGGTTGGTTTTTTTTTGGTCTGTTTGTTGTTGTTTTTTTCCCCACCTGGGTGGGATCCTACCCAGTGTGTGTTATGGGCCAAGTTGGGCGGCAGTTGCCACCTACTTCACTGGTGCGGCTTTAATTTAGGGTAAATGAAAAGCTTCCCATGTCAGTTATGCCACATCACTTGATGTGGATGGACGGCACCGCGGACGGACCTCCACGGCAGCATTTTATAACCCTCATCCCCATCATCATGCACAAAAAAAAAAACATTACCCTTGCCTCCGAACCCTCGATGGAACCTCCTCCTCCCCCCGCCTTTTGTACGAACTGGGAGGATATACCACCAGTACTGGCAAAAACATGGAGCAGACACCCCCCCTCTCTCTCTCTCTCTCTCTCTCTCAAGAAAACAACAACAACAACAACAACAACGAAAAACACCTGTTTGAGGTAGTCGTAAACTGTAAGGCACTCGGATGGCCACAGTAGACAAGTTCCACTGTAGTTCGTTTCTAATCTGTGTGTTGTGTACTGTTCAGTGCATGTGTTCCGTTTTCCGATTCTCTCCCGTTTATAAGTTTGTTTTCTGAACGCGGTTGGATTTCAGCAGGACGCTTTCTGTTCCCAGGGGAAGTTTGTCAGTGTATAGCTCTGATACAGAGCTGCCGGTCAGGTAACTACAATCACAACGTGAACCTTCTGTACAGCTATCGTCAGTCACACTTTGCCGGACATTAGTCAGGTTTCGTTTCCGGCGAACGAGGCACGCACAAATGACGACAACGAAGACAAACTTCACAATTGTGACGCGTTCTGTTAATAATAATAATAATAATAAATGGCATTTGTAGGGCGCATTTCATTGGCATAAACTCAAAGCGCCAATCACTCACCGACACTCACGCACATTTTACAAACAGTGGACAGACATACACTGGTGAAACTGAGTAACTGTTGACACGGGAAATTCAGTACTGGAAAGCTTTACAAAAGAGGAACGTTTTAAGGTTGCTCTTAATAAACAGACAGTGTGGGCGCGTTTCTCAGATGTGCTGGCAGGGAATTCCAAAAGGTTGGTGCAACAAAACTGAAACAGCGCTCGCCAAAGGATTTAAAGTTGCGCTTGGGAATTTTGAGAAGCCTCTCGGACGACGACCGGAGGGTTCGCGACTGTTGACGAATGAGGTTTCATCAGCTAAGCATGTTTCTCAATATCCGTTGTATTTTACTCCTGCTATGTCGCTCTCTTCGTGCACTCGCAGAGAAGACACGGGATACAACAGAATACAACTCCAATACTTTATTAACAGAAGATGCGCGGAAAACAAATCCATGAAAGAAGAAGAACCCAGAACGCTGTGCAGGGCTGCTTATATACTAAACAGGTCAGATCTAGAACATTCCTCAACTTACTGGCAAGTTCGAAATCTTTCCAAGGTGGCGTCATCTACTGACGTTACTGCACCAGCATGTGTACCAGTAGTGGCGTGTAACCTTCAACACTACATGCCCCGGAAGCTGTTAGTGGCGTGTAACCTTCAACACTACATGCCCCGGAAGCTGTTAGTGGAGTGTAACCTTCAACACAACATGCCCCGGAAGCTGTTAGTGGCGTGTAACCTTCAACACTACATGCCCCGGAAGCTGTTAGTGGCGTGTAACCTTCAACTTTACGTGCCCCGGAAGCTGTTAGTGGAGTGTAACCTTCAACTTTACGTGCCCCGGAAGCTGTTAGTGGCGTATAATTACCTTCAACTTTACGTGCCCCGGAAGCTGTTAGTGGCGTATAATTACCTTCAACACTACATGCGCCGGAAGCTGTTAGTGGCATGTAACCTTCAACACTACATGCCCCGGAAGCTGTTAGTGGCGTGTAACCTTCAACACTACATGCCCCGGAAGCTGTTAGTGGCATGTAACCTTCAACACTACATGCGCCGGAAGCTGTTAGTGGCATGTAACCTTCAACACTACATGCCCCGGAAGCTGTTAGTGGCGTGTAACCTTCAACACTACATGCCCCGGAAGCTGTTAGTGGCGTGTAACCTTCAACACTACATGCGCCGGAAGCTGTTAGTGGCGTGTAACCTTCAACACTACATGCCCCGGAAGCTGTTAGTGGAGTGTAACCTTCAACACTTCATGCCCCGGAAGCTGTTAGTGGCATGTAACCTTCAACACTACATGCCCCGGAAGCTGTTAGTGGCGTGTAACCTTCGGCACACGTTGCAAACAATCCTCATCAGCAAAACAAGCCGAACGCCGGCCGCGTCTTCGTTGTCGTTGTGGGTTTCTCGTACGGCGTAAGCGAAACCTGGTTAATGACTGACCCAAGCAGAGACTTCTCTAAGTAGAGAGAACTCGACAGAACATTGAGAATACAGAGAACTCTCTGCCTGTGGTATCTGGACTCTGAACTCCGTTGTCGCTCAGCTTTGCTGTCTGAAGCAATATAAGGTCATCCGTATTTTTCGGCGTAATGAAATTGTTCTTTATTGTGCCTCGCGCTTTTGCGTCCAGCTGTTGTTCCTTTGTTCCTTTGTCTAACTATTGTCACTTTTTCTCTCTAGAAACAACAGGTAGTCCATATTTTCCGGCGTATGAAATTGTTCTTTAATGTGCCTCGCGTTTTGTTGTTGTTGTTGTTGTTGTTGTTTTTGTTGTTGTTGTCCAGCTGTTTTTCCTCTGTTTAACTATTGCCAAGATATGCTGTCTAGAAACATGGGGTCGCCCATATTTTCCGGTGTATGAACTCAAGTCTTGATTTTGCCCATATCTGCTGCCTAGCTGTTGCTCATCTGTCTTTGTCAGACTACAGGTTTTTTTTAACTGAAAATATGAAATCGTTTATATTTTTCAGGCGTGTGAAATTTTTTTGTGTAGCAATTGTTGTTTTGTCTAAATATTGTCCGGTTTGCTCTCTGAAGACGTTTGTCCATGTTGTTGTTGGTTTTTTGGTGTGTTTTTTTCCGGCGTAAGGGAATGTCTAGCAATCTTTCTTCTAACCAGTCTTCCTTTGTGTTCATGACGAACTCTTTTGTCAGTTTTCCTCTCTGGAAATAAGTCGTCCATACTTTCTGGTGTATGAACTGATATGTTTTTTCGTCTGTCGCGCGGGGAGCCGGGGTGGTCGAATGATAGAGCGTTGGACTTCTAATGCTCGGGTCGTGAGTTCGATCCCGGCTGGGGCCAAATATTTGTGCTGGCTTTTTCATCGTTGCCCCGTCTTTGATATCACCCTATGTGGTGGAAAAGGACGTTAAACCCCAAACACACACACACACACACACACACCCTCGACTGTCGCGCTGTCTGTTGCCAAACTCAGTACTGTTCAGTTCAGGACTCAGCCCGGCAATCCACCTCAGTTTTCTGTTGGAGTATTCGTACTCTGAACTGTACTGTTCCTCTGTCTTTTGTGCGAATATTGTCAGTTTTGCTTTGTAAAACTATGAAATCGTCCATTCTTTCGGCGTGTGAAATGTCTCATGGTCATATGACCAGCTATTGTCTTTCCTCTGGCATTTTCTCAGTTTTTCTTTCTGGAATATGAAATCGTCTATATATTCTATATGAGGTGTTCCCTCGTCTGGCTAATGTCAGTTTAGCTCTCTGGGAATATGACGTCTATATTTTCTGGTGTATGAATATAAGTGTACTCAAACCAAAAGAAACCAAACATACATTGATACAAGTACATCTTTCAAAAATCATACATTGAGACATTTACATCTTTCAAGAACAGACATGCATGCACATCTCTCAAAAAAAAAAAAAAACATACACTGAAACACACATCTCTCAAAAACTTGCACTGATGCACGAAAATCTCTCTCACTGGGGTGAGCGGTGGTCTAATAGGTAGCGCGTCGGATTTAGCCGCTGCGTTACTGAACGGCCGTCACCAATGTCATGGCGTTGAAGCGTGGGTTCGAGCCCAGGTCGAGCTTGTGATATGTGATACCGGTCTTTCCTGGCTGCCGGGCTGCTCATCGGGGGTTTCTCTCCGGGTAATCCGGCTTTCTTTCCCCAGCAAAATTGTTAAAAAAATTGTTAAAAAAAACAAAACAAACAAAACACTGAAATACTTGCATCTTTCAAGGACACACACTGATACAAGTACATCTCTCAAAAAAAATGGACTGATACGCGCACATCTCTTTAAAAAAAACAAACAAACAAAAAACAACAACAACAAAAACACCACCACCACCAACAACAACAACAACAAGAAACACACTCACTAAAGCAGAGCCAAAGAATCTTTACATTAAGGGCCTTTTAGAAACGTTCGTTCCTGAGAAATGTAATTTTGCGTTCATCGGAATGCAGCCATGGCCTCTATTACGTTTGCACAGCAGGTCTTTCAATTGGATGCGAGGACAACACCAACACAACCGGTACACAGAGTGTACACCAGACTGGAGTACAGCTCGCCCGCGTCTTAATCTGTCCATGAAGACGCTGGTACTGTCAGATGACACGATCACTGTCGGCTAGCGTGTCACGTGACTAAGGTTAAAAATAACCATGACGTATGAGTTCCAAATGTTTGAAATGACGCACTTTCTGCGCGTCAATGTTTGGCTGATGGCGTAACTGGAGTGTGTTTTTGTGAGTCGTAACTCACACTTTCGCTCTCCTTACAAAATCAAACTGCCATAGTACCGAGAGAAAAAAGAGAAGAAGAAGAAGAAAAAAGGCTATGGACTCTCAGTTGTCGGTAAGAACAATTGGAAATGGCCTTTTAACAACCAGGGCCCGCATATAAAAGTCGGGGTTAGGGAGTTTAGCCCCGGATTTGAGTCTAACCTCGAACTAAACTAGAGCTCTTGGGTTAAATTTTCTGTTTTTTTGTGGGTTTTTTTTTTAATCAGGAAGCGGGTCCATTCCAGCAAGGTGCCTATGCCGTTATAGAAGGATTTTTTGTGTTTCTTTGTTCGCTTCCTTTTTTATTTAATTTTGTTTTGGGGTTTCTTTTGTCCTAATCTGGGTTAGGCCCGTAGCCGTGGGTTAAATTAACCTCGAGTTTGACATACGGGCCCAGAACCCGACTTGTGCTGATACGTCACTACAATCTAAAGGCTTTGAATGCGAGCAATCGTCGTTGATTTTTTTTTTAAGTAGCACAGCAACGGAAAGAGATCGTCCATATTGATTGCCTCCCTTGTATCAGTCGCCGAAACTGTACGGCAGAAACCCAGGTCAACTTTATTGCAGTCGCCAAAACTGTACGGCAGAAACCCAGGTCAACTTTATTGCACTCCCAGAGCACGAAACGCGTTCTTTGCGGAGCGATAGTGGCTAGCGTGAATGCACAATTGTTTTGGAAAGAAAATCGCTGAAAACCTTACGACAGCGACCGCTTCAGCCTTACCGCTCTCCCGAATTGTGCGGAGCGATAGTGGCGTGAATGCATCAGCACGGAGAACATTCATACCACGCCGCATTTTTTTTATTATTATTTTTTACTAAAGTGTCATCTTGCCTTATGGATATCACCTCTGGCTATGCTGCGTGCACTCTGGGCACTCGTCAGCACGTAGGCTGCAGAATCAAATTAGATTTGGCGTTAATAAGCACGCGTGCTGCCTCGCTAAACCTGCCCCAGCTCTTTCGAGAGGACAACCGAACTTTCAAACACTGCACGTGCATATTGATGTTCTCTTCGCCCCGGTCCCCCCCCCCCTTCCCCGCCCCTCCCCCATCATAACCCTCTCCTCCCCCTCTCCACTGAACTCGTCGCTCACTTGCTATCTGCCGGTGCTTGTCAGAAAATGACACCCTTTGGAATGTGTGTACACGGAATTAAATGTAAAGTCGGTGTTTTGAGTTACACCAGGAAAAAGGCCATCGGGTAAAATATGGTGTCGACTGTCGTATGGGGGGTAGGGTAGTTTTTTGTTTTTTTTTTTTGGTAGTCCGAGGGAGGTGACAAGCGGAGAAAGGTTGTGCCCCAAGGCCGCACTGTGGACCGATATAACTCAACTGGCTGAGAATTGGACCTCTGATCAGATGGACGCGGGTTCCAGTCCCGACGCGACCAAAATGTACACAGAACTGTTTTAATTTTTCACATGTATATTTTTATTTTTTTTTTTTTTATTCTTTTTTCTTTTTCTTTTCTTTTTCGGGGGGGGGGGGGGAGTGCCCACAGTTTTTGCTTCCGGCCGGGGATCGAACTCGCGACCCAAGCATTGACAGTCCACCGCTATACATCCAAGCTTCCCTGCAGAAAGTAGAACTGGGAGTGGAACAGGGACAAGTGATGTGAAATCGAAGGACGGCTCAATACAAGGCCATTCGATCCACTCCAGAGTCGCCCAGCAGGGGGAGACCATCGCGAGAGAGCGCCGCGGCGGTCACCGGAAGTCTGAGACAGGGGAGACAAGCGGCGAATGATGCCCACGCATGCAGCGCCACCCTGTCGCAAAGAAAGGGAGCGCAACTGACTCGCTGTCTTGCCAATGTCAACGTTTCTTGCTGTCTCGTGTATAAAATATGGCCTTTGGGACATTTTCTGTGGGACATTGTCTGAGTGACATAAGCGTTGTTTTTTTGCGTCCCAGAGGCACAATGCATCGTCGTACAAATACAAATTTAGACGCATTTTGAGTGTCCACTGACATCTCACGGACTGTTTAGCGCCAAAGCCGGGCAAAATGCGTCTTAGATTTGTTTTCTCATCTCAGTGACTTCACGTTTCAGTTCTGCTCTGTGGTCACAAGAAAGACGCAATTCTCATCGTGTTTATCTAACGCCAACTGAATCCGGCGTTCTTCGCTTCTTTGATCTTTGTGAGGCGTATGGCGTATGCGAAGGGTCAACCGGCTCAGCAATTTAAGTTTGGGTTTTTAGAATTGCGTTTAGTTTCAAATTGTGTGGGCTGAAAATTTCTAGGAAGGAAGCCGGAGTACCCGGAGAGAACCCCCGAGGATCGGCCCGAATGAACGGTGCCATATACGAGAGAGAGAAAAAAATTCTTTGCCCCTAGTGGAACTCAAACCTGACCTCTCGCGTTGGTGACGAAGTCTTAACCGCTAGACCACCGACCCCCCCTCCCCACCCCAGTAAGGCTTGATTGTAGTTTACTAGGGTAATTGTTATTTCAGGAGTCAAGTGCGATACCACGGTCCTGTCACGTACATGTCACGTCTGGGACACAGATTGGTGAAGGGGGACATCTGAACAGAACTAAAATCGATCATCCAGCCTGGAAACAGTGGGGTCCCTCTGGGGAAAAAGGAGAGGAGAGCTGAAAACAATATAGCTCAACTTTCTGCAGTGGACATTTTTCTTGGGGGAGAAATTCTCCTGGGAAGAAACACACACCAAAAAAGTTTCAACGCCACACACTGTTCATGTGATCAGTTTTTGTTTACCGGAGGGTGACGCTGGCTAGAGAGGATGAGGAATTATGACTGATAGGGGTTATTTCTTTTTTACTGCGTCTGTGATTGGCCAGACTGGATTGTTACGACGGGCGTCGCCAGGAAATGAGCTTTTTCTGCGTGAATTTTAGCCACAGCTCAGATACCGCGAGGTTAGACTCGCAACCCCCTCGTCTTCCAAGCCATCGCCGGCTAACACGAGGTGATAATCTTAACGCCAGACTAGAGGCCTAACACCGCGACGTGAGTTAGGCTCCAGCATGTTATTGCAGTGGTTAGTCCGTTGCTGGACATTTTGAATGATGACAAATCCACCTTGGCCAGCTTCATCAGAAACCGCCTATATATAATCCCTCTTGGATTCATTGCTTCGGGCGCAGTGACCACCATCAGAACAAAATAACTCCAAAAAACTTTCGACAAATCAACTTTTTATTTGGAAGCTGAATTGAACAAGAGCTTGGAAAACACGAATCAGTAAGGTTAAGGCAGAAATGTTTCAAACGGAAAAATTAAGTGTATCGAGCAAATTTGCAACAACAACAACAAAATCGAATTTAGAAATTTGCAGAGTTTTCAAAAAGAAGCGACTTGAGATGAAACTAACTACAAATCTGTATATTCGATTTTCACATTGGACCACAGCTGCCAGACTAAACACTGTAAATAACTACTAGACAAAAAGCTGATGCTGTCGGAACGGACACGGAAATGTAGCTTCTGAAGCAAAATCATGCGTAGCGAGGTCGCGGCGATGATATCCCGGAGTTTCTACTCTCCTCTCTCCACTGTCCCTGGTTTCATGAGGAGCCGGAGTGGCCGAATGGTAGAGCGTTGGACTCTCAATGCTCGGGTCGTGAGTTCGAGTCCCGGCTGGGGCCAGATATTTGTGCTGGCCTTTTTCTCGTTGTCCCGTCTTTGGTATCATCACCCTTACGTGGTGGAAAAGGACGTTAAACTCCCAAACATGCACCCACCCACCCTCTGATTTCATGAACGCCCAAAGACAAAGACGGGCAACAGACCACAGGTCACAGAATACAGTTGTTTTTCAACTCTTTGGCTCTTTGTCAGGCAGCACAAATCGTTGAAAACGGATTTTCCAACCAAAACAGACTATGGTTTCCAGAAACAAGAGTGTCCACAAGCTGCATGCCCTGAAATCAAGCCCCGATAACTCAGTTTTCATGGTCCGCTCACGCGCGTCCTTCCCAACCCCATTCACAGAACTATGCACTCAGTTATTCATGCCCTGGCACACGCCCAAGGACTGTATGGTTAAAAACTACCCCTCAAATCCAAACTGCCATTTTTCAACACATCAAACATCCCTCTTTTCACCCAAAAACAAAAATCTGGGGTCAAATGCACTTTTAGTAACTCTAGAACAGCCAGGAAAAAAAGCGGGGGGGGGGGGGGGGGAGGGGGGAGGGGGGATTCATTTTAATTGTGCCTCATTTGATTTGTGCTCTGTGACCAACAGATGTCGATTCTTATTCTCTTTAAGCGGTGAGTGTTGCGACACTCCCGCAGTGTATAGGTAACTGTTTGCGAACGGTAGTTGCGTTGTTGCTGACGTTCCTGGGCTAAACACTGATCAGCAGAGTCGGTGCACCGGATGACGGACAGCACTGCTTGTGTGACCGTTTCCAAGTACACCGACTCACTCCGTCTTCGGATGATTTTATCTCTGTTGCTGGAGAGTAACGACTGTTACAACGCCTGCTCTTAACTGGGCACAGCGCGCGAAACACACATGTGCACATCAGTCACAGTCGTTGCGCTCGGTGTGTCTACTGACTACAAAACTGAACACAGCTGTGCTCGGTGACAAACCGATTGAAGATGAACTGTCCGCCATGTTTGCGCGCCGAGTGACGTAGTACAGCCAATCAGAATTTGTTGTGGAAACCACTGGTACAGTCACAGTTGTGGCAATTTGAAATCCAGGTTGCTGTGATGACGCCACAGCGGCGGAAACCCCCAGATCACAAGTGTGTCACAAGTGTGGACAGCACTGTGGCGCTCCGCAGTGCCCAGTTAAGAGCCGGCTTGTGTGTGTGTGTGTCTGCGCGCGACCATTGAAGAACAAAGCCACTCTCAAAATCCGATAGTTTACATGGTTAGTTCCCTTGAATTTCCATAGGGTTAACGTTGAGCCTGTTTCTCCATTTTTGCGTGAAGCGCTTCCTTTGCCCCTTGCACAGGGTCCCCTCTCGTTTTTTCTCGCGAGACCCAAAGAGTAAACGTAACTTAGCCTACGCTGAGACAGTAAGCACCTCACGGCACCAAAAAGTGCGGCATTTGACTCTATGCTCAAACTATTTTTCTGTACACTGTGGTCACCCGTTGGTTTCACCCCGTCCACGGTAGCCCAATGTTCAGCGGTTGGCGGTAGTGCGGCGTTATAGATCAATCGTCAGGCACCAGGAATTCATTACACTAGTGCTTGATGACACCCTTGGGGAACGCTGACTTCTGTCACGCTGCTGTGCCCGTTCTGAACAGCTAGTGTTGTACTAGGGCCAAAGATGTAATGTCTTTGCTAGGGCTAAGATGAAACTGCGTCCATTTTTTGGCTCACTTGTGTAACAAAGTGAGTCTATGTAATAGCCCTCCGTCGTCTGTCTGTGTGTGTGTGTGTGTGTGTGTGTGTGTGTGTGTGTGTGTGTGTGTGTGTGTGTGTGTGTCTGTCTGTCTGTCTGTCTGTCTGTCTGTCTGTGTGTCCACAGTAAACCTTAACATTGGCTTTTTCTCAGAATCTACAAATAGCAGAGGCACCAAACTTGGCCTGCTGATAGACCATGAGACCTTTCAAAACATACCATATTGATTGACCTTGACCCAAGGTCAAGGCCACTAAAGCTGTCTGTTTGCTAGTTTTCATTGGCATTTTCTCAGAATCTAGAAAAGCCAGAGACGTCAAACTTTGCATGATGATAGACATTGACAACACCTTTACTGACATACCTGTATTCAGTGACTTTGAGTCAAGGTCAAGGCCATAAAAGCTCTTTAGCGGAAACCTTCCAAAACCTTAACATTGGCATTTTCTCAGAAACAATGAATAGCAGAGGCACCTTACTTGGCGTGCTGATAGACAGCCATAAGACCTTTCAAAACATACCATATTGACTCACCTTGATCCAAGGTCAAGGTCACCAAAGCTGTCTGTTTGGAAATTTTACATTGGCATTTTCTCAGAATCCAGAAAAGCCAGAGACATCAAACTTTGCCTGATGATAGACATTGACAACAACTTTACTGACATACCTGTATTCAGTGTCTTTGAGTCAAGGTCAAGGCCATACAAGCTGTTTGCGGAAATGCTTCCAAAACCTTAACATTGGCATTTTCTCAGAAACAATAAATGGTAGAAGCATCAAACTTGGTTTGCTGATAGACAGCAGTAAGACCTTCCAAGACATACCATTTGAATGACCTTGACTGAAGGTCAAGGTCACTAAATCTGTCTCACTGGAAATTTACAATTGCCAATTTCTCAAAATCTAGGGACACCAGAGGCATCAAACTTTGCATGATGATAGACATTGACAAAACCTGTACTGGCATACTTGTATTCAATTTCCTTGAGTCAAGGTCAAGGCCACTCAAATTGTTTTGCGGAGACCTTAATGTTAGCATTTTCTCGGAAACAACAAATAACAGAGGCACCAAACAAGGTACAATGATAGGCAACAATGAGACCTATGCAGACATAGCCTTTTGAATGACCTTGACTCAAGGTCAAGGTCAATACAGCTGTCTGTTGTGAATTTTACATTACCATTTGTACAGAAGCTGCAAAAACTAGAGCAATCAAACATGGCATAAAGATAGTCATTGATAAGCTCTTTACTTACAGATCTCATTTGAATGACCTTGACCCAGTCTTTTGAATGACCTTGACCCATCTCACAAGTGAGCCAAGGAGGCTTTGCCCCTCTAGTTTCTTCTTATTTCCCTCTTATTTCTGGTGTAGTCATTTTACCATACCACTAATCAGAGGGTGGGTGGGGTGTTTAGGAATTTAACGTCCTTTTCCACCAGCACAAATATTTGGCCTCAGCCGGGATTCGAACTCACGACCGAGCATTGAGAGTCCAACGCTCTACCTTTCGGCTATGCCGGTTCCCCTGACACTTATCACAACACATAAATAGAACAGAACAGTTAAGCACACACACACACACACACACACACACACACACACACACACACACACACACACACACACACACACACGCGCGCGCGCACGCACATGCACATGCACGCACGCACGCACGCACGCACAACCTCTGCCCCCTGCACACCGTGTAATGCTCACGAAACAAGAGGTTAAAGAACAAATTATCGGAACCTTTTTTTTAGGATAAAAGTTTGAAAAAGCCAGTATTGTGTATTATTAAAGTCTCAGCATGAGAAGGCTGGTTCGCAGTAAGCGACATGGCCGCACTACATGTCTGGCAGCAAATGGATGTCCTACAGGATACTAGGGGACTTTAAAACATATTGTAAAAATGGACGGCTCGCCCCTCCTGGTTTCC
Source organism: Batillaria attramentaria (assembly GCA_018292915.2). Taxonomy (NCBI): domain Eukaryota; kingdom Metazoa; phylum Mollusca; class Gastropoda; family Batillariidae; genus Batillaria; species Batillaria attramentaria. The sequence continues at coordinate 429,718 of JACVVK020000418.1, read as the reverse complement.
AGTTAAGACGGCAGTCACGTGAAATGTTGATTCAGACATTTAGAGTCGTTGAAGTGTTCATTATTACCCTCACAATGACTTAAACGGGCTTATATCGATTGTTCCATTTTCTGGGGAAGGTTTCAATGTCGACATCCCGTACTTATTGTGAGCAGTATACCTCCCGCCGAACCGTTCGAGTAAAGCTGATGGCGAGGCATATATTTGCAGCTTCCCGTCGGCAGTGAAGAATGGGTCTGGCCTGTGTCTGACACAGGAATTCGCCCAGTACTCGGTTCTCCGAAAGCTAAGTAAAGTGTGACTCTACTTCACAAGGCACGTACCATGTCTCAAAGAGATTGACACGGCATAAAAAATAGAATCAGAAAGTCTACGATCGATCGTCTGGTATTGAAAGATTTTTTTTTTTTTTGTTAGGTTGGAAAGAGGGGTGATGGGGGGGGGGGTATTATTTGTGTTGTTCGGTAACAGCACACGTTCCTTGTCTCAAAGTGACTGACAGGACCCAAAAAAAAAAAAAAAAACCTTTTCGATTTTTCGTCTCGCATTGGACGATTTTCTGTCTGCCTGGGTAAGGGGATGGCTTTGATGTTTTGATGTTTGGAGGAAAGGAGGGGGTTGGTGGTGGTGGGGGGGGGGGGGTAGTGGTGCTTTATTATGTGGTGGTGGTACGTGTGTGTTTGAGAAGAGGCCTAACGAACCTTATTTTTCAGCGGAAAATATTTAGCCATACAGTGGTTAATTTTCAGTCTGCCGTTGCTACAACAACAACAAAAAACAACTACTGGCAAAAAAAAAAAAACACACACACACACACACAAAACACTAAGCAACAAACAATAACAGAGCAAAGCAAAACCAAAAACAAGATGCAACACACACACACACACACACACACACACACACACACACACACACACACACACACACACACACATTCTAATTTATAAAAGCTGCTACATAAACCTTACACAGTTCGAATATATTTCAGCCGTTATATCAGTCGTAAAAAAAATATGCATTTCTACTCAAGCAAAAACCATTGATGCTTGATTTGCAACCATCTAAACACGGACTAGGTGACTGACTGAATGGGAAGGGGGTGCAAGACGTAATATTCGTGCGTTACAACCTCTCGCGACACGTAGCATGCCTCAACGAGACTGACAGAGCCAAAAATCCAAGGATCAATTGTCTAACATTGTCAGATATTCTGCTAGGATGGATGAAGTGTGTGCGTGGGAGGGGGTAATGTGTGGGGAGGGGGGGGGGGGGGAGAGGGTTTGTTTTTGGAGGAGGATGGGGTGAGCGATGGTCTAATAGGTAGCGTGTCGGATTTAGCCGCTGCGCTACTGTACGGCTACTGTACGGCCGTCACCAATGTCATGGCGATGAAGCGTGGGTTCGAGCCCAGGTCGAGCTTGTGATATGTGATACCGGTTTTTTCCTGGCTACCGGGCTGCTCATCGGGGGTTTCTCTCCGGGTTATCCGGCTTTCCTCCCTCAGCAAAAATTGTGAAAAATATAGGATAGGTATTGGGTGGCGCTGCACCGCGGCGACGCGCTTCCCCCGGGGGAAGCAGCCCGAATTTCTCGAAAGGGAAAATAAAGTAGTTTTTAAAAAAAAGGTACTGCGGTTTTTTTCTGAGTGCACAACAGTCTTCTCACGCATTGGAATCAAAGTCAAAGTGTTTTTTTATTTCTCCTGACCGACTTGAGGGCATTGAAATTAAATTACTTCGAGGCACATCTCGTAATACTGACGTGAAAGGGATGGTGGGTGGTGGTGATCGCTGGATTCGGAGGTGGTGTGCATGGGTGTGCCGGAGGAAGGGGGGGGGGGGCGCAAAACGAACATTTCTGCGTCTTAAGCGCGATGGCTACTTTTTGTGAGAGATATAAGACTTCTCACACATAATCTTAAACTGGGGCACATCTTGCAGTAAGACAGGATGGGGGGATGGGTGGGTGGGTATTGGGAAGGAGGGGGGGAGGAGTAATGGCGATGAGGGAGGCAAGACTTAAGATCCCTGCGTTTCTTATACAATTACGTTTTCTTATGAAAAAAAACAAAAAAACAAGTCCTTCTCACACATTTGCTTAGAGGCACATCTCGCAATAAGGCAAGTTCTCACTAGCTCGCACCACCGTGAAGACACGGTGGAAAATGTCCTCATTAGGGCAAGACGGGGAGGGGAGAGGGGACAGCCAAACACCGGCTCAGCTGCCAGTGAACGGCCGTTGGGAGGGAGGAGAGCGAAGAGGGGGGGGGGGGGGGAGAAGGAGGCGGAGAGGATGGAGGATAGAAAGCTTGGTTCAATACCCAGACAATCTGGGAGAGAAGCATGTGAGGAGAAGAGGCGACCCAGGGAGATGGGAAGTGTAGGCTGTGCAGTTCACGATCACCGAACCTTTGAAGGTAGAGACACCGCAGCTTCGTTTCCCTTTTCTGCTTGCGCGAAACTATACTCTGATAAAGATACATCTGTTGGTTCAGGAAATGTGCACGTGAATATCGATTCTTCTAAGGTTGTAAAGGATGGTTTGTAGTGTTTGCCTATGTGACCATTTCAATGTGTTTTGCTTGTGAAATCTTTTGTTTTTGTGGTTGGACAAAACTGTATTCATCAGAAGCCGCTGCAGTTTCTTAAAAGACGCATCTGCTGGTTCAGAAATAGTTCGTTTACTACAGATTCGATAGACTAGATCTAGTTTGTAGCAGAGTATTGGGAAACACACGGTTGGAAATCTTCTGTCCGTGGCGCATCCAAGTTCGTACAGCAGGGAGCAACAAAGCAAAGCTGAAACGAAGAAGAACCTGAAAAGGAATACATCTTACTGTTGAAAAGTTGATTACGCGCGGGCAGAGGAGTGCTTCAAGCGTTGACTTACGATCTTGCGGTGAAAATTTGAATCGGCCGCCATCAGTAAACAGTACAGTCCCCGTTCGTTGTCTTGGATTTCCCACACCTATAATTTCAATTATTGCGGACTTGTCGGGCGACACGGAAAACGTACAGCGACTTCGTTCGGGATTTCTAGCGGTTGCAGTGTCACGGTAGGATCTTATAGTTGTCACACTTTTGATTCCAACCCAAGCTACCACCCAACCGACACACAGTCAAAGTCCCCGCCACTCCGCAATGCTCCAAACAGCCTTTGCGGATGTAGGAATCGGACTCAGGCCTCTTGAGTCAGATGAATCGAACTGGTTTAGAAAGTGTGCACGCGTATTAAGCAAAGTTTGGAGTGTATCGATTCCGGCTTTCAATATTACGAATTAACTAAGAGGCTTATAGTGTTGGCCTGTGTGACCGTTTCAATGTCTTCTGCTTTTGAAATCTCTGGTTTTCTTTTTGTACTCGGACAAAACTGTAGTCATCAGCTTCTAGAATGGATCTGCTGCTTTGAGAAAGTGTGCATTTGGAGGCAACAACGTTTTGATGTCGATGATCTAAAGGTTGTCAATTTTTTAAGAAGGAAGTTTTTGTGGGTTTTTTTTGGTAGTGTTGGCCGATGTGACCATTTCAAAGTGTCTGTTTTGGGTGTTTTTGTTTCTGTTGGGTTTCCTCCCTGTTGAAATCCTGTGTTTTATTTTTTGTGGCTGGACAATACTGTATTCTTCAGCATATATTTCAGTTTCTAAAAAGATGAAACTGCTTGATGAGAAAGTGTGCATGCGTATGGAGCAAAGATTTTTCAATGCTGTTTTTCCTTTGGTTTTCCTTGTGTGCTTGGAGATAACTGTATTCATCAGCAGCTATTGCAGTTTCTTGAACCATGCATCTGCTGATTAAAAGGGTTTCCTTGTAGAGGCAGCAGTGGGTGGATGCTGATGCTTCAACGTTCTCATTCTTATGAAGGGAGAGGACTTCAGTCTACATTTCAGCCCGAAAAATCACGTGCTCTCTTCTTCACTGCACGGGTTAGGGAACAGCACGCAGATTTCCTCAGGTCTGAGGTTGATTTTTCGGGCTGACACATGACCTAGATTTATAGCGCTTGCGTTTGTGGCCATTTCAAAGTCGTGCTGTTTTTGAGGTCTTAGGCTCTTTGCGTCTAAATTTTTCATTAATTTTGTCCTTTACTAGGGTTGGGACATGACTGTCACGTTCTCTATCTCTGCGGAGCTGAAGTAACTCTCTCAAAGGGGAACGCCTTTGTTACAAGAATTCATTCCAACCAAACTGACTGTATACACGTACAGCTTCGTACACGTCATAAAGTTAGTGACGTCAACATCAACACGACCTCGTTGATTTTGTTTGGGGTTTTGCGTATGAAAAGAGGCACGGAAAATGTTTCGATTACTTTCTTCATGTTACCGTGCTTGATGTCATTGTTTGAAGTCCGCTGAACATCTCTAATCTAAACGAGAGACAGGCAGACATACAGACAGAGTATATATCATTGTGTGTATTCCTCCACGATACATGGTATTACCAAAGATCTTGGAAACATAGACGGTGACGTCAGCAGGTCATTGAATGGAAACAACATATCGCGCTGGTGACCATCTTGTTCAGGTCTCACCCTCTTTGCGTCTAAATTTTTCATTTGTCCTTTACTAGAGTTGGGACCTGAGTGTTGTCTTCTCTATCTCTGCGAAGCTGACGTTTTCACTTTTTGCGAGAACTTCTCTGTGAACGCTCTGTCGGTGCTGCTTCCTGCCTTGGGGTTTCTTTGTGTTTTGAATCGGCTTGTTTGTACCGTACGTGCGACGGCTAGCCCTGACGAAGACAGGCAAATATTCGACGGCGTTGTTGTTGCTGTCGTTGTTGTTGTCGTCGTTGTTATTTATTGTTGGTGTTTCATTCTGTATGCCGTTTTTCTGTAGTGACCACTTTGTTTGATGTTTGTGTTTATTTGTTTGCCACTCGGGGAGGGAGGCAGGGAGGGGAAGGGGGGTGGGGGGGCCAGTCTGTTGTGTGCGTGATGCAAAAAACAACAACTGCAACAACAAACGCACGTCAATGGAAAGTGAGATGGATTGTTTCTTATAACTGCATGCGTGTTTCAAAGTTTTCAGAGTTTGTCTGTGTTGCTGTCTCAAAGTATCCGCCATATATAGACCCAAACCGCCAGTATGTATGCATGGCCTTGTATACAGTGCTGATGTCTAACTGATGCGGTGTTGTTTTCTTTGAATACATCGTCGTGTTTATGTGTTTGCGTGTTCGTCGTTGGCACTCTGGGTTCTTCCACCCGGCAGGAATAGACGACTCCACACCTGTCAATCAAAAGGGGCGAGCCCACAGAATTCAGCTAATTGCGTGGCCGTGGCACAAATGAGCACAGCACATGGCATAGTGTTGTAAAACTTTCTTGCCAGACACTGCAAAGAGAGAACCACAGTCATGTAGTTTGATGTGACTGAAACGTGGAAAGAAAGTCCATTGACGTCATTTGAGGAAAAGACCTTTACGTCAATCTCTTTCATTTTGAAATCACCCCTTTTCCCCGTAAAATGACGTCACGGACGTACTGTGTTTTGCCAATGCACGGCAGAGTAAAGGGGCGGGGTTTTTTGGTCCCGGGGCTTGTCGAATGGAGTCGTCTATTGCTTTACATTTTGCGGAGTTTGTGCTCCGGGAATGAAAGTATCATACTTTTTGAATGACTGCAACCTTATCGTTTATTACGTCTTAATTCTGTTTCGTTTCATTCGGTAACTTCTGTAATCGCTTTTTCTATATTTTTTTAAATGCATATCTGTCGGTCTTGCACAAAAGAAAACCTTGCACACAAATATACAGGCTTTTGTTGTAATGGATTGTTTAACTGCATGCAGAAAAAAACATTTCTGTATTCATTTCCTAAGAGAACCGTTGTCACAATTCTGTGTTCAGTTTTATCTTAAGAGTCCAGAAACCGATTGTTTAGCAGCAACACTTTCGTTTTCAAGATTACGGATTAAGTTCTTGTTTCAGTATTTAGTTCGCAAATCTGTATTATTTTTTCTGTGAGTTTAATTCTTTTTAGTTTCATAGCATGCGTCGTTATTAAGTTTAATGATTCTAAAGTAAACAAACCCATTAATCGCCCAAATGAGAATCTAGAGAATTGACAATAATTTATTATAATCTCTCTTTTTTTAAAGTTTGTAAGCATTATTATTATTTAAGCAACTTTTTTCCAACTGTATTTCCCAACAACAACAACAACAAAATTCCAGCGTATCGTACGTCTGCATGAACGTAACCCTAACACCCTACCAGCACTGTTATATTTGATTATATTGACTGCACAGTCTGTTACCGCCCGCTTTCCAGAGTTCAAATAAAAGATAAGATAGATAAATAAAAGTAAACAAGGTCGAACTGACCCTTCCGTTGCCATGGTTGCAGCCTTTGCACGAGCAGCCTGTCCAACGTGAGCGGAAGTCTGGGAGAGCGCATGCACGAGCTGGTTCGCGCGTTCTCAAGCCGGACACAACGTTGCAAAGAGAGGATCTCCCAACCCCCGACCCCGTCCTCCACCTCCAGCTTCGACGCCAAGTCAGGTGAGTGTGGAATCAGTTCAGTTCAGATCAGTCCAATCAGTTCAGTTCAGTTCAGTTCCAACTCTGTGCCGGCCATCGGCTTTCACTACGTTTGGCCGAGATACCCTTACAAGCTACAGTGCGTGCGTGTCTCGGTGGAAAATGTCCAACGCTGTCACTGCGAGTTGAGGATCACCGTGCGCCATAGGGGATCCCATTCTAACTTCTGCCGATGACCAGTTGAAGCCGTTTACATTTCAGTCAAGCTCAGCTAGTGAACATCATCGTACAGCTTAGGTACGCTGCCATTTTTCTTACATTACATGGTGCGGTCGGTGGTCGAGTGGTTAAGAGACTTGTCACCAATGCGAGAGGTCAGGGGTTCCCACTCGGGGGAAATAATTCTTCCTTCTCGTATGTGGCGCCGTTCATTCGGGCCGATCGTCAGGGGTTCTCTCCGGGTACTCCGGTCCCCCCCCCCCCTTCTGCTTTGAAAACGTTCAGCCCACCAAATCTGAAAAATAAATGCAATTCTAAATTCCGAAATTTAAATAGCTGAGCTGATCCTTAGCACCACGTGATTGTAATGTGTTTATGTCCAGTGTGTGAGAGAATGCGTGTGATTCACGTGAGCGTGCGTGTTGAGTTCAGTTCGCGGCGCTTTGAGCCGATTCATGAAATTGGGTAAAGCGCCTATACAATACTCATTATTATTATTATTATTATTATTATTATTATTATTATTACATTAGCCTGACGTTTTCCTATGCTTAGCCACCACGCAAAAGATGTAGCCACGTTTGCTCGCTTGAATCCCTAACCCAGGATGTGACTTCCCCAATCACTCATGGGTTACCCGAACTATGTTGTTCCGTGACGTGAAAGCCAAAGGAAACACAATGAGAGCAAGCATCACTATTACGTCGGGCAATAGGCGTATTATTTAGATTTCCACTATCTTTCTCAGAGCGAAGTTGATAGCAATCCGATAAAAGCAGGTTGATCTACGTGTTGCGTAGCAGCTGACAGAAATCACACATACACACACACACACAGCAGAACTTGAGCTGGCTCCGACGTCGCTGCAACTATAAAGGACAGTTTCAAAAATGATTTCAGAGAATCTCTGTTCTCAGTTGAAACCTCCTGGATCTAAACTGCGTCCTGTATCGAGCAGTCCAAGTGACGCATCGAACACTGAACCACGCTGAGTTACACCCCTGCCACGCCTGCCCATGGATGTACCGAGTGCTGAAAATGGTCAAGATGGCCACAAGCATCCACGAACCGGTCCTAAATCTCGTAGCGTTAGCCCTGTGGTCAAATCTTGTCGACTCACCACTGAGGCTCGTAATGACGCCCGTCGCAGTCCTCGACGTGTTGCTGCTGAATCGCGTAGTGTTAAGATCGCGTCCAGATCTGAGGTTGCCAACGTCAGTCCCACGTCTCGCCGTTGTGGTGCTGAATCAGGCGACATGAACGCTGAAGCCGCGCGCCGACTCGCCTTCAAGTTGGGGCGCGGTCGGCCCGAGTCTCGCCGTGTGTTCACTGAGTCTCGCAATTCTGACCCTGAGTCGCAGGGAGTTGGCCCCAAGTTTTGCTGCGGCTGTGCGTCAAGTAGGTTTAAAACCAGATCTCCCAGTGTTAGTCCCACGTCTCGCCGCGTTTACACTGAGTCTCACTGTGTATGCACCGAGTCACCAAAACAAGTTAGTCCCAAGTTTTTCGGCGGCCTTGAGTCCCGTAGGCTTAGCACTAAATCGCCCAATGATAGCCCCACGTCTCGCGGTGTCAGCGCCGTGTCTCCTTTTACTAGCCCAGAATCACGCCACACTAGCGTTCATCCACGCCGTGCTAGTTTCAAGTCTTCTCGTGCTAGCCCTGAGATGCGCCGTGCTAATCTGAAGTCTTCTCGTGCTAGTCCTGAGATGCACCGCGTTAGCCCGAACTCACGGCATGCTAGCCCAGGTCCCCGATCCGTTAACGCTGAGTCTATCGACGTCAGCACTGAATCACGACACGTTAGCCCCACGTCTCCTGATGTCAGCGTTAAATCACGACCTACTGCGGCTAGCCCAAAGTTTCGTCAGGTTAGTACTAAATCGCGCGGGCCCACGAACGCACCGCGTCGAGTTAGTGTTGAGTCGCGCAAGTTTGATGCTGAATCGTGCCGCATTGCTGTTGAAAAGCGCGGGCCTACGGGTTCACTGAGCACTGCTCCACGCCCTGAATCGCGTCATCTCAGCCCTTATTCATGTCGCACTGGTCCCAAATCACGTCGCGCTAGCCCTGTGTCGCGCCAAGTTGGCCGTGTGTCGCGCAACCTTAGCCCTGTGTCGCGCAACCTTAGACCTGTGTCGCGCAACCTTAGCCCTGTGTCGCGCCACCTTAGCCCTGTGTCGCGCCAAGTTGGCCGTGTGTCGCGCAACCTTAGCCCTGTGTCGCGCCACGTTAGCCGTGTGTCGCGCAACCATAGCCCTGTGTCGCGCAACCATAGCCCTGTGTCGCGCCAAGTTGGCCGTGTGTCGCGCAACCTTAGCCCTGTGTCGCGCCACGTTAGCCCTATGTCGCGCAACCTTAGCCCTGTGTCGCGCCACGTTAGCCCTGTGTCGCGCCAAGTTGGCCGTGTGTCGCGCCACCTTAGCCCTGTGTCGCGCCAAGTTGGCCGTGTGTCGCGCAACCTTTGCCCTGTGTCGCGCCACGTTAGCCCTGTGTCGCGCAACCTTAGCCCTAAATCACGCCGCGTTAGCCCTGTGTCGCGCCAAGTTGGCCGTGTGTCGCGCCACCTTAGCCCTGTGTCGCGCCACGTTAGCCCTGTGTCGCGCAACGTTAGCCCTAAATCACGCCGCGTTAGTCCTGTGTCACGCCGCGTTAGCCCTGTGTCACGTCGCGTCAGCCCTGTGTCACGTCGCGTCAGCCCTGTGTCGCGCCACGTTAGCACTGTGTCGCGCAACGTTAGCCCTAAATCACGTCGTGTTAGTCCTGTGTCACGCTGCGTTAGCCCTGTGTCACGTCGCGTTAGCCCTGAGTCACGTCGCGTTAGCCCTGTGTCACATCGCGTTAGCCCTGTGACGCCCAACATTAGTCCTGTGTCGGTCCGCGTTAGCCCTGTGTTGAGCCGAACCACGGTTATACCGACCGCTAGGCCGCGGCGAGTTAGCCTTGAGCTTAACGCTCAGTCGGGCCGCGCTATTCGTAAATCGCGCCAGGAGAGCACCGTATCACGCCACGCTAAACCCAAATCGCGCCAGGCGGGCCCTGAATCACGCCGCACTGGTGGTGACTCGTGCCTGGTGAACCCGGAGATGCGCTGGCGTGCACTTGCGCGCTCCAAACAGCTGGTGATCAACACCAGGATGAAAGCACCGCTTCCGAAGAGGCGCTGGGTGATCAATGAGTGTGGCCAAGTGTCAGCCGTCGCCAGCGAGGAGACGTTCGAGGCGGCGGACGTAAGTCCTGGATCGCTAGGGTGGGCCAGGTTGCGGAGTGCTCTGGCGAAGTTGAAGCAGATGCCGCGATCCGCGCGGGACAAAATGCGCTGGTTCGACGACTACTCGGGTGCATCAAGCGCCGAATCGGTGACAAGTGGACCGAGCGGTGAACTGCACTGGCTCTTGAACGATATTGGTCAAATTTCCGCCTTGCAAAGCATGACCTCAGTGACCGCCGAATCGCGCCAGTGCACCGCTGAATCACGCTATGCTACCACCGAGCCGCGCCGTGCTGACACTCAGCTGCGCCGCGTTAGCACCGATTCACGCCAGTTTAGCATTGAACCGCGCCGTGATGGCACTGAACTCCGCCGTGTTAGCACCGATTTACCTCAGTTCAGCGCTGACGATCACTGGGTTAGCACTGAATCGCGCCGGGTTCGCACTGCACCGCAATTAGCTAGAACTGAACGGGAATGGGTGAGCACTGAACCGCGCCGGGTTCGCACTGCACCGCAATTAGCTAGAACTGAACGGGAATGGGTGAGCATTGAACCGCGCCGAGTTAGCTGTGTTTCGCGCCAGTTTAGCTTCGACCCGTGCCAGGTGAATAGCATCGACTCGGTCGAGGTTACGCCTTCGAGCGGCTTGCGGGCACAGGTTTCTGCCACGTCCGACATTGGCTGCACTGTCTCCAGCATCGCCTTGGCGCCAACGTTCACGAGGAACTGTCTGCCTCTCTACGAGAACTGGGAAAAAGTGCTATGGGAGCAATCTTTAGGTGAGGGTGTAGGAACGTGCGTAATGCTCGGGTTTTGTTGTTAGTCGGGTTGTTGTTGTTGTTGTTGTTTACTCCGCCGTCTTGTTGCAGGTCAAAGAATACAGTAATCTTGAAGAATAGTATACGAAATTCTGGGAGCTATTTGCACGCACGTTAGATGTGTGTCTCTGCTCTGTGTCAGTGTACATTCATTCATTCACAGGCCCCTTCCTATTCGCGTGTCGCCTGCTTACCGGAGACTGAAACGGCACTCGGATCAGAAATCAAAATGGCGGGGAGATGACAGCTCGGCTTCGGTCGGCAGTCATTTCAGGATATTTTGTGCATGTTTGTGGGGAAGGAGAGGTCAAAGTGAGTGTGAGGGTGTCTAACGTCTCTTTGCATCGAGCAGAACCGAAAGCACCCGAAAAAGTGCGTGCAAATAGCTCCCAGAATTTCGTATACTATTCTTCAAGATTACCAAGAATACAAACACACGGTTCCTCAAAATGCCTATATATTTCCTATTAGCCTCAGGCATCATAGTCACCCGTAAAAATGCTTCCGTCTAGATACAAAACTTACCCTGCACAGACCATTCAAGGGCACGCACCTGACAGGAGTTTGAAAAAAAAAATATGAATGTCTCCTTTCCTCTCAGTCCTCACTGGGGTTATGCAAGTCGACGTTCTGTTTAGGCCAGAAAACCATTTCATTCAAATTCACTCACGTCAGTGGTGCCCGATCAGAAAGTCCCAGCTTTACCCGCAGCTATCTTCCTCTTGCTACCGCCCCTGGCATGCACATTGCCCTACCAAAGACAAAAATCACGAACACCACGCTTTTAATAATAATAATAATAATAATAATGAGTATTGTATAGGCGCTTTACCCAATTTCCTGAATCGGCTCAAAGCGCCGCGAACTGAACCCAACACGCACGCTCACGTGAAGCACACGCATTCTCTCACACACTTGACATAAACACATTACAATCACGTGGTGCGAAGGGTCAGCTCAGCTACTTAAATTTCGGAATTTAGAATTGCATTTATTTTTCAAATTTGGTGGGCTGAACATTTCCAAAGCAGAGGGGGAGGAACCCTGAGTACCCGGAGCGACGATCGGCCCGAATGAACGGTGCCACATACGAGAAGGAAAAAGTCTTTGCCCCGAGTGGGACTCGAACCCCTGACCTCTCGCATTGGTGACAGGTCTCTTAACCACTAGACCACCGACCGCCCCGACCGCCGTGACAACAAAAATCACTACAAACCAGCACACTTGCCAAGTCAAGGTTCTTCGAATAAACACTGCACGTGGTCCCCAGGGTCAATTTGTGTCCTCAGACCGGCAGTCTTTCTTTGTTATTTTCTTTTAGGACCGGCAGTCTATCTTTGTTCCGTTTTCTTTTGTTTGCACCCACAGATGTAAAGAGATAGACGCAGCGCCGCACGCTGCCACCGCTGCTTGCGAGTGTCGCTATCGCGGCCATCTTATTAATACCAGAACTCAGAGGCTCTGTGTATAGGACGCCTCGTTCGAA
>JACVVK020000418.1:392500-412500 GCA_018292915.2 Batillaria attramentaria | reverse complement strand
CACACACACACACACACACACACACACACACACACACACACACACACACACACACAGAGAACAAAATCATCCGGCTGAACTTCATTCTAACCATTGTAAAACCATATCACAACATAGAATCTGCTGGATCGTCGGTCGCAGATATGATTAATGCTGAGTTAGCAGGAAGTATTCAGCGGATGCGTCCATCTTTGGATCTCTCGCACATTCGATCTTTCTGTGTTCCGTACTAGTTTTACTTGAACACATCGAACGAAATGCACTGCGTAGCCTACGTACAGCAGTGAAAGCCAAACTAGATCTTTCGTTCGTCCTCCGGAACTTTGAGAGTACTTATGTTTTCCATAGGCCTAAAACACATGCGAAATATATGGGGGGAGACCACCTGTCAGTCGCTGACATCTTCGTTTTTGTTTATTTTGTTAAAATGTTTTACGGCGGCTAGTGTAGGGTTGGGTCAAACAACTGCGTAGATCTGCGGGATGCGGGCTAATGCGCGCAGACAACTCTTACGCGTTGTCCCTCAAAGGGAGGTAAGTGAACTATCTTTATGTTTCCAAGATCTTTGCATTATGCTTCTGAGTGTGAGTCAGTGGCAAAAACGAAACCCACTGAAATTCCCGCTTTCCACATGTCAAGTTGTAGAGATCGCGAAAAGATACTGCATTTCGATGCAAAATAATTTCTAGACCATCCCAGAACATGCTGGTGCAGTAACGTCAGTAGATTACGTCACCTTGGAAAGATATCGAACCTTCCAGTAAGTTGAGAAATGTTCTAGATCTGACCTGTTCAGTACGTAAGCAGCCCTGCACAGCGTTCTGGGTTCTTCTTCTTTCATGAATTTGTTCTCCGTGCATATTCTGTTCATAAAGCATTGGAGTTGTATTCTGTTGTATCCCGTGTCTTCTCTGCGATTGCACGAAGATGGCGACATAGTAGAAGTAAAATACACCACGTCTCCAAACAGAGGAATTCGGAAAGAAAGTGGCGAGACACCCCCAAGAAAAAACAGCATCACGTCAATCAAACATGACGCACTTACTTTACGTCAGTGCGCGTGCGTCTCTTCTTCGATGTTTGTGAGGCGTGTGGCTTGTAGAGGAAATGTGCTGTGAGTATATACAAATTTTCGGGTCAACTGACGATAACGGCTGCAGTGAATTTTTCTAGATTTTTTGTATATTTTTTATGGCACCCCAGGCTCATTATCTATGTATAGTAGGAGCGATTTTGAGATCTAAAGTGTGTTCACCAGCACTTTCATCAGGTACGGCTTACGCCAAAAGTATAAAAGCGACAACCTCCAAAATTCACTTAGTTAAGAGTCCGTATTCATGCTATCTATGTCCAAAAAATGGAGTGGTTTAGGTAAATATTACGCCTTTAAACGCCAGAAAGCCACTTTTTCTGAAAAGGGCGATAACTCGCAAATCATGTGTGCAATCGTACCTGGATCGGGCCTTCTATTCAACAATCTTGATTCATTTAGAAACCCCAAATTTGAAATCGATCGGTTCAGTATTTTCGGAGAAATAGGCATCTGAACTGGGTTCACATGCAATGTCAACTCAGGCTCGGTTTACATGAAAACTATAAGAGCGACCATTTTCTAGTAGTGACTCTGTTCAGAGTCCGTATTCAAGCTATCTACTGCCAAAAAATTGAGTGATTTAAATAAATATTACGCCTGTACACGAAAGACAACCAACTTGTCTCAAAAGGGCGATAACTCCCAAATCACTTAAGCAATCAACACACGCTTGAATCGTCTAATGTAACATTTTGATATATTTGGATATCCCAAATTTGAAGCCATTCGGTTGAGTATTTTCGAAGAAACGGGCCCGGACACAATTCACACACACACGCACACACACACGCACACACACACGCACACACACACACACATCCACACAGACGGCACTCACTGAGGAGGAGAAGTGCGTTCGGAGCACTGTACATGCCAGCATCGATGACGTACGTTTTCTTACGTCATTGTCAGAGTTACACTTGCATAATCGTCTCTGCGGGAGATCGGCAGTGACGTGCGTTTGTACCACAGATGCTTGCCCATGAACGTGGAAAATTTAGCCCGTCCTATGATGTTGTTTCCATTACTATGGAAACAACATAAAAAAAAAGGCAGTCTGGGGCTCTTTGTTGGCTTTGTAAATAAGTTTCATGCCAGGTAATAGTAATATTAGGGGAAAGTGAGCCTGCCATGTGGACTATTTGTATTGCGTGGCTGGCACAAGAGCCAGCAGACGACAGAGGAATGGGGGGGGGGGGGTATGTGGTCACTGGTAACATTGCCCCCCCCCCAAAAAAAAAAAAAAACCCGGAATATTGAAAGTTGTTGAAATTTACTTCACACGTGAGTCTTTAGCTGCCGGGTTTTTGTGATTTGTGACCCTCCACCACGAAATGAGTTGTCTTGTAACATGAACAAATAGCACAAGAAGACTCATTTCGTGGTGGAGGGTCACAATTTTTTTTTTTTTTTTTTTTTTTTTGGTGAATTTTAAAGCATTTCTATGGTGTCGTACGCTACGTTATGTTTAAGAGGAATATTTAGCGTTTTGTTGTTTTTTTTAAATTTGCATCTGAGTCCTGTAGCCGTTTGAGAGTTGAGCAATGGTCTCATAGGCAGCGCGTCGGACTGAACGGCCGTCGCTCCTGTCACGGCGATGACGCGTGGGTTCGAACCCAGGTCGAGCTTGTAATGTGATACCGGTGGTTTATTTTATTTTATTTTATTTATTTATTTTTGTTGTTGTTATTTTTTATGCTGCTCATCGGGGGTTTCTCTCCGGGTTATCCGGCTTTTCTCCCCCAGCAAAATTGAAACACGAGACAGGTATCGCGTGGTGCTGCACCGCGGCGACGCGCTTCCACTGGGGGGGGGGGGGGAGCAGCCCGAATTTCTCGAAAGTGACAATAAAGTAGAAATAACTTAAGAGTTTCGACTATGTTAGCTGTCATGCAAAGTCATAATTATTATGTTTTTGAAATGTGAGCGTGCGTGCGTCTTTGCAGTGTACTTATTAGTGTTATTAGTCAGAGTTGTTGTTAGGTTGATGAATAAAACGGTCCCTTTCTCAAGTTAACGCCGGCTGGCCGAAGTCCGTTGGATTCACTCGGTGCTACTCAAATTTGACAATGGAAACACCCAGTGCTGTTGTAATTGAAAATGGAAACACTCGGTGCTACTGTAATTGAAAATGGAAACACTCGGTGCTACTGTAATTGAACATGGAAACACTTGGTGCCACTCTAATTTGAAAATGGAAACACTCGGTGCTACTCTAATTAAAAATGGAAACACTCGGTGCTACTCTAATTAAAAATGGAAACACTCGGTGCTACTCTAACTGAAAATGGAAACACTCGGTGCTACTGTAATTGAAAATGGAAACACTCGGTGCTACTCTAATTAAAAATGGAAACACTCGGTGCTACTCTAACTGAAAATGGAAACACTCGGTGCTACTCTAACAGAAATGGAAACACTCGGTGCTACTGTAATTGAAAATGGAAACACTTGGTGCCACTTTTAATTTGAAAATGGAAACACTCGGTGCTACTCTAATTAAAAATGAAAACACTCGGTGCTACTCTAACTGAAAATGGAAACACTCGGTGCTACTCTAACTGAAAATGAAAACACTCGGTGCTGCTGTAATTGAAAATGGAAACACTCGGTGCTACTTTAATTGAAAATGGAAACACTCGGTGCTACACTAACTGAAAATGGCAACACTCGGTGCTACTGTAATTGAAAATGGACACACTCGGTGCTACTCTAACTGAAAATGGAAACACTCGGTGTTAATCTAACTGAAAATGGAAACACTCAGTGCTACTCTAATTAAACATGGAAACACTCGGTGTTACTCTAATTGAAAATGGAAACACTCGGTGTTACTCTAACTGAAAATGGAAACACTCTGTGCTACTCTAATTTGAAATGGAAACACTCGGTGCTACTTACATTTATAAATAGAAACACCCGGTGCTACTGTTTGGAAACACTCCGTCCTAGCGGTGCCACTTTTGAAGCGAAGTAGCACCGGATACACTGTCGACATTTTGACTGCACCCCGCACAACCCCCTGAAGGTGGCAGACGCCACAGGGACAACTGTGGAGGAGCAGCTGGCCTCAGGAACAAATTCGGGTCCCAGATCTCTCACTGTGCTGTCCTAAGTCAAAGCAGTGTACATTCCCTTCATTGATTTTTTCCCTGCTACCGTAATTGTCAAGGCGTGAACTCGTCACCGGTTGGGTCGCAGACGGAATTTCGGATGCAATCAGCTTTTGGAAGGTGGAAATTGTATCACCCTTTGATTCCCCTCCCCCCCCCCCTCCCGCCACCGTCTCTCTCTCTCTCTCTTCTCTCTCTCTCTCTCTCTCTCTCTCTCTCTCTCTCTCATCCGTGTGTGGTGGAAAAGGACGTTAAACCCCCAACCCAACCCCCCCCCTCTCTCTCTCTCTCTCTCTCTCTCTCTCTTCTCTCTCTCTCTCTCTCTCTCTCCAAATTCATAAACTTCAAACAAATTCTACACGACACGCTTATCTGACCATATACATAGATATGTGTTACATACATGTTTTGAAATATTAGAGACGACTTTAAAGTTCTTACTTGGCATACAGCCAGTATCATCAGCACATGCCACGTATGTTTTGATTTGTTTATCGTGTGTATTTTTCTCCTGTATTTCCCTTAGATAGTTTATACTTTTTTACTTTTTTATTGTTTGTTTGTTTGTTTGTTTGTTTGTTTGTTTGTTTGTTTGTTTGTTTGTTTTGATTTTGTTTCTTTCTCAGTACCCTTTAATGTAGAATAGCGGGACAGCATGTAAGACAGGCAGCAATGCCTAAATGCTCTATCCTAAATAAAAAACGTTTCATCATCTCTCTCTCTCTCAAACAGTACCTGATGGATCGCACGTAACGTACGTTACGCGGCAACCTGTTACTTTGATTTTCTATTTTACATCATTTCGGTATTATATCAGTGATTTGTGTTTACAAAGGTCGCACGTGTGTGTGAATGCGTTTGGACCTGATGGACAATTTTCTCTATGGTTTTGTTTCTTGTAGTTTAGTGCATAATTGTCTGTCTTGAATTTTTTTCTTTTATATTTTGCTCCATTTTTTCCCTTAGTAGATAGTCTCTGTAGTATTAGCAACGGCAAGTTTGCAAACTGGCGAATTTCTGTCAAAACTTTTACCGTTGATAAATCAAGTTTCGTCATCATCATCATCATCATCATCATCATCATGTCTCTCTCTCTCTCTCTCTCTCTCTCTCTCTCTCTCTCTCTTTGCCCCCCCCCCACCCCCGGCCGAATGGTAGAGCGTTGGACTTCCAATGCTCGGGTCGTGAGTTCGAATCCCGACTGGGGCCAAATGTTTGGCTGGCTTTTTCATCGTTGCCCCGTCTTTGATATCGCCCGTATGTGGTGGAAAAGGACGTTAAACTCCCAAACACCCACCCACCCTCTCCCCCCCCCTCCCCCCATGTGGTTTGAAATTCTCATGGAAGTTGTCTACACGTTGCCTGCATAAACCACAAAGGAAAGAAACGTCAGTTTCCCATGCTGTGTCAAATCTGTTTATAACTTTCAGCCACACGCTTTGACGTTTTCCTATTTTCCCCAGGTGAATATAAACACGACATTATGTGTGAACGTTAGGAATCTGCTGTGGTTTAAGAGAGCTGCTTTGCAATCACTCACCCATGCACTCACTCATGCACTCACACATGCACTCACACATGCACTCACACATGCACTCACACATGCACTCACTCATGCACTCACACATGCACTCACCCATGCACTCACTCATGCACTCACACATGCACTCACACATGCACTCACACATGCACTCACACATGCACTCACTCATGCACTCACTCATGCACTCACACATGCACTCACACATGCACTCACCCATGCACTCACCCATGCACTCACCCATGCACTCACACATGCACTCACACATGCACTCACACATGCACTCACTCATGCACTCACTCATGCACTCACACATGCACTCACACATGCACTCACTCATGCACTCACTCATGCACTCACACATGCACTCACCCATGCACTCACCCATGCACTCACCCATGCACTCACCCATGCACTCACACATGCACTCACCCATGCACTCACTCATGCACTCACACATGCACTCACACATGCACTCACTCATGCACTCACACACTCACACATGCACTCACACATGCACTCACACATGCACTCACACATGCACTCACACATGCACTCACTCATGCACTCACACACTCACACATGCACTCACACATGCACTCACACATGCACTCACACATGCATGCCGCGACGACTTACTGGCTATAAATAACAGTTACTCGCACATGCGTACTAACACAGTCACATTAAATCTCTTGGAGTGAAATTGCTGACAAGCTTCGACTGTTGAAATAAAGTGTCTTTTCATGCAACATAAGGATCCTTATGTCGATCCTTATGTCGCCTAAACCCCCCCCCCCCCCCCCAGCAAGCAAACATAAAACAAAACAAAAACACAACAAAAGAAAACAACTTTTAGATGGGGTGAGCGGTGGTAGCACGTCGGATTTAGCCGCTGCGCTACTGAACGGCCGTCACCAATGTCATGGCGATGAAGCGTGGGTTCGAGCCGAGGTCGAGCTTGTGGAATGTGATACCGGTTTTTCCTGGCTGCCGGGCTGCTCATCGCGGGTTTCTCTCCGGGTAATCCGGCTTTCCTCCACCATCAAAAATGTGAAAAAAAATATAGGATAGGTATTGGGTGGCGCTGCACCGCGGCGACGCGCTTCCCCCTGAGGAAAGCAGTCCGAATTTCCCGAAAGGGATAATAAAGTAGGGGGGAAAAAACAACAACTTGCAGAGGTCGTTGTGTTGGGTTTTTTTTTGGTTTTTTTTTGTTTTTGCTGCCCCAACTCTTTGCCGGCTCCAGTGGTGTTCCTCCCTGGTAATGGGTGGAATCCACGGAGGGCTCGGAAGCTGGGGCAAATTTTATTATGCATGATGATGGAGATGAGGATGATGGTAAGATGATGCTATGGAGGTCCGTGTGGTTTGGGACTGCGGGACAGGGCCGCATTCCACGCTTCCTGTCATAAATATCCCGGCGTTAACCAGGCCCGGGAACTACGGCACCTGCGGTGCCGGCCGTGTAATCATCCACGTCATAAGACGTGTCATACGAAGGGAAGCACCCCTCAAAGTCGCACCCGTGAAGTGGGTGAATCTCGGCTGTGTGGCAACAGCCTCCCCACTGGGCCCATAGCACACCCGCTCTGGGTAGGAGCCGACCTAGGTAGGAAAAATCCCGCTTGCCTCGGCTGGGACTCGAACCCGGGTCTCCCGGTCCATGGTCCGAAGTGCTAACCACTACACTACGGGGGCCGGTGGTCGTTGTGTTGTTGTTTGCGAGTTTAACGGGTGATGTAATAGTCATAAATCACATTTATACAGCACAATTCTTGAAAATACATCAACTTATTGCGCATTCACACGACACTCACACGCACATAAAACAGCAGGCACCACGATTACAGGATTCTGTAGAAGGCAAAATTGAAACAGATGAGTTTTTTTGAAATATGATCGAGTAGGTTCCTGGCTCACGCTAGCATCACGGTTACAGTCATGAATCTGTAGAAGGCAAGTTGAAACAGATGAGTTTTTAGCTCTGATTTGAAATATGATCGAGTAGGTTCCTGTCTCATGCTAGCATCACGGTTACATGAATCTGTAGAAGGTAAGTTGAAACATAAGTTTTAAGCTCTGATCTGAAATATGACAGAGTTGGTTGCTGTTTCACGCTAGCAGGCAGTGAGTTCCAGACTATTGGGGTGGTAAACCGGAAACAGCGTTCGCCAAAAGATTTCCAATTTCTCTTAAGATACGAAAGACGGGTCAACGAGCAAAAAGCTAGTTCAGTTCTCTCTCTCTCTCTCTCTCTCTCTCTCTCTCCCTCTCCCGGGGAGCCATTCTACCGAATGGTAGAGCATTGGACTTCAAATGCTCGGGTC
This sequence comes from Batillaria attramentaria, assembly GCA_018292915.2. NCBI lineage: Eukaryota > Metazoa > Mollusca > Gastropoda > Batillariidae > Batillaria > Batillaria attramentaria. Next base: position 404,424 of record JACVVK020000418.1, on the reverse strand, counting down.
GTGAGTTTGTATCCCGGCTGGGGTCAAATATTTGTGCGGGCTCTTTCATCGTTGCCCCGTCTTTGATATCGTCCGTGTGTGGTGGAAAAGGACGTTAAAACCTTAACCCACCCACCCCCCTCTCTCTCTCTCTCTCTCTCAGCCTGGGTTCAAACTCACGACCCGAGCATTGAAAGTCCAGTTCGGCTGTCACTTGTAGATATTGGATTGTGCCTTTGTGTGTGCACTTGTCGGTTGCATCTTTCGCATTTCGAATAGAATACAGACGCTTGAGAATCCTTCAGAGAATTAGGCAATCAATTCCGTGGTCACGCAGGCATTTCCTACTTCAGTAGACATCGTAGATATCATCAGCTATTTGTTTGATTCGAGATTCTTGAAGTGGTTATGACCACTGCGGAACATTGAGTGAAGAGGACAGGGGGTATGGGGTCCTTTCCTGCGGCAAGTAACTTTCTTACTCACACAAATCAGTCCGCTCAGGAGCAAACAATCGACAACAAGAAACACCTCCCAGACACGTACGTGTAATTTTTTGATGTTGAAGATGAAAAAAAAAAGTTTTCCACGTGAAATCAATGCAAACAACTTTCCGTGCTACCAGCATGTTTTAAAAGCTCACAACAACAAAAACGACGACAACAACAACACACACAACAACAACAACAACACCACACACACACACACACACACACACACACACACACACACACACACACACACATTACCACCAAACGAAACAGCAGTAACTGACTACAAACACATTCAAACACAATTACCAACCCCAAAAAATAAAAATAAAAACTCCCCAAAAAGGAAAAGAAGGAGGAAAAAAACTCCGCTGAATGAAAAGCGAAAGAAGCTGTATCAGTGAAAGGCCGCTAGAGACACGAGTCGTCCTTACCAGCGGCCATTTTCCTCATAGACACAAACGTGACGCGGGATCATTCCATTGATTTACAATCACGCTCTCGGACGGTTCGCGCGCGAGACACCCTTAATACCGGCCTTACAGTGACGGCAACGGGCCCTGGACAGGAGCCCAAACATGACACCCTGGTCATTCGCGATGGCTCATCGGTGCGAGTCAGTTCTGTTCTGTTCGCGAGACACCCTTAATGCCGGCCTTATAATGATGAGGGTGGGGGTGGGTGGGTGTTTGGGAGTTTAACGTCCTTTTCCACCACATAGGGTGATATCAAAGACGGGGCAACGATGAAAAAGCCAGCACAAACATTTGGCCCCAGCCGGGATCGAACTCACGACCCGAGTATTAGAAGTCCAATGCTTTACCATTCGGCCACCCCGGCTCCCCCCTTATAATGATGAGGGGAACGGGCCCTGGACAGAAGCCTGAACAGGACACCTTGGTCATTCGCGATGGCTCATCGGTGCGAGTCAATTCTGTTAGCGAGACACCCTTAATACCGGCCTTATAATGAGGGGAACGGGCCCCGGACAGAAGCCCAAACATGACACCCTGGTCATTCGCGATGGCTCATCGGTGCGAGTCAATTCTGTCTGCGAGACGCCCTTAATACCGGCCTTACAATGAGGAGAGCGGATTATTGGGCCGGTCAGGACACGCTGGTCACTCGCGATGGCTCACAGGCACGAGTCCATTCACAGACCCGCAGTATGCATGCATTTTTCGTGGCAGCTTTGTGCTCTGCCACAAAAAAAAAAAAAAAAAAAAATGCGTGCTTGTTGCGGCAAGGGAGACAACTCATGCAGACAATAATCTCGAAAGAGGCTGAGAGTGTGCTTTGAGCCGATTCAAGAAGCTTGGTAAAGCGCCTATACAATACTCAGATATTATTATTACTATAATCATTATTATTATTATTAAATACGAAGCCTGCCAGTCAACCCACATTATCAACCCACCCACCCACCAACCAACCCACCAACCAACCAACCATTCAGCCTACCACCCCTGCGCAGAAGTGCTCTTTTCTTTTCTGGCGTGTGAGTTCCCATTTGGGGTGATTGAGGAATCTGAAACCAGCAAGCACATATCTCAAGATTCCGTCAGCCAGTTATTGGCCCATCCCGAAAAATCTACCTCAGCCCTGAGGTAGCCTACGCACCTTCCCCAACTCATGCTGTGCCGCAGACAGCACGTGATGTCTCGGCTTGGTCGCAAGACTGCTGCCTCAAACCTCATAATTTTTCACTTCCACCCAATTTTGAAGTTCGCGTGTCTTGCATAATGATTAAAAACAAAAAGCCCCAGGGATGGGACAGGCCAATGTGGTGATTTAATGAGAGGCGACATGCATTCAGACCGACAGACGGAGGAATCTTTCTGGCCGGCCGTGAATTAGAGACAGTTGGGGTAGCGTCGTTTTGAAATTGCACTTTCTGCATGAATACTCCCTTACGGCAAAACCTAGTTGCTGAGTTAGATGTCGAGAGAGAGAGAGACAGACAGACAGACAGTGTGTGTGTGTGTGTGTGTGTGTGTGTGTGTGTGTGTGTGTGTGTGTGTGTGGAGGTGTGTGTGTGTGTGTGTGTGTGTGTGTGTGTGTGTGTGTGTGTGTATGTGTGTGTGTGTGTGTGTGTGAAAGGGAGGGGGTGGGGTGGTTGAAATAAGGCTCTGCTGGAATCAGGGCCTAGGGGTTTTCCCCACAACGCTGTGAATTCATGTTCCTCAGATGGAAAATTTTGTAGGAGTTTTTGTCCTCAGCATGGGCCGGGAAGTCCTGTCCGCGCTTGTCTATACTTTACCTCATTTTTTTTTTTTTTTTTTTTTTTTTCCTTCTTTTTCCCCCCTCGCAAAATGTAATGTGCTGTGATATAAGGTAACGGATAAAGGGAAAAAAGCAGGACGCAAATTGAAGGGTTCCAGAAAGAAAAAAAACGAACAAACAACCGAACGAACTATATTTTTCAACGGAAAAGAGAGAGAGAGAGAGAGAGACGGTAGGCGGTTGGGGGTTTAACGTCCTTTTCCACCACATACGGGTGATATCAAAGACGGGGCAACGATGAGAAAGCAAGCACAAATATTTGGCCCCAGCCGGGATACGAACTCACGACCCGAGCATTAGAAGTCCAACGCTCTACCATTCGGCCACCCCGGCTCCCCAGAGAGAGCGAGAGCGGGCGTGCTTACTTGCAGTACACACTAAATTCCGCAAGAAATACAAAATGGAACGGAAACAAACTAGACCCCCTAACAAAACAAAAATGTACCGACCCTATTTCATGCATTAGATTTTTGCAGATTGAAGTTTTTTTTTGTTTTTTTTTTACTTATTATCTATTTTGAAATGAAATTCGACCCGTGCCTGGGGGTTCGCAGAGATGACGTGTATGAGCTATTGAAAACCATTCCGAAAATCCCTTTCTCATAATTTCTCCCCAGAGTACACCTGTTGATGACTTTGTGGATCTAATGTCAGAATTCTGTCCCTTGAATCACAGGGATATTGTTCCCCCTTGGCCGACTGAGAATGCAAGTGAATTTTCACAATACGCGATAATGATCCCTCTTTTTTTTTTTTTTTTTGCTACATAGCAGTGATAACCCCCCTCCCCCCCCTAGAAGCAGCAACTTGAGCAAGTCTTTGACTTGATTTTCACCGAACGCTTTGGAGACTAGCACAGCTCTTGGGTCCTCCAGTTGCAATTGCCAAAGCAGTTATATCGCTGGAGCTGATTCTTGGCAGTACTCGATAATGGTTATTTTGTGTCAGAGAAGCCGAGACGCAGCAGGCATTTTCGCTGAACCCTTTGGGGAGTAGCGCATTTCTGAGGTTCTCTAGCTTGCCATGGCCTGAGTATTTAGATCTGTGAAGCTGATTGGTCAAGGCGGCGTGGTATATATTCCTCGGAGCGGAATGATTGGTCCGCGCCTAGGTCTGACATCGCTAGCGGGCCTGTTTACTGGCTCGATTTTCGATAATTGAAAAATCAAGTGTCTGTTTGGGATAGTGGGGCGTTTGACTTTAGGACTGCCTCCGGCTTCTCCCTCCCTCCCTCCCTCCCTCTCTCTCTCTCTCTCTCGTTTGGTCGGGAATAAACACATCTCCTCGATATCTGCTGCATTTTACGCTATAGCGGTTTGCAGCCCGCAGTGAATTTAAAATTCGGGTATGTCGTAGAAGTCAGATGGGGACGACGGCAACATTTAAAATAGACTTTGGGAGGACCGCTGACCCAGCAGTTTCAGCGTCTGTAGTAGAATTGTGTGTGTGTGTGTGTGTGTGTGTGTGTGTGTGTGTGTGTGTGTGTGTGTGTGTGTGTGTGGTGGGGGGGGGGGCGTTCAGTACTCTCTCTCTCTCTCTCTCTCTTTTCAAGAGTTAGTGAGGAAGCATCCAGAGCAAGTCTTTGACCAGATCCTCCATTAGTATACAAACTTGTATAAAGGAAATGCATAGATATGAAATTTCTTTTATTTTCGGGCTGTGTTCGGCATCAGTAAGGACTAGATATTCACGCAATAAACAGCGCTCTTTCTCCCTCTCTCTCTCTCGCTCTCCTCCTCCCCCCCCCCCCCCCCCCCCCACCCCACCCCTCTCTGTCTATCTGAGTGAGGGAGGAAGCACCGAGGGCAAGTCTTTGTCCGGGTCCTCCATTTGTCCCGGCGGCACTTGTAGCTTGTTGGGAGTCATCTTCCGGGCAGTGCGCGCGGACGGAGTCGGCGAGCAGGGAATCACAGCATGAAGATTGCTCACCGTGCGAACCTAATAGACGCCTTTGATCGCGGCATTCGTCGCCGTATGCAGCCTTTATAGCTGCCCGTGCTGTGTGGCTGGGAGGCAGCTAGGGGGACGACAAAAACAGGATGCTTGCTTGCTTGCTTGGTGATAGCAGTTCAGGTTCAGGTCCGAGTCTAGTGCAGTGGTGATTCTGTGAATAACTAGCATGCTTGGCGCAAGCGAACTTAGAAACGTGATGTTGTAAACTGCTTTGGCAAATGGATTCACTTTGCTCTACATGCACAAAAAAGGATTCTTGGTATTTACAGTTCACAATACGTCAGTTGACATCACGTCATGGTTTAGGTCCGAGTCTAGTGCAGTGGTGATTCTGTGAATAACTGGGATGCTTGGCTCAAGCGAACTTGGAAACGTGATGTTGTAAACTGCGTTGGCAAATGGATTCACTTTGCTCTACATACATAAAAACAGGATCCTTGATATCAACAGTTCGGCACATCATGTAAGTCCGAGTCTAGTGTAGCGGTGATTCTGTGAATAACTGTGATGGTTGGCGCAAGTGAACTTGGAAAGGTGATGTTGTAAACCGCGTAGGCAAATGGATTCACTTTCTTGTACATGTAGAAAAACAGGATCCTTGATGTTGACAGTTCAGCACATCATGTTTTAGGCCCGAGTCTAGTGTAGTGGTGATTCTGTGAATAACTAAGATGCTTGGCTCAAGCGAACTTGGAAACGTGATGTTGTAAACCGTGCAGGCAAATGGATTCACTTTGCTATACATGTACAAGAACAGGATCCTTGATATCAACAGTTCAGCACATCATGTAAGTCCGAGTCTAGTGTAGCGGTGATTCTGTGAATAACTAGCATGCTTGGCGCAGGCGAACTTAAAAACGTGATGTTGTAAACCGTGTTGGCAAATGGAATCAATTTGCTCTACCTGTACAAAAACAGGACTCTTGATAATTTACAGTTCATAATAAGTCAGTTGACAGTACGCCGTAGTTTAGGTCCGAGCTTTGTACAGTGGTGATTCTGTGAAAACAGGTGGTTGGCGCAAGCGAACTTGAAAACGGATGCTATAATCCGTGTTGGCAAATGGATTCACTTTGCTGTACACGTACAAAAGCAGGATTTTTAATATTAACAGTTCGGTTTCGGTCCGAGTCTAATGCAGTGGTGATTCTGTGAGTAACAGATGGTTAGCGCAAGCGAACTTTGAAACGTGATGTTATAACCCAGATTGGCAAATGGATTCGCTTTGCTGTGCATGTACAAAAACAGGATCCTTGATATTAACAGTTCGGCACATCATGTTTTAGATCCGAGTATAGTGTAGTGGTGATTCTGTGAATAACTAGGATGGTTGGCGCAAGTGAACTTGGAAACGTGATGTTGTAAACCGCGTTGGGAAATGGATTCACTTTGCTCTACATGCACAAAACAGGATTCTTGATATTTACAGTTCATAACAAGTCAGTTGACAGTACGCCGTAGTTTAGGTCCGAGCTTTGTACAGTGGTGATTCTGTGAAAACAGGTGGTTGGCGGAAGCGAACTTGAAAACGGATGCTATAATCCGTGTTGGCAAATGGATTCACTTTGCTGTACATGTACAAAAGCAGGATTTATAACATTCAGTTCGGTACCCTTTGGTTTAGGTTCGAGTCTAGTGCAGTGGTGATTCTGTGAATAACAAGGTGGTTGGCGTCAGTGAGCTTGGAAACGTGATGTTATAAGCCGTTTTGGTGACTAGATCCACTTTACTATACGTGTACAAAAGCAGGATTTTTGATATTAACAGTTCGGTACCTCATGGTTTAGGTCCGAGTCTAGTGCAGTGGTGATTCTGCGAATAACAAGGTGGTTGGCGTCAGTGACCTTGGAAACGTGATGTTATAAGCCGTGTTGTCTAACGGATTCACTTTGCTATACAAAAACAGGATCCTTATTATGAAAGCCTGTATGTTCATAACGCCGCTGAGATGGCACACTGTGGCTTTCCAAGCACTGGATGTTGTCAATGTCTGCCAGATAGAAGGATGTTTCATTGGACTACGCGACGGTATTAGCTTCCGGGGCATGTACAGTAGGAACAACTCGGCTAAATATAGTAGAAAATCTGTGCCCCTTTTAAAATTTGTGTGCAGAGTAAAATATGGCAATCTGGTGCTTTTTGTTGGCTTTGTAAACGAGTTTCATGCCAGGTAATAGTAAAATTAGGGAAAAATGAGGCTGGCTTGTGGACTATTTGTATTCATGCGCGGCTGGCAGAGGAGCGTATGTGGTCGCTGCCAACATTGCCAAAAAACGGAATATTGGAATTTGTTTAAATTTCCTCTACGCATGAGTCTATGGCTGCCTGAATTTTGTGAATTTTTTGGTGAATTTTAAAGCATTTCTAGGGTGTCATCTGCAGCGTCATGTGTAAGAGGAATATATAGCGTTTTCCTCCAGATTTGCATCTGTGTTTGACCATCGCGACCGTATTCGTGACTTTGTGGAGAAATTCGACTTTCTTTGAGCCTACGGTCCGTTTCTGAACAGACTGGGACTCGACAAAGCTTCTAAAAATAACCACCAGGCCGGTCCGCCTCAGTCCACGACCGAGGAAACGCGGCGTTATGATTTATATACCGTGCTGGCAAGTTGGTTCACTTTTTTTATGCACGATAACAGGACGCTTAGTGTCAACAGTTTGGCGCATCGTGGGCCAGGCGGGAGCCTCGTGCAGTGATGTTTCTGTGAATAACTGCCTCTTGCAACCCGTATTTGCGTGTTTGCTTCGCTGAAGTGTCTTTTGGTGCAAAGTACGGAATCTGACACTGAGGTAAGTTTGTTTTTTGTTTTTTTTTTGGTTGCCGAGATCATCATCAGGAAATATTGTCAAAGACCCACGACTGAATAAATTGTGGTTTAAAACCAAACAGAAAATGCCAAACATTATTGAAGACGTGTTTTTAGTCCGGGTTGAGGTTCTAATTTTGGCTCAGTCTGACACTGAGGTAAGAATTTGTTTTCGGCGAGATCTTCATCAGGAAATATTGTCAAAGACCCACGACTGAATAAATTGTGGTTAAAAAACCAAACAGAAAATGCCAAACATTATTGAAGACGTGTTTTAAGTCCGGGCCGAGGTTCTAATTTATCCATCGTATTAACCCCAGCCGAAAAGTCTGTTTTCTGTGTTTAGTTTTTGGTCAAGCTGCAGATATTTTTCGTTTCTGTTACACGTTAAACCCCCAAACACCCACCCACCCACTCGTTTCTGTTACTGGTTGTTGGTTTGTTTCAATTTTATTCATATATGGCGGGAGGGGGAAGAGGGGTTGGGAGGGGGTAGGGCGAAGGGGTGGGGGGGGGGGCGAGGGGAGACGGAGGGTCGCTTTGTTGGGCCGCACAAAAGTGGATCTGAGAAGTCGTAAAGTCGATATTCTGTTTACAAATCTGCCGTGATGATGCGTAAACCTTTCCATCAGCTAGATTACAGTGTATCATCCACTGACACTCGGCTAATACACTCCTGTCATAAACTCCGGGGGAATGAAACTGGAGCTAGTTTCCACGTCACTAACCTCTGCTTTTCCGTACGTCATAGAAAGAGGCATGGCACTCGCATGAAAAAAACTGGCAAGACGTATATGGGGTTTGGGGAGCTGTTGGCGAAAGTATTGAAAAACTGCGACTCCAGATCAATACGTTAATAGCAGCTGCACGACGTGCTATGTTAAGACGTGTGTGTGTGTGTGTGTGTGTGTGTGTGTGTGTGTGTGTGTGTGTGTGTGTGTGTTGTGTGTGTGTATGTGTGTGTGTGTGTTTCTCCCTCTCTCTCCGTCTCTCTCTCTCTCTCTCTCTCTCTCTCTCTCTCTCTGTTTTCTGTCTGTGTGTGTCTGTGTCTGTGTGTCTGTGTTTTTACGTACAACGAGCAGGAAAATCTTTTTAGAATACCGTGGACTGCAGAAACTATTTCAAAAAAACATTCTGCCGTCTTTTTCGTGACTGTGTGTGTTGTTGGTTTTTTTCTTTCTTTCTTCTTTTTTTGTCTGTTGTTTTTGTATGTGTGTGTGTGTGTGGGTTTTTTTTTCCCCCTTCGTTTTCTTTTTTGTTCTGCAGTACTACAAGCGAAGAGAGAATAACAAGGACCATTGACAACCATTTCCCGTTCTCTTTTGCACACTAATGGATGTTTCCGGAGTTGTACTAAGTTGTTTCAGACATCTGTTCTTGATCAATAATACGCTGTTTTCCGCTCAAGCAAGCAAAAATCGAATTAGGACAAAAAAAATTGCAAACCAAATTACACGACGCAGATTGCTAAAAGCTTACATCATTCTTCTTCCATTGATTTACAGATTGGCATGAGATTTAAATACTTTCAACTCAGCTCGGTTCAAACAATTTCATTACACCCTAAGTGAATAGACGAAATTGTCTTCGCTGAGTTCCTGTGAAAGTAGCATGTGCGTTTTGTTGTTGTTGTTGTTGTTGTTGTTGTTGTTGTTGCTGTTTTATTGGAGAGAAAACCTCGATGAGCAACCCGGTAGCTAGGAAAAACCGGTAACATATATCGCAATCTCGACCTGGCCTCGAACCCACGCTTTGCCATCGCCGTGAAAGACCCGGTAGCTAGGAAAAACCGGTAACATAATTATTATATCGCAATCTCGACCTGGCCTCGAACCCACGCTTTGCCATCGCCGTGAAAGCGGTGACGGCCGTTCGGTAGCGTAGCGGCTAAGTCCGACGTGCTACCTATTAGACCGCCGCTCCACCCCTTAGCACCCTTTTAGCAGCTGTGTGTGCTTCACACACAATTCTGTAATGCATCTCAGGAATCTACGTTTTTATTTCGTGTATCTTTCTGGTCACTTGGGAATGTAATGTTCCCGCTACAGACATACCGGCCTAGAAGAGTATAGGCTCGACAGGATCCATACATTGGATTTTCCGCGGAAAACAAAAAAACAAAAAGGCTGTGTATGTATCGCGGCACGGACGTTTTTCGAGCCACATATTGAATTTGACAGGATGATTTAAAAGCTTTCTCCATCTTCGCGTCGCCTGTCTGCGTCCGTGACTCTACTCAGCTAGCCAACACACACAATCAGTGTCATCGTGCGGCCTCCGAGAAGCACTGAACACTACATGTCGTCTGAGCTGCTGTCAGGTTCGGTTCTAATCAGCTGTGCTCGGTATGGCAAAGATAATGATGATAGCCAGTGTTCGGTGAGGGGCAGTCATGATGATGGTTATCGCCAGTAGTCGGTGTAACAGGCGTAAGGACACAAACTGAACGTAGGAGTCAAGTTTGGCGTTAGTCTGAAGTACCCTGTTTTGCCAGTGTGCCAGTTGGTACATGTACTGATTTTTGTTGTCAGGAAAAAGCGTGATTTTCGTGATTGTTGGGTCTGGTAGGGCACGGTACATGCCAGGGGGGGGTAGCAAGAGGAGGCAAGCTGCAAGTGACGCTGGGACTTTGTTTTTGCACACAAGAGAGGCAAAGGTGTCGTAAGTAGATTAGGGTGAAGTGGCTTTCTGGCCTAAACAGAAAGTAGACTAGCATTACTTCAGTCCGGAGGGGGGAGGGGGGGGAGGGGGGCGGAAGGTCGAGATAGCCTAGCTTGTAGAACGTTGGACTTCCGACGCTGGCCGTGCCTTTGTACTGACTTTTTCCTCGTAGCCCCGTCTTTGGCAGATGGCAGTTTCTTTAGCACCTTATTGCTTGAGTGGAGCTGAATGTAAGGGGAGTGTGTGTGTGTGTTCACGCCATATTGAATCAGATAATTTTCCTAACGCCTTCTCTTTGACCAGGGCCTCACTCCTTGAAAAGCACCACAAACATTAGCGGCATCTTACTTTCGCCGTAACCGTCTGCCTTAAAGCTGACAAATTGCTTGACATGATATCGTCTTTCGGTCCCCGGACAGAAAATGGAGTTGCCATTTTCATTTAGGTCAATTTGCCCGGGCCTGCCCGAGCCAGGGCTCAGGATATATTACACGAGGAGCGAAGCTTCTCAATCTTTGTCAAGCAACGCTATCATTTTGCCCGACACCACGGAGAGGGGGTAAGGGCTTTGGGAGATGAGCTGTGCGGGTGTGTCGGGGGAGGAGCAGGTGAAGGGGGGGGGGGGGGGTGGAGGGAGGTGTGGCTGGTGGAAGGAGTAGGGGGTGAAGGAAGTGGTGCTATTTAAGTTTCTGGATACTGGCACTAGTGGGAGGTAAGTTTTGGGGGTTTTTGTTGTTGTTGTTGTTGTTGTTTTTATGGTTGTTGCTTGTTTTGTTTTAATCGGCTTACGGTAAATGGACTACTCCAGTCCGGTCAATCAAAAGGGTCGAGCCCCCAGAATTCAGCCAATCACGTCCCGGCATAATGAGCACAGCACATGGCATGGTCTGGCAACCTTTTTGCCAGACACTACAACGAGGGAAGCACAGTCATGTAGTTTGATATGACTGAAACATGGAAAGAAAGCGGCAAGTCCATTGACGTCATTTGAGGAGAAAAGACCATGACGTCAATCTCTTTCATCCTGAAATCACCCTTTTCCCCATACAATGACGTCATGGACGTACTGCCAATACACTGCAGAGTAAAATGACGGGGCTTTGGCCTCCGGGCTGGCCGAGAGGAGTCGTCTATTGAAAAGGGGGCTGTTTTGAAATGGGGACTCGATTGTTGCGGTCTTGTTTTCCTACATGCATTACGTGTACTTGTTTTCCTTTCCGCGTCCCCTCCCGTATGTACTGGGAGCTTTGACATGCACCCTTGATATTTGTGCATGCATGTGTACATGAAGGTAAGGCAGACACCGTAAACGAGTTATGTCTGTAAGCGTAGGTTACTCTTGGGGTGATGTCCTTTGTTGCTCTTGAGTCTCTTTACACGTAATTGTCCACAGCACATCCATGCAAAACTAATAATAATAATAAGTATTGTATAGGCGCTTTACCCAATTTCATGGATCGGCTCAAAGCGCCGCGAACTGAACCCAACAAGCACGCTCACGTGAATCACACGCATTCTCTCACACACTGGACATAAACACATTACAATCACGTGGTGCGAAGGGTCAGCTCAGCTATTTAAATTTCGGAATTTAGAATTGCATTTGTTTTTCAAATTTGCTGGGCTGAACATTTCCAAAGCAGAGGGAGAGGAAGCCGGAGTACCCGGAGAGAACCCCCGACGAGCGGCCCGAATGAACGGTGCCACATACGAGAAGGAAAAATTCTTTGCCCCGAGTGGGACTCGA
>JACVVK020000418.1:315000-387500 GCA_018292915.2 Batillaria attramentaria | reverse complement strand
CTGTATCCCCGCAACGCGGGAGGGGGTGCAAATGTACTCCGCGGTCTGGCGAGGTGAAGTCACGTGGCCGCTGACTTTGTTCTACGACTTGACTTTTTGCGTAACATCGACGGAATTGACTGGTATACATTTGCACCCCCTAAAGGGCGAACTATACCACCTGAGCCATAATTATACGCTGGGTCACAGCGCCCTCTCAGGAAAGGGGAGGTAACTACAATTACCTACTTATGGACCCGCTAGCTGTCGTCTGCTAGTAGCCGAGCGGAAGAAAACGTAAAAAAAAAAAACACTCGGCTTAATTTTTTCTTGAATAGATAAATGTTCAGTAAAATCATTCGATGTTTAAACTAACACATCTTTGGTTTTTCTTCATGGATCAAGTGAACGTTTGTCTTTCTCTCTCTCTCTCTCTCTCTCTCTCTCTCGGCCCCATGGGCTCGCCTTCACGCGGCGGGGCTGATTTCGCCAAGCTTGCCCACCCCTTTTGCTCTTTCTTCACTCTTATTTCTGCCTCCCTCGGTCCATTCACCTGTCTTTTGTTCTCTTAAAATCTCCTCCGGGGGGAGGTCAGTAAGCGGGTGTCTGCTGACCCTTGGTCCAGTGAGACATCTGAGGGTCGTTTCTGAAGGCCGACTTCACTGGATTCCCCCCCCCCCCCCACCTGGTCTTCAGCCTGGCGGGCTTTGTTCGCAGCGCCCCGCTGGTGCTGCTGAACACCTGTCATGTTGAAGACCTTCACAACGCACCCCTCTCTGGTGCGTTTTCCCAAACCGCCTCACGGCGGGGAGGTTCCGTGTTGGAGCGGTCTGTTCTCCAACTGCCTCCCAGGCATGTTGTCTTCATTGGCAACTAAGGAATTTTCCTTCCTACCTCTGTCTATCCCTCACCAGCCCATTCACCTGTATCTTTCTCTTTAAAACCTCCCGAATTTAGCCGCTCTGTCCTTCCTCTCTTCTCTCAGCTGATTTCTAAGTTCGGCCCTTTCATCTATATTTCTTCTTTTTAACTCCCCACTCACGTCTGCACTACCAGTGGCTAGGAATAAGTGATGTTGGGCATATGCTGCGAACTGGTTTATTACGCCTAGGAGATGATAAATTGCAATATTTGCTGTATATGCGCTTAGTATTTATCTTTGTTTTACCTAGCTGTAATTGTTATTTGTTTTCTACGCTTTTTTGTAACCGGGAGTTCGAGAAATTAGCATGAAGGTGCAGCGTCTCCTGCATGTCCTAGGTTTATATTGCCCCGTAGACCAGTTTGCATCCTTTGTCCACCGTTACATTTTTGTTTTTTTCATGTAGTGCAGGCACACTCAGCCGCGAATTAGTCTTTGTGGCTTGCGCGGCTTTAAGCCCTAAAAACTCACTCACTCACTCACTCTGTTTCTATCTGTCTGTCTCTCTCTCTCTCTCTCTCTCTCTCTCTCTCTTGTTTTTGCAGACTGATTTCCACAAGACCAGAAAGCATTACTTCAGGAAATGGATGTTCAAGGTATGGTGGCTACACATCATCTTGTTTGTTTATTATTTTAGTTTAACGTGTGAGCCAAAGAAGGCCCTGCTTCTCTAGTTTATATTACGAGGAACGCGAATCTTCATTTTTTTTTTTTTTTTTTTACTACTTTAGTGTCCCTTTCGGGAAATTCGGGCTGCTTCCCCCGGGGAAAGCGCGTCGCCTTGGTGCAGCGCCGCCCAATACCTATTCTGTTTTTCAAGTTTGCTGGAGGAGGAAAACTGGGTAACACGGAGAACCTTCCCCCCCCCCCCCCCCCCCCCCCCCCCCCCCCCCCCCCCCCCCTATGAGCAGCCCGGCAGCCAGGAATAAACGGTATCACATATCACAAGCTCGACCTGGGCTCGAATCCACGCTTCATCGCCGTGACAGCGGTGCCGATCCTGGCAACGTGTAGCAGTGGCCCTTAATAGGACTTTTGGTGTTTATGTTTTGTTGTTTCAGTTTGACATGCTGTCCCTGTTCCCGTTTGACCTGCTGTACCTCGTGCCGTCAGTCGGTATCAGTGGGCGCAGTGTCTGGCTGCGTCTTCCGCGCATCTTCAAGGTGGGAAGCTTACACAGTTACTTCTTAACTATAGTTTCTCGTGTTCATAATGAGCTTGCATACATGAATACTGATGTATTCAAATGAACGAATCGGTCACGCGACCTTTTCGTCTAAACCGGTACATGTGTCGTTAATTTTACGGTCCAATGGTTTGTTTCCGGTAAAATGGACTACATACTGTTTTTTTTTTGTTTGTTTTTTTTTTCCTTTTCATTTTGCACATATATGTATACAAGGTAAACATAACATAAGCACACAATCAACCAACCAGAAAAATAACACATACCAATAAAGCAGAACAAAAAAAAACCAACAACAACAACAAAAGAAGAAGAAGGAAAAAGAAACAGAACAAAAAAAAACCAAAAAACGAACAAAAAAGACAAAAAACAACAACAACAACAACAAGAAACAACGACCCCCCCCCCCCCCCCCCCAGGCAAACAGACATAATTATGTCCAGAGCACTTACAAATAACTAGCCATGAAGATCTATAAGATACAAATGTCTACTTGTAATTCATAGTATGTACCTTAAAATGATTTTACATTATGAACTTTGTATACGGGAACCAGTCATGATGGAATCATACTGTTTTCATGTATTTCCAGATCCAGACATTCTGGGAGTTCTATGAGAGGTGTGACCAGGCCGCCAAATCCTCTGCTCACGCCATCAGGTAAGGTGGTCTTCTCAGTGAATGACATGTACCACGGGCTCCTGTATCTGACCGGAACATTTACTGTGTCCGTCTTACGGTGTATATTGTGCCTACATGTATACAAGCCTTTAGTCCTGAGAATCGATAGTTCACAGCATGGTGCGAGTTTCAGTGATTCAGCTACTTTGCATGTCATTGTAATGGACCTCTGTACACATTTACGTTGCAACTTTACATCCCTCCACGTGTTAACCCCCCCCCCCCTCTCTCTCTCTCTCTCTCTCTCTCTCTCACACACACACACACACACACACACACACACACACACACACACACACACACACACACACACACACACACACACACACACACACGCACGCACACAGAGAGAGAGAGAGAGAAAAAAACAAAACAAAAAGAAACGAAACGAAACTAAAAACAACAAGAACCTAAACAAACAGACAAACAAAACAAACACATAAATAAAAGACAAACAAAGTGTATTAATTTTCTGAAAGACCGTGACAACAAGTCGATGAATGTGACGTCACTGTGTGTTGATCAGGATCATCAAGACGATGACGTACATGCTGTACCTGATTCACATTGAGACGTGTGGCTACTACGCCATGTCGGATTACGAAGGGATCGGCTCCAACCGCTGGGTCTTTAATGGCAAAGGAAATGCGTAAGTCACATGTTACACCGTAGTAGCCTAGGGAATCAATACAGAATTCTAGAATTACATGTTGAACTTCTTCTGTTTGGTTCGAAAGATGATGATGATGATGATGGAGACGATATAGCGCACGGCTCCACCCTAACTGAGTGCTCACGGCGCTTAGGGAGGGGTTTTGAAAGGAAAGATAGTGAGAAAAAAAAGAAAAAAAAAAGCTGCATATGATTACTGGGGTGAGGCACTGAAGAGATAAGTCTTCAGGCATTTCCGGAATGCGGTAACTTAATGCTGGCTGCCTCCTTCACTGTCTCAGGGAGAGAGTTCCACAATTTCGGCGCTGCATTTTTGAAGGACCGTGCACCATGCCTCTTCTTGATGAAATACTCAGTCTCTTGCTGATTTTATATTCATCGTTGCAGATGCCTGGATAGGCGCTTAAAAAGTTAAATGTGAACAGTTTCTTGAGAAAGTTCAAGAATCGATACAGTTTTGGGAACGGTTGACTTTTCCTCGCTTGCGCGGCCGTCAGACGTCAGTGTATAGAGTATTTGAAGCGCAGGGGCCCAGGCACCAGAACAACTGTTCCAAAACAGAAGTCTCGCTCTGTAAAACCTAGTATTGGTAGCAACAGCGCTTTTAACACATTCCATACTGCGAACGAGTATCCCACGTTTTTCCACCCTTTCTTTGGTTTTGGGCCTGTATGCAAAAATGAGGCAAGATTTTCCTGGCTGCCGGGCTGCTCATCGGGGGTTTCTCTTCGGGTTATCCGGCTTTCCTCCCCCAGCAAAATTGTAAAATATTTAAAAAATAAATTATAAAAAGGAAGGATAGGCATTGGGTGGCGCTGCACCGCGGCGACGCACTTCCCCCGGGGGAAGCAACCCGAATTTCTCGAAAAGGACAATAAAGTAATTTAAAAAAAAAAAAAAATACAGTTCTCTGGCGGCGCTTACTGCAGCAAACACGCAGACATGATGTGTGCGTGTGTGTGTGTGTGTGTGTGTGTGTGTGTGTGTGTGTGTGTGTGTGTGTGTGTGTGTGTGTGTGTGTGTGTGTGTGTGTTTGGCCACTGGTGCACAAGCTCAAACTTACTCGGTAGGAATTGAGTTAAACTTTGTGGAAATTACATCATGACTTGCTGAACACTCTTTTATCAACACTTGCATACAAATGAAAGTTGAAATGAAATAAGATCCGTAAGCTTAATTCAGTCAGTTTGATCTCCAGAGATTCAATGCAATGAAACATGTTGTATCTCACCTACAGGTACATCCGCTGTTTCTACCTTGCCACCAAGACAGCGACATCTATCGGGAACAACCCCAAACCAACCAACACGCTAGAGTACCTGTTCATGTGTGCATACTGGCTGTCAGGAGTGTTTGTCTTCGCTCTTCTCATTGGTCAGGTGAGCGGCATTCTTGTTAGACGTTTTCGTCTTCGGTTTTCTGATTGGTCAGGCGAGGACTGTGATTTACCGACTTCGTTTCTGGTCAGCTCTGATGTGTGTGTGTGTGTGTGTGTGTGTGTGTGTGTGTGTGTGTGTGTGTGTGTGTGTGTGTGTGTGTGTGTGTGTGTGTGTGTGTGTGCGTGCGTGCGTGCGTGCGTGCGTGCGTGCGTGCGTGCGTGCGTGCGTGCGTGCGTGCAGTGGAAACATACTACACTTTGTTTCGCTTAGTCGTAAGAATCACAGGAGCAGCCAATAAGTGCAGAATGGAGGCTTCCAACGAGTGTCCCGTATTCTTCTTCTTCTTCTTCTTATTGTTGTTGTTATCATAATTATTCTCTAATATGCTTGACACTTGTCCAAGCACTCACAGTATTTTGTAAAGACACCGGTGATGAATAATTACGTAAACCGTAGGCACAGGCAAACAAACAAATGTCAAAGTAGTCTGTGACCCTCTGACACCGCTCGTGTTCAGATCCGTGACATAGTGGAAGCGGCCGGACAGGTCAAGGACAGTTACCGGAAGAAGATGGACGCTGCCTTGTCCTACATGCAGTCCATCAACATACCCAACGACATCCGGGACCGTGCCCGCCGCTGGTTCCTCTACAACTGGGAACAGTCGAAAACCATCGGTAGGTCATCAGTAATGATAATACTGTGTTTTACCCGCTTTGCCCAATTTTTTTTTTTTTTTTTTTGTATAAGGCGCAACGAGTTGAATATGACACGCATGCTCACATGAATCACATGCATTCTCTCACACACCGGGCATAAACACATCGCACAGTCACGTGGTGTGAGTGGTCACCTCAGCTGGTTATAATCGCGATCAGTGAAATTTTTGTTAAAATATGCAAGATACAATTAGTAATAAAGAAATAAAGGGTTAAAAGGGGAAAGTGATGAAGGAAGGACCCACAAAAAAGGAGCAAAAAAAAAAGGGGGGGGGGGGGAGACAAAACTGACAAAAGGAAAAAAATGAAACCTTCCGAAATGGTTCTGAAAGGACCCCTTTTCGGATTCCCCTGAAAAAAAATAGGTTAAGGAATTTTAAAATTGCGTTTATTTCTTAACGGGCAAATTCCATCTTGCAGGCGTTTTGCTTGGCATTATGTCCTCACGCGCTTCCCCTCCTTCACATGACCTCTTGTAGCTTCGGCAAGCTTCTTAAGACCCCCCCCCCCCCCAAAAAAAAAGAAAAAAAATCGCTGTAATTAAATTCGTGAAAAGGCGCTTCTGAAAGACACACTCTCTCTCTTCTTTCGTTTCACAGATGAGCGCTGTCTGGTGGCAGCGTTGCCAAAGAAACTGCAGACGGACCTGGCCATCAGCGTCCACTTCAACACGCTGAGCAAGGTCCAGCTGTTCCAGGACTGTGAGCGGAACCTTCTGTACGACCTGGTGCTCAAGCTTAAACCCAACCTCTTCCTGCCGGGGGACTACATCTGTAGAAAGGTACTGTGCTTTTGCTACAGCAGTTGTCAGCGATTTTCGACGATAACTTTTTTTTTTTAATGGAGGTGCTTTGGCAGAGAAAAGGTGATTCAGGAAGTTGTGACGTAATAAATAGACAACTCCAGTCGGCAAGCCCCGAGGCCAAAGCCCCACCCCTTCACCTTGCTGTGTATTTGCAAAACACAGTACGTCCCTGACGTCGTTGTACGAGAAAAGGGTTGATTTCAAGATGAAAGAAATTGACGTAATGACCTTGTTTCCTCAAATGACGTCAAGGGACTTACTGCTTTCTTTCCATGTTTCAGTCGGTATCAAACAACATGCGCTTCCCTCGTTGTAGTGTCTGGCAAAAAAAAAAAAAACCCACTAAATTTGACCCTGCGCGCAATTTGTGTCCTTACGCCTTATAGGAAAACTGAGACTGGAATCTGGACTTGTCTCTGTTAAAATTTTCCCCGAAGTTGAAACATGAAGTAAGAGCCAGTGAACTCAGCCGGATTTACTGACAGTGAACCTTGTGTTCTCCAGGGCGAGGTGGGCAAAGAGATGTACATCGTGAGCCAGGGAAACGTGGAGGTCGTGGGAGGCGAGAACAACGAGGTCGTTCTGGCCCGCCTGTCTGAGGGCAGTGTGTTTGGCGAGATCAGCCTGTTGGCCATGTCCGGGCGAGGCAACCGGCGTACGGCTGACGTACGGTGCGCCGGCTACACGAACGTCTTCACCCTGTCCAAGACGGACTTCGAGGAAGCCATGACAGAATATCCTGAGGCTCAGAAACTGCTGAAGAAAAGAGCCAAGTAAGTTTATCTCTGTTGTTGTTTTGTCTGGGTGCTTGGTCGCTTTTGGTGGTTGGTTAGCAGCGAAATAGTCTTTGTTGCTTGCGCGGCGTTAAACCCTAAATAACTTAATTAATTGTTAGGTAGGTTGGTTGGTTGGGTGGGTGGGTAGGTGGGTGGTTGGTTGATTGGAGCGGGGACGAGGGTGATGGCAATGACGAGACAACAAGAAATTCAACCAAAAAATATTCTTTCTTGCGACCGTCGCCGTGACTTTGTGGCTTCTGATAATTATTAGAGAAATACGATTTTCTTTCAGCCTACGGACCGTTCTTGAAAAGACTAGGGCTAGACAAAGCTACTGATATAGCAACCAATCAGGGCCGTCTCTCTAGTCCTCAGTCCGCAACTGTCACCTTTCCTGCTGGCGGGGTCACTCTCACGTCCAGAAACACTCTTCGTCCACAGCCAGTCCGAAGAGACAGAATAGAAAAAAGAAAGAGGCCTAGGATGGCCGGCTTAGATGGAAGTCAAATGTCACAAATTCAACCCCTTCCGTTCACGTCCGTGGTCTTGTGCGACTTTGTGTGTGCCTGCCTGCTTTGTGTCAGAGTGGAGTGGGTGATTCCAGCGTGCGCATGCGTGAGGCGTGGTGCATGAGACAGGTCGTCTGCTACAACAACTAATACGTCTGCCAGCGTCACCACAATGGTGTCAGATGCTATACTGTGACCCAAGTGACTGATTCTGATGTGCAGAGTCAGTGCATTCAATGAAAAGTTTTCCACACGTTGTTGTACGCCTGTGTAACGTATTGAGACTTGAAGGCACGCTGGCTGGCTGGCTGGCTTTTTTTGTGCAGAAAACTGCTGAAGGAGAACGCGAAGCGGATGGAGAAGAAGCAACAGAAGGTGGAGGCGGAGGAGATCATCAAGACACCGACAGAGACGCCCAAACTGGTCAAGACGGTCATACGGGTACAGGCTGGTTTTTGTCGCATGTAGAAGCTTTAACTAGTCAGAGACAACATCTTAGTATTCTCAGTTTTTGAATGTTTGTTTTGTTTTGTTTGTTTTTTCTCCCTTTTGTCTTGTTTTGTTTGTTGTGTGTTTTTTGTGTGGGTTTTTGGGGGGTTATTTTTGTTTGTTTGTTTTGTTTGTTTGTTTTTTCGGGGGGGGGGGGGGGAGGGGTCGATCTTTTCTCTTCTAACACGATGACTTTCCTTTTCTGTTACCCTAATTAACCTAACCTTGCAGAATGTTTGGGTTTTCGGTGGGGTGGGTGGGTGTGTGTTTGGGAGTTTAACGTCCTTTTCCACCACATACGGGTGAGATCAAAGACGGGGCAACGATGAAAAAGCCAGCACGAATATTTGGCCCCAGCCGGGAGGGGTTTTCGGTGGAACTCAAGGTAGGACAAAAGACATGTAACCATAGGTAATAGTATTCTGTACTCTGATGTCTCCGCTGTTCATTTCAGGTCTTGAACCCGGAGTCCACGGTCGCTCAGCAGCTCGGTTCCTTCAAACGGACCTCGTTCTCCCGGTCTCAGGGCGGCAACCACCTCCAAGTTCCGGGCCCTGTCCCCAAGAACGCCACACGGGCACAGAGAAACATGGGCTTCGATATCAGCGACGAGCAGGTGACACGCATAAAATCTGTGTTGCGGGCGTTCTTCTCCTTCTTCTTCCAATGGCTGCCAGTGAAATTCCGCATTCAGAACAAAAATCTGCATACTTGTATTTCGCTTTTTTGAAGGAACTCTTCCGGTCTACCTCTCAAATTCCCTTACAGTCCACCAAACAGCACGCACTCTTCGTTCCTCATCTGAAAAACTACTGAACGTTCCCCGTCAAAAACCTCAAAACAGTTGGCGAGCGCGCGTTTAGCTTTGCTGCCCCGTCACTCTGGAACGCACTACCTGCCGGCCTGAGAGACCAGTCGGACATAGATCGTTTCAAGTCTGACTTGAAAACGCATCTGTTCCGGCTGGCTTTCGACTAAGCCCACTTACCTCATCCAGATTCTACTGCTGTGTGTGTGTGTGTGTGTGTGTGTGTGTGTGTGTGTGTGTGTGTGTGTGTGTGTGTGTGTGTGTGTGTGCATATTTGTTGGTATGAGTGTGGGAGTACGCGCATTGAATCACTCTGTGAGAATTTTGCGCTATATAAGTACAATTCATTGTTATGTTGTTTCCATAGTAATGGAAACAACATAATAGGACGGGCTAAAATTTCCACGTTCATAGGCAAGCATCTGTGGTACAAACGCACGTCACTGCCGATCTCCCGCAGAGACGATTATGCAAGTGTAACTCTGACAATGACGTAAGAAAACTTGCGTCATCGATGCTGACGCGTATGGTGTTCCGAACGCACTTCTCCTCCTCAGTGAGTGCCGTCTGTGCGGATGTGTGTGCGTGTGTGCGTGTGTGCGTGCGTGTGTGCGTGCGTGTGTGCGTGTGTGCGTGTGTGCGTGTGTGAATTGTGTCCGGGCCCGTTTCTTCGAAGATACTTAACCGAATGGCTTCAAATTTGGGGTATCCAAATTTATCAAAATGTTACATTAGACGATTCAAGCGTGTGATGATTGCTTAAGTGATTTGGGAGTTATCGCCCTTTTGAGACAAGTTGGTTGTCTTTCGTGTACAGGCGTAATATTTATTTAAATCACTCAATTGTTTGGCAGTAGATAGCTTGAATACGGACTCTGAATTGACTCACTACTAGAAAATGGTCGCTCTTATAGTTTTCATGTAAACCGAGCCTGAGTTGACATTGCATGTGAACCCAGTTCAGATGCCTATTTCTCCGAAAATACTAAACCGATCGATTTCAAATTTGGGGTTTCTAAATGAATCAAGATTGTTGAATAGAAGGCCCGATCCAGGTACGATTGCACACATGATTTGCGAGTTATCGCCCTTTTCAAAAAAAGTGGCTTTCTGGCGTTTAAAGGCGTAATATTTACCTAAACCACTCCATTTTTGGGACATAGATAGCATGAATACGGACTCTCAACTGAGTGAATTTTGGAGGTTGTCGCTTTTATACTTTTGGCGTAAACCGTACCTGATGAAAGTGCTGGTGAACACACTTTAGATCTCAAAATCGCTCCTACTATACATAGATAATGAGCCTGGGGTGCCATAAAAAATATACAAAAAAAATTAGAAAAATTCACTGCAGCCGTTGTCGTCAGTTGACTCGAAAATTTGTACTCGAAGCACATTTCCTTTACACAAGCCACACGCCTCACAAACATCGCAGAAAAGGCACACGCGCACTGACGCAAAACTGTATCAGCGTCAGTTTGCCGACGTCATGTTTGATTGACGTGGGGGTGTGTCGTCACTTTTCGGAAGTTCTCTATTTGTAGACGGGGAAAGCGGGAGTTTCATTGATGTAGTGAGCTTTGTTTTTCCCACTGACTCTCACTCAATAGCATAGTAGAGTGAGAGAACACCACATAGGTCTCAATGGAGCACATGCACAAACGCGGCTCGCGCAAGTCTGCGTGCGTGCGTGCGTGCGTGCGTGCGTGCGCGCGCGCGTATGTCTGTGTGTGTCTGTGTGCGCGCGCGCGCAGCAGACATAACACATAGTGAAAAAACGTTCGCCGCGCAGACTTGTCTGTTAAACACATTGAGCCGGTATAAATTCGATCTTTACACTGCGCAGCAGCAACACTTCAATTTTCATGGGGCTGCTTTCATTGCAAGAATTGTATCCGAGTCAAAGTTATTACGTCAAATGTATTATGCGTCATCCCAATGAGGAAAACGTCATAGATTTCAAAGAAAACAACTTGACGTCTCTCTTCCAAAACCAAGATTGGTCTGACAAGCCCGGTCAGTTGTTTCCATTGAGAGAGAGAGAGAGAGAGAGTGTGTGTGTGTGTGTGTGTGTGTGTGTGTGTGTGTGTGTGTGTGTGTGTGTGTGTGTGTGTGTGTCCTCCCGTATACATGGCATTACAAAAGAACGACCGTGACGACAGCAGGTGATTAAATGGAAACAACATATTGGGCTGGTCAGTGGCCATCTTGTTATTATTATTATTTCAATGAACTGACCAACCTCAACATCTTGAGGACCACTGTCAGTGTAGTTGTACATGCTAACCACTACACTACACGGAACGGAGCGCATGCTCGTTTACGGTGCCTGTCATGCAGTCGTGTACACACCACACATGCGTACGTACCAAGTGTGCAAGTTTAAAATTCCCATTCCACGGATTCCGGGGGGAAGCAGTCCTCATTTCCCAGTAACAGGATAATAGATTTATAGAGATCCCCCTAGACCGAGATGTCAAGGAGTGTTTTTTGTTTGTTTTGTTGGTTTTTTTTTAATTGTTGCATTCTGTCTATGTGTCGCAGCTTAACGCCAAGCCTCCCGAACCACCCGAGGACGACCTCGACAAGGACGACATGGACACCGAAGAGGAGGAAGACGAACTGCTGGTCGTGGAGCGGATAGAGCAAGATCTCCCCGATCTCCCTGACTTGCCTCAAGACCGTGACGTCCGTGACGAGCCGTTTAACGTTCCGAATGACGTCGACCAAAACGACAACAGTGACGTCTTCCAGAACTGCGAGGACATCCTCAATGACACCGACCTTGACTTCGGTGACGGGGCAAATGTCAAGGTCGCGGAAGGTCACGACGGGAGTGACCTTGCTAAGGTGGCCAGCGAAGGTAACGTGCCGGAAACGACGCAGGAGAGTGCAGATGAAGGGGAGGTAACCGAGACAGCCGTGGGGGCGGAGGGAGTGAAGGAAGGGGAGGAGGGAACTGAGAAATCCAGGAACAGGAGCAGACACGGTTCGCTGAGGAAACAGGTGGAAGAAGGGGAGGCAATAAATACCAGCGTGGAGAGTCAAGACTCCGGTAAGAGAGAGTGACAATGACATTTTATTCCTGAAGGATGAAAGATCATTTGTCCTGTCTTTGCTGCTGCTACAACACACACACCAACACACACACACACACACACACACACACACACACACACACACACACACACACACACACACAGCGAAAGAGAGCGCAGCTTATTTTAACTTCAAATCAGCCCCTCTCAATTGTGTGTTAATTGTGGAATTTATATCCAGGTGTTTACAGTGAAATTCTTCTATTGGACTTTTCCATGACCTCACTCGCGTGTGTGTGTGTGTGTGTGTGTGTGTGTGTGTGTGTGTGTGTGTGTGTGTGTGTGTGTGTGTGTGTGTGTGTGTGTGTGCAGGCCTGCCAAGCCCGAGCACGTCGAAGTCAGTAAGCCAGCAAGACAGCAAGGATTCCTTCAACTCCCTTGACATGGCTTCCGCACGTGAACAGCAGCCGCTGCTGCAACAACAACAACAACAACAGCAACAACAACAACATCAGGAAGTTGCTGTGGCCGCTGCTGCTGGTGAAAGGGACACTTGTGGTTGTCATGGCAGCATGGAGAAGTGCGAAGCTCACGCCATTTTGTCCGCGAAAGCGTCAAGCGGAAGTGACGTTTCTCAGGTGATTCTGACATTACGCCCGCTACTTAGACCATGAAGTCTCACTAGCTCAACAGTACAGAGGGATAGAACGTTCCAGAACGTTCAGACTGCTGCTCGCTTGATATGTGGACCGTTCCGGTAGCCCTTAGTAACTGTTGCTAAGGCTCATAAACGATGCAGTCCTGACAGAGAACTAATAAAGCACATAAAAGGTTCAC
This sequence comes from Batillaria attramentaria, assembly GCA_018292915.2. Lineage (NCBI taxonomy): Eukaryota > Metazoa > Mollusca > Gastropoda > Batillariidae > Batillaria > Batillaria attramentaria. Next base: position 374,697 of record JACVVK020000418.1, on the reverse strand, counting down.
AGAGATGAGGGTGTCTGTGATTTAATTTTCTTCTTTTTAACAAACAAACGAACGAAGGAAGAGATTTCATTTTAGCAGGTGACTTACTAGAACTAACCAACTTACAAAACTCAGTTGCAAACTATTTTAATAGTATTTGCGATTTTTTTCCTAACAGTTTGTCGAAATTTGTATAAATTATTATTCGTATGAAATGCCTATTAAGTAAATGCGAACCTTTTTGCCAAATATTTACATTTTTTTGTGTGATATTTTTATAACTATGTGCGATTTTTTTTAACTCTTTGCGAATTTTGTATAAACTTTTTGCGGAACTTTTGTAAACTAATGACCTGCTTCATTAACAAACTAAAGTTACACTTTCTCATAGCTTCCAACTGACAACGAGTCTCTTAATAAACTTAACTCCTGTTTTGTTTTTTGTTTTGTTGTTGTTGTTGTTGTTTTGTTGTTGGTTTTTTTGTTTGTTTGTTTGTTTTTTTTTTTTTGGGGGGGGGGTATTTTTATGTTGTTTCCATAGTAATGGAAACAACATAATAGGACGGGCTAAAATTTCCACGTTCATAGGCAAGCATCTGTGGTACAAACGCACGTCACTGCCGATCTCCCGCAGAGACGATTTTGCAAGTGTAACTCTGACAATGACGTAAGAAAACTTGCGTCATCGATGCTGACGCGTATGGTGTTCCGAACGCACTTCTCCTCCTCAGTGAGTGCCGTCTGTGCGGATGTGTGTGCGTGTGTGTGTGCGTGTGTGAATTGTGTCCAGGCCCGTTTCTTCGAAAATACTCAACCGAATGGCTTCAAATTTGGGGTATCCAAATATATCAAAATGTTACATTAGACGATTCAAGCGTGTGATGATTGCTTAAGTGATTTGGGAGTTATCGCCCTTTTGAGACAAGTTGGTTGTCTTTCGTGTACAGGCGTAATATTTATTTAAATCACTCAATTTTTTGGCAGTAGATAGCTTGAATACGGACTCTGAACAGAATCACTACTAGAAAATGGTCACTCTTATAGTTTTCATGTAAACCGAGCCTGAGTTGACATTGCATGTGAACCCAGTTTAGATGCCTATTTCTCCGAAAATACTGAACCGATCGATTTCAAATTTGGGATTTCTAAATGAATCAAGATTGTTGAATAGAAGGCCCGATCCAGGTACGATTGCACACATGATTTGCGAGTTATCGCCCTTTTCAGAAAAAGTGGCTTTCTGGCGTTTAAAGGCGTAATATTTACCTAAACCACTCCATTTTTTGGACATAGATAGCATGAATACGGACTCTCAACGAAGTGAATTTTGGATGTTGTCGCTTTTATACTTTTGGCGTAAGCCGTACCTGATGAAAGTGCTGGTGAACACACTTTAGATCTCAAAATCGCTCCTACTATACATAGATAATGAGCCTGGGGTGCCATAAAAAATATACAAAAAAATTAGAAAAATTCACTGCAGCCGTTGTCGTCAGTTGACTCGAAAATTTGTACTCGAAGCACATTTCCTTTACACAAGCCACACGCCTCACAAACATCGCAGAAAAGGCACACGCGCACTGACGCAAAACTGTATCAGCGTCAGTTTGCCGACGTCATGTTTGATTGACGTGGGGGTGTGTCGTCACTTTTCGGAAGTTCTCTATTTGTAGACGGGGAAAGCGGGAGTTTCATTGATGTAGTGAGCTTTGTTTTTTCCACTGACTCTCACTCAATAGCATAGTAGAGTGAGAGAACACCACATAGGTCTCAATGGAGCACATGCACAAACGCGGCTCGCGCAAGTCTGCGTGCGTGCGTGCGTGCGCGCGCGCGCGCGTATGTCTGTGTGTGTCTGTGTGCGCGCGCGCGCAGCAGACATAACACATAGTGAAAAAACGTTCGCCGCGCAGACTTGTCTGTTAAACACATTGAGCCGGTATAAATTTGATCTTTACACTGCGCAGCAGCAACACTTCAATTTTCATGGGGCTGCTTTCATTGCAAGAATTGTATCCGAGTCAAAGTTATTACGTCAAATGTATTATGCGTCATCCCAATGAGGAAAACGTCATAGATTTCAAAAAAAAACAACTTGACGTCTTCCAAAACCAAGATTGGTCTGACAAGCCCGGTCAGTTGTTTCCATTCAGAGAGAGAGAGAGAGAGAGAGAGAGAGAGAGAGTGTGTGTGTGTGTGTGTGTGTGTGTATGTGTGTGTGTGTGTGTGTGTGTGTGTGTGTGTCCTCCCGAATACATGGCATTACAAAAGAACGACCGTGACGACAGCAGGTGATTAAATGGAAACAACATATTGGGCTGGTCAGTGGCCATCTTGTTTTTTTTTTCTCTCTCTCTATCCAACACACTCACATACTCATCCACTCACGCTCACGTTCTCACTAACTTCTTCCCCTACAGGACGACATCCCCATCCCTTTACCAGTGCCAGGTCGGGTGAGAAAGGTCAGCACAGTGTCCTTGCCCCAGCTGCCCACGGAGGGAGGGGGTCGGACCTCCTCAGCCTCCGACCACAGCCTCGTCCACAGGAGCAGCGACTCGCGGGTAGTGATGCACAGCAATGACCACGCCGGGGAAGCTGGAGTCGTCGTGCCGCTCATGACTCCAGTGGAGACCTCTGTGGACCTGGAAAAGAGGCTGGAGAGGCTGGGCAACTTCTCGCAGCTGAACGGAGACTCCAGCAGGAAGAGCTCCAACGAGTCGCAGTGCATGATCCCGCCCGAGAACCAGATCACGTGCGCGGTCGAGATTCACCGAGAGAAGACGAAGACGCCGACGGCCATGTTGTCCATGACGGAGCAGCCCGCGACGGGCACGGCCGGCTCCACGCCTCGCACCAGCCCCAGCCCCTCCCGGGTGCAGCTGCCCTATGAGTGTGGGTCCATGCGTGAGACGATCGTGTGAGAACAGAGCTGCCTGTGTGCGATTTGCAGAGATGCATGGCAATGACCCACCCGTCATGCCAGCCCCAGTTCCACACTAGCACAGCTATCGTACGAGTGAGGGTCCACGCGAGACGAGACGCTCAGCAATGTCCCACTCCGAATACCAGCATAGCAATGCCCGATTATGTGAGAACACTGAAACACTGCTTGTTGGTGACGGCAAAGAAAGCATCTGTGTTTTTCCTCTAGAAGATGCATAGCCGTGTCCCGCTCTCCGTACAAGCAACAACCCCGCACGGACACAGCTGTCGTACGGAGTCCATGCGATTGGCGATCGTGTGAGGACAGTGTTAAAACTGTTGGTGGTCAGCAGCGAGTGTACTGTGCGTCCTCTTCAAGCAGATGCACAGTGTCCTACTCATCCTACAAGCCCCGGTCCCTCAGGATTCTGAGAGCGCGCGTATGAGAGAAATTATCGTCTGCCAATAGTTAATAAATGCTCGGTCATCAACAGAGAACACAGCAATCTTCGTACAGTCCTCTAGTTCTACAATGCTCCTTCCCGCAGCAGATGCATAGCAATGCCCCGCACTCCCTACCAGCCCCAGGCCCTCACAAGTACAGCTTCCGTAGAGTGTGGATTTGTGCGAGAGACAGTTGTGTGAGAACAGTGTGAAAACTATTTGTTGGTGGTGAGAGGAGAGTACAGCAGTGTCTGGTTATAAACCGGCGCTTCGCGATGTCCTCCTTATCAGTGTGAACGTCCCACTCCTCGTACCAGCTCATCTGAGCCACCTGGTCAGAGCCAACACCGATGAGGGACAAAGTCAACGGCGACCTGGAGGCCCCCCGGAGGACCGCTGCATACGCGAGGACAGCTGGCGTCCTCATGTAACGAAGTGATCGACGAAGAAGAAGGGCTCTTCAGAATGACTGGATGCTAGGAACTTTCCGACCAGGCTCTTGCAAGGTGTTCCACAGAGTGGGAGCAGCATCTGGCACCTGGGCGCTTTTTGCTGGTGTTGTCGCTGTAGGCTGGGAATGGTAAAGCGGGGCTGAGAACAGGAGCGAATGGATGTGGACGGCGTGTACGGAACAATCTGCTCTTGGAGGCACTGTGGTGAAGATCTCTCTAGGAGGTGCTGCTGTGCAGATCCCTCTTGTAGGTAGTGTGGTGCAGATCCCTCTTGGAGTTAAAGTGATGTAGATCCGTCTTGGAGTTAAAGTGATGTAGATCCCTCTTGGAGGTACTATGGTGCAGATTCCTTTTGGAGGTACTGTGGTGCAGATTCCTCTTGGAGGTACTGTGGTGCAGATCCCTCTTGGAGGTAGTGTGGTGCAGATCCCTCTTGGAGGTACTGTAGTGCAGATCCCTCTTGGAGGTAGTGTGGTGCAGATCCCTCTTGGAGGTACAGTGGTGCAGATCCCTCTTGGAGGTACTGTAGTGCAGATCCGCGGAGACGCTTGAGGGTTAAGCAAAGAACCATGTACTCGATGCGCTGTTGGACGAGAAGCCGGTGAAGTTGTGGACTGGAGAAATGTGTTCTGTTGCCCTGGTTTGAAGCAGCAGCGATCTCCATGTCAGCTAGCCAAGTAAAGGCTGATTACGAGTCTGTGTGTTTGTGGATACTGCGACTGGAGCAAAGAAAGGAGTTATAAATGGATTTTTGCGTGAGATTTGTAATAATTGTTATACATGCATCCATGTGAGGCGGCCAAGAAAGGACTTGAGAAAGTGTTTTGGATAAAACCCCGGGATCACTGTGTATCTGCTGCTAAACGTACTTAGGGATACTTCGGGATACACGATGTGAAAAGGTGTGAGTGAGAGTCCATGTGTGGAATTGTTTACTACAGCATATAATCTAGACATTTTCATGCTGGGGAAAAAATGCTGTGATAGTTGGTATAAGTGTGTGAATCAACTGTTGACACTTGTTTGAAACTCAATGTAAATAACACAATGATCGACATGAAGTTTGTGATTTAACACCATACGCGAGGACAGTTTCTTCGGAACTTGCGCATAGGTGGAAGGGAAAAAAAAAACCACAACGGTTAGTGTCGACGAAAACTTTTGCGGATAAAAATCATTCCTGTGACACGAGGAAAACTGACAGTTAATTTTGTTTGGAAAATATTCTGTGCTTGTTAACACAGAGATATTTGAAAGAGGAGCGTGCCGACTACGGACATCTCCTACGAATGTGGCCTTGGTACTGGAGTGTGGTGTTGTGGGTGGGAAATACAAAACTGTTAGCATGTTATGGATTGGTAAAAAAAAAAAAAAAAAAAAAAAAAAAAAAGGCACGTACAGACGTACAGACAGTGGCTTGTACTTGCGTCGTGGTCGTGGTCGAATTACACCTGAAGAATTTCAAGTTCTTTAAGGCTTTACAATGACATTCTCCTTCGATCCTAGCAAGAGGTATGGAGACAGGGATATCAGAATGCTAGCGCTGATAAATCTTTATTGTTTATACGTTTTCGTAGATTACGTGTGCACGTAGATTATGTTGCAGACTCACCCTTCTCCTGATTTGGCTGTGCGTAGAATTTATTAACTTGAAAAAACGAATCCATTTTCCTTATGTTACGCGGCGTAAAGCCTTAACTAACTAACTAACTAACTAACTAACTAACTAACTAACTAACCATTTTCCTTATGTATAAATAATGATGGCATTTTTTGTGAATTGATTTTTGATTTATTTCATTTATTTAGATGTCAGTAGCTTTTTGCAGTGTCTAACTTTATCAAACTGAGCCGTGTGATAAAACTGCCACCTTTAAAAGTATCTATAATGCTCCCCCCCCCCCCCCTTTCCTTCCCAAAAACATGGATTCATCTTCGACGTGTGATTTGTTCTGAATATATTGCAGTACTTGTGGTGGTAAAAGTTAAGCTTAGTCATGGACTGTGATACTATTTAGAATGATATTGCCTGCTGGTCTTGCTCATATATATATATAATGGCAACAAAAACTTGATAAGGTGTCCTGGGCGTATGTCGTCAGTTTCGATTCACGTTTTGAATCTTACTCAGAATTGAGTAATCTGGGTGATCCCCCTTGCAACACGCTTGCTGTACACTGTTAGTGTTTCGAGGGGATATTTTAATTGAAAAAGAAATTAAGCATCAAATTCAAATTACATTGTTGTTCCTTAGGGGAAATTCATTTGGCGCTTTGGACGGAACGGAACAATGTTAAAGAATACAGGGTGGACTGTATCGCGTGCGCGCGCGCGCGTGCGCACACACACACGCACACACACACACACACACGCACACACACACACACACACACACACACACACACACGACCACAACCATCTGCAGGAATCTCAAAATATTTAATGTGCTGTTTTCGGGTCTGCGTCATTCCAAAGAGAAGCTGGCTGTAAGAAAGCCTTTGAGTTTGCTAAGTTTCTGTTATCGTTTTCGTTTATCATTCATGAATTTAAATGCTGCAATATCCGCCCTGACTTCACACGCTTTTTGTTTTGTTTGGAGATTTTGCTGCATGTACATGTATAACTATCGTTGTTTTGGTGAAAAGCGGCTGAACAAACAGATCTTACACTGATACACACCGACTTTGCCTATGCTTATTGTGTGTGTGTGTGTGTGTGTGTGTGTGTGTGTGTGTGTGTGTGTGTGTGTGTGCGCGCGCGCGCGCGCTGGTTGTTTTCCAGACATGTATGATAATCCATCTCTGTTCCTTGTAACTTGAAATAAATAAACCCAACTGTCACACCGACAAAAAAAAAAGCCAAAATACGTTAAAAATGACCATTTCATCGTATTCAGCAGTGTCTCGGTTTTCAGAAAATACCTAGGTTTAGCGGGCAAACTCAAGTGTCCCACTCGGGGCAAAGAAGTTTTCCTTCTCGAATATGGCACCGTTCATTCGGGCCGATCGTCGGGTGTTCTCTCCGGGTACTCCGGCTTCCTCCCCCTCTGCTTTGGAAATGTTCAGCCCAGCAAATTTGAAAAATAAATGCAATTCTAAATTCCGAAATTTAAATAGCCGAGCTGACCCTTCGCACCACGTGATTGTAATGTGCATGTGTTTATGTCCAGTGTGTGAGAGAATCCGTGTGATTCACGTGAGCGTGCGTGTTGGGTTCCAGTTCGGGGCGCTTTGAGCCGATTCATGAAACTGAGTAAAGCGTCTATATAATACTTTTTTTTTAAATCGGTTTTCTTGTTGCAAGATGCTCCTCGCTTTTAGTCCCTTTGTTTTTAGTAGAAACATAGCATCCCATCCGGGTAGTCTAGGGAGATTCCCGTATCCCATCCGGGGATTTCAAGTTATTTATGTTAGCCTATTCCATCCAGGCTCTTCGAATCCCTTTCGTGCCCTTCTCTGTGATTGTGATCAGCATGCCGTCTTGCACAAGCCATTGCGGAGGCCAGTAAATCTGACACAAAACCAATAGTACGGTTCCTTAAGCGCACGGTTACGCGACTGCCAGTCTGCATGTTGCCGTACTCGGCTGCCTGCTGGCGGGCAAGTGTGCCGCGGCACACGCAGCCTGCGCCGTTGCAAGGTTTGGGCAGTGATTGGTCAGTTGGCTGTACGGGCTGCCTGTGGCTAGCTGGCTGCCAGGAAAAATAGAACGGCTTTCTATTCCCGCGCCTGCACCGGCAACGGGGATTTGCCAGCTGGCAGCCAGCGATTTAATTAGGGTTGCCAGCGTTGCCAGCCCTGCAAGTACCAATCCTGGCAACGTGTAGCAGCGGCCCTTAGGAAAAATCGTTACACACCGGACAAAAGCACCAAATATTTGCTGGTGATTTTTTTTTTTTAAAGCACGTTTTATTGAAATTTATCCGTGGTCCCCGCATATTCACGTTAAGCTCCGGGTCCATGTCACGTGACAGTTTGTCCAAATGCATAACGCGTAATTGACAGTAAGCACTACATACGCTTTACATCTTGCGCATAAAATCCATTTTAAGCAGTTTCAAAGCGAGGCTAATGCTTTTGTTACAGAAAAACAGAACGCTTATCCTAGGCAAGAAACAAGCAGGAAAAAGCGTCTAAATATGAGCAAACAAGGTCCACGTCACTGACGTGGCATTTTGTCACATCCGCGCACGGCGCGTCACTGACAATAAGTACCGCAAACGCTTCGCTGCACACACAATACCTGTAATTTTAAGCAGCCGGTTTCAATGCGTGAGTGTTTTGGGAGTTTAACGTCCTTTTCCACCACGTATGGGTGATATCAAAGACGGGGCAACGAGAAAAAGGCCAGCACAAATACAGTCTTCACAAAAAGTTAAGGACCAGTCAACATAATGGGTGACAGTTTCAATAAATCAGAAAAAATAAACGAATAAGATTTTTCCCGTAAAATTCGGTAGCAAGGTTAAGGGGTAATTAGTGAACATGGCGACCACTGTGTGGATGGCACGTGCGCGTCACACAGCATGCTTGGCGCGTTTGAAAATCTGCAATTTCGGCAAAACTAGACCGAGTTTCAGTGTTCAGTGAGCGATACCTGGGGCTTTCTGCACGGCAAAAATGAGATGCAGGTCAAAGAATGCATCCCTGGTTATGAACTGTGCTCATTTGTTTGCCTTCATAAGCCGCCGTTTCAGCGATGTTCAGCACTACACCAGCATGCCACCACGACAAAAGTTGAATGATATTTGCAAGTGGTCCTTAACTTTTTGTGAAGGCTGTATTTCAGAGGTTAGGTAAAGCACTTTCATTTAAACTGATTTAAATCTCCCCCTGTGATGATACCTCGGCCTGGCAACTGAGGGTCGGAAAGTTGGTGGGAGTGTTGTACGTAGCAAAACGAAGATACGGTATTTTTTGTAGAGAAAAGTCTAGTCAGTCTTGGCAAGGCCTGAAGTCTTGATGAAATTATCAGAAGCCTAGATAGCTTCAAGGTAAACCTGCATATCACAACAGATAAGATTGAGGAGCGTAAGAGTCTTTTAGTTTTACATACTTACATCACAAGTACGACTACAATTGTCAGCATCCCCTTCATGACGCGTCTGGACGTCTGTGTCGCGTGCAAAAAGATGTCAGCATCGCAGCGACAGGCTGACGGACATAACACGTTGGACAACTGTCAACACAACGCCCGACAGCACCACCAGCACCATCACTACCAGCTGAAGAGATTACCACGGACATGCAGCTTTCATTAACCCGATTTACCTGCCGTTATGTCAGGATAGTATCAAACGCACGTATTGTAAGTCTTTTAGTGTCTTGCTTTTCGCTGCTCACCGTTGCTATTTTTTCTAAGGTTTCTGCTGGCTTATCGCTGAAAGCTGTCCAATTTATGATTTGTTGTTGTTGTTGTTGTTGTTGTTGTTGTTGTTGTTCTTATCACTGGTCCTTTTTCTCATTAATTTTGTGCTTTGTTTTATCTAGGGTGCGTGTGTTCGGTCTTTGTTTTGATTGATTCGCGCTTTAATGGTCTCTGCCTGTCCTTTATCATTTTACTTGTGTTATTTGTTCTTAATCTGTGCTGTTTTACTTTATTAGTTGTTCTCGCCTAGTGTTCGTTGAGACAATGTGTTGTTTTATGTTTTTTACTTCATTTTTTTAGATTCTAAGGCGCTTACAGCTCGTTCCCTGGGGATAGACGCCCTATAGATAGTAGAAGTATAGTAGCAGTAGTAGTAGTAGAAGTAGAAGTAGCGGTAGTAGCAGCGGCAGTAGTAGTAGCAGTAGCAGCGGCAGTAGTAGTAGTAGTAGTGGTAGTAGCAGCGGCAGTAGTAGCAGCAGTAGCGGTAGTAGCAGCGGCAGTAGCAGTAGCAGAGGCAGTAGTAGTAGTAGCAGTAGTAGTAGCGGTAGTAGCAGCGGCAGTAGTAGCAGCAGTAGCGGTAGTAGCAGCGGCAGCAGTAGTAGCAGTAGTAGTAGCAGCAGTAGCAGCGGCAGTAGTAGTAGTAGTAGCAGCAGCAGCAGTAGCAGTAGTAGTAGAAGCTGTAGCAGTAGTAGTAGAAGCTGTAGCAGTAGTAGTAGTAATATTACCTAGCAGTTCTCCAATAGCTAAAGTCCAACATTAGGCTACTCCAGTTCTGGTGTGTATAAAACCTCGCGTGACAGTTATGATGTATAGCAAGTCAACGGCGTTCCACCGTGGAAGCGTTTTTATGTGTAATGTGACCTGCCATTACGTGTCAAGATAACCTGCCATCAAAATCCCCCGGGTCGTTTCTCTTTCAGTGCGTCCTACCGAATGGCCGACATTCACTTCTCTGCATTTGTGTGCTTAGGCAAAAAAATGCACTGTAGCCTGTCGTCATGACAGCTCTGTGTTGTACCCCTGCATAGACGGATACAAGATTCGCCCGTTCAACACTGACGCTATACCTGGCTGGAGTACCCGCGGTGACACCAAGCAGTTGGGCCGTTCTTTTTACTGCATTACCCGCATGGAAAACGTACACAACGGTAACCAGCAAAAAGAAAACCCGTTTCTAAGGGAGATCACACAAACAAACAAACAATAACAAGCAGAAAACATTTGGATTTCTTTCATTTGTGGCAAGGCCACACTTGGTTGAAATTGAACAACAAACAAACAAACAAAAGCCCGTGTGTGTGTGTGTGGGTGTGTGTGAAAGACTTATATGTACTGGTATGTGCGTGCGTGTGTGTGTGTGTGTGTGTGTGTGTGTGTGTGTGTGCGTGCGTGCGTGTGTGTGTGTGTGAGTGTGAGTGTGTGTGTGTGTGTGTGTGAAAGATTGCTTATATGTACTGGTGTGTGTGTGTGTGTGTGTGTGTGTGTGTGTGTGTGTGTGTGTGTGTGTGTAGTTTAATTTTTTCATAGGTGAGGCTTCTGTTACTGCAAGTTTATTTTTAATTATTACGTCTTATTGTTTTATGGTGGCCTAGGATTTCCCTTCTGAGATTTACAAAGTAATTTGAATATAATACATTCACGTGTCGACTCCTTTTGTGGTGCCTGCCGTTTTACTGTCTTACTGAGGGCAGGTCGGCGTTACGGGACAGGCGGGGACAAGGAAACAGAGTAACAATATATACTATAGGTAGATTTTCCACTGAACTTCCGTTTAATACTAACGTCCAGCAGAAAAGAGTAAAATTATTCAACACAGTGAATAAGTCTACACGTAGACACACAGAAGGTTTCTCAATCCATAGTGCAACTACACGTTCAGCTTAGTAAATCACATGCAGAATCTAAATGCTCAAACCACCTCCCTCGACCTGTTCTACAGCCACCTTCTCCCAACCCTGCCCCTACCCGTCCCTGAATCAAACCCAGTTACCGCCTCCGTTGAGACATATTGCAGTTTTCAATAGCTGTCTAACCGTGGCATGAACACATAAAGACGTCAACCGACTACAGAGTGTTGAGACCCACGCTGTGGCGAATCTCCCTATTTTCTTTATGCACCTCGCAGTGTATAGCCCTTTCAAATCGAAAATAAAAAAAAAATTAAAAAGCCGACGGAGTTAGCAGCGTTGAGTCACAGGAAACTCGGCCAATTTACAAAAGTTTGACGCCATATCTTTAGGATTAAGGGCAACCTGCACCTAACTGTGCTAGGTATTAGTTCAGTTGACGTGCTGTTACCGTAGAGAACAGACGTTTTCACCGACGACGAGTGGGTTTGACATGCACAACGGCAGGACTATATAAAGAGGCAAGTCAAACTAATGTTTTCACGTATCTATTGCTGAAATAGCCCATATCTTGAGGTGAATTTGTATTGCGTGGTAATAATTTATCATAGATTAGGGGTGTTTTCCTTTGGTCTCACTGGTGGTGTATTTGCTGTGATTTCACACATCACACGACCACCACCCCCACCCTGTCTCTCTCTCTCCATTTTGTTTAGATTAGAGATGTTCAGCGGATTGAAACAATAACAGCAAGCTCGATAATAAACTGCTCGAAACCTGTTGCTATTAATATTTTTCTGTCTGACAGGGCTTATGGAGTCAGTATGACCTTGTGTGAAGTATGATTATGAACATAATCATACTAACTTCAGTTAAAATTTAGAGCTGTTTTTATCTGTAAATTATCCTCTATCACCGGTTAATGCAGAGTGTAGTCTAGCTGTGTTATAAAAAAAAATAGTGTGTGGTGTTTTGCTATGATTTAAGCAGACAACTCAGGAGATTCGTGTCAGACACCGTGAAACGTGTGACTTCTGGTCAAGGCAAATATGGAGGAGGAAAAACGACTCGTCGAGGCCCAGCTATCCGAACTGAAAAAGGCGGCAGACTATATAAGAGACGCTATATCGCAGCTACACTCAGCAGAGCAAGACGTGGGGAGGAAAATAGAACAGCTGACCGAGTACATTAACCTCCCTCCTCGAGACGTCAGCGAACGCGGGCGGTGGGTGAGAGAGGCATGTAAACCTCCCAGTAGGGACGTTCTGGACAGTCTGAAACGTGACGTCACAAACCTGACAAGGCAGAATTCCGAAGGCGGTCATGTGAGTCCAAGTTAAACTAACCTTGTGCTGTTCTACTCGTGTCGGATGGTGTGAATTTTCATTTGACCACCCCCCCCCCCCCACACACACACACACATCCCATTAGCGATGCCTGGCACTACGATCAAGGTCCAATCTTAGTCGACAGCATTACATCTCTGCCTATGTAAACGATGACGATGACGATAATAGTGATCATGATCGATCATACTTCATGATGAAATAAGATAAACTTTATTGTCCCAGAAGGGAAACTTGCTTCGTCTGCATTTGTATGAGATACAATAAAACTGATATCGATTGTGCACTTTGGGCACACTGTTGTAAGATCAAGACAGCGCACCTCGCGTACATTGTAGTCAAAGGCAATTTATCTGAGGCACGATGTTCTAATATACTACCACAGTACGCGATCCCTTTCAGTGGTGCATGAATTCGGTTACAGACGCACACGCCATCTATTGGAAAAGAGAGGAGTCAACCAACTGCCAACTCAGTCGGTAAGTGGAGGCCAATCGTACAAACACTAAGCCGTCTTTACGTTTCAACAAGCCGGTGCGCAGAATTTCAATGCAGTCTGGCACAAGCGTAAATTTATTTATGTCTGGCATTCTTAAGACAGGGAAAAGTGTTCCAGATAAACTGCCGCGTGTTCGCATCTTTATGCACTCCACTGATACCACAGGCAAAATCCTTCACTAAGTACAACACGACCCGAGAGGCAGATATTGGCGGAGTTGTCCACGTTCAGTGAATTTATTAACAATACGGAAAAGCAAATTCCCAGAATAAGGATTAATAAACATACAAGTCCAACATTCTTGGAGAAAAGCAGTATTACGAATTCCACTACTGTTTTGGGGGCTGAACCCGCCTTACGATGTACATTGAGAGACTGAAAGGAAAAAAAAAAAAGCTTTGCGGTTAAGTCAACTGAAACTCTTAGATGCAAGCAAAAAGCTTTCTTCTCTGTCACCTTCTTCAAACTACACATACGGCCCTACCCCCGAAAACCAGCCTATAATAGTATAGTACATACAGCTGCAAGATGCCCGTACTACTTTCAAACCTACTCTTAGGCTGTCAAAGGAATGAGCAGTCTTAACCAACACGAGCAATCCAAGCAAAATGTCAGAACCTTTTAGCTCATGTGGTGTACAGCGCTTACTGCAAAACACCAACATATAGAAGCGAAGAGCTAAAGTTTAACAGGTTAAACCAACAGGTCAAAAGGAAGACGGCCAGCGAGTTCCGGCGGACACACCGGGCGTCAAAATCCACGCACAGCACGTGCAGAACCTGAGGATCTTCAATGTCGTATTGAACGCTGGAGGCGTGGTCACGCAGGGTGAGGGATAACGGCCCTGTAGACAGGGTCATTTAACAATGTTTCATAAAGGTACTGGGAAATTCAGCACCAGACACTGCAATGACCCTAATTAATGAAGTATCATCTAATCTAATCATCTAATATGATCTTATTCTGGAACGAGTCAGTGCAAATCTTTTTCTAGGGAAGGGGGAAATGTATTCACAATAAAGCACTTGTTTATTTTCAAATATGCATGCAGTTATTTATCGTGTTTGCTATGTATAGACCAAAGACGATGGAAACAGTCAGGTCAAATAGGTCAAAACACGACTTGCATAACGAGGAAAACTGCCTTTGTTTTGAAGTGTCAAACTGCATGATGTTTAGCCAGTAGATAGATGAAATTTCTCTGTAAAAGTATGAAGAATCGGGTACGCCCAATTTCATTTTCTGACATGGGAGTCCTTTTGTCGTTCGCCAGAGAGAACGAACGAACGAAACTTTATTTCACAAGGATAAAAGATTAGGTGCGCAGACCTTTTTTTCGATCTTGTCCTTGTTAAACTATAAAAACTAGGAAAACTGCAACTATTTCTTAAAACACACACACACACACACACACACACACACACACACACACACACACACACACACACACACACACAATTAGCGTAGATATACATAAACAAGAAAAGCATGACATCAATGAATGTGTCAAATGCTAAATAAAGTAGGAACGTGACCACTACAAGGTATTTACTAGATACTTCAATAGTCTGGCTTTGAAAGTTTTAACCGTTGGCGCTGATGTGATGTGTTTTGAGAGAGAGAGAAAGGAGTGTAAACTTCCTCTGTGTTGTTCATCTGTAGACTCACCTCCTGACGTCGGGATTCCAAGACGCGTGCACCACCAAGTAGATATACAGCGCTGCCAGAATAGTGTCAATATTGACCTTCAGCAAGTGCACGTGACACCCGGTGTTGGAGCCTGTCTTCAGGAAGCAGGTCAGGGGTGTTCATACCTTTGTTAGTTCAAGGATGGTTCAAAAGTGGGTGCTAAAATATACTGCCAACGCTCTCTACTTTTGTTTCTATAATGCAGTGTGTGTTGGGTCAGGTTACTGCCATAGGGGCACCCATCCATCCAAAATACAAAAAAAAAATCTATACAGCCCATGCAGCACGATCACACATTGCCCTTTAAACTGATAAGTGTAATCTGATCTGACAGGGAACCTATCAAAACTTCTTACGTAAATCTGTAACCAGTTGTACAGTCACAGAGCGACGCCCAAGTAAACGATGTGTTGTCTGTTTTCAGTGGAGAGCACCATGCTGGCCAGATTCGACTGGGATGTATCTCAACAGTATGAGGCACAGATAGAACAGTTAAGGTCAGAACTGCCGCAACAGGCTATTGCAGGTCAGACCAAGCTGGAAGAACTAGAGAGACTCCAAGCTGAAGCAAACAGATTGAGACTGCAACTTCAAGAGGCGGAAAAAAGTAAAGGTGCCATCAAAAAAGCACAACAGATCCGTCTAGCAAACAAGAAACAAGACCTAAACGCAGCAAAAGAGAGAGTGGCCGCCTTACAGAGGGAACTGAGCGCGGAGCAGACCATAGGACAGGAGAGGGTTCGCGCCATGGAGAGTGAATACCAGGCGTTGAGACAGAGAGACGAAGAGAATGTAATGACTTTCGTGCTCAAACTGGAAAACAGGGACAGACAAGTTGTGACGGAAGTGTCGGACCGCCTGAACGACCAGCAGCACGTGCATGACGTCATCCAACGTCTCATCCGAGATTTCAACATCCGTCTGCTGGGCGTGGACTGTGAGCTAAATTTCCTGATGGCGGCCCCGGAAGCGCAGTGGGTGTCTGTTGTGGAGCGGCACCTAGAGGTGCAGCGTGTTGTTGAGGAACTTTTGCCGGATGACGTCAGGCGGGAAGCAAAATGGGAGGTGAGTTTAACAGTGGTTGCTTTTGAATATTATGGCGAAAGATTTTCCAGAAATTATCAACCCACTCTATGTCACGAAATCAGTGAATGAAAACAAAAGTACCAAAAGATTATTTAATATTTCATCTCATACTGTAGTAAAGTTCCGTAAGGTTCCGACTAACTTGCGAAGTAATATCCCCCCCCCCCCCCACTCCGAGTGCATAAACCAAAAGTCGCATAAGACGTACATAAACGTTTTTCTTAAAAGTAGGAATCTTATTATTTCGACCAGATTCACGAAGAAAGTGACACCGGAGGGCCGCTTAAAGATGGACCAACAAGAGACGTCAACAACAGTGAGTTTAATCTCACACACACACACACACACACACACACACACACACACACTGGTGCCCGCATACGCACACTAAAGTCATTTTCCTATTACCATTAGATGCAGTGTGTAAGAAACATTGATACTTAAACAGTACCTGTTTAATCAGTAGATACGGATTACTAAATTTGAGAGCATGAAGCTGTTCTGCTTGGAAAATCTAATTTATCGGCTAATTCAAAATACCTGTACCTTAGGCATCATAGTCACCCCTAACAATGCTTCAGGAAAGAAAGAAAAATTACCATGCACTGACCATTTAGGGCCATACATTTGACAGGAGTTAAAAAACAAAAACAAAAAAAAACTCCCACGTGTCTTTTCCGCTCAGCTCTCACAGGAGTGATCCAGCTCTATTTTCTATTTTCTGCTTGGGTATTCCGAAAGTCTCTGCACTATCTTCCACTCTCCTTTTCCCTAACTTCCTTGTGCCCCAAAAGTCTCAGCTTCACCGGCAGCTTGCCTCCTGTTGCAACCCGATAGCATGCACCTTGTCGTAAAAATATAACCAGAGAGGCAGAAGCCCATTGGCTCACTTGTGGAAAGGTCAAGGACATTCAAATGGGTACTTTGTAAAGGTCATTACTGTCATCATTCTAGGTGTGGTGTCTAAGGTATCCGTAATTTCTTAGAAAATACAAACGTGAAAGTTTTCAATGGGCAGCTTGTATGGCCTTTAACCTAAGTCAAGGCTATTTAGTGTTAGTAAAGGTCTTGACAATTCTTTTCATTTTTATTTTTTTGGTCATTCTATGTTTGTTGCCTCTGACGTTTTTAGTTTAAAAAATGCCAGTGTTTCACAACAGTTTCAGAGAAAATGCAAAAGTTAAAGTTTACGGCAGATCTTGAGTGAAGGCTATTGAAAAGGGTATGCCAAGAAAAAAACTCTCATCACTGTCTAGTTTAGTGCCTCTAGTAATCGTAATTTCCGCGGAAAATGCCAACGTTAAAGTTTTGTTAAATTTTTCGACAAACAGCTTGTATGGCCCTGACCTTGAGGCAAGTTCATACAAAAGATAACAGATAAAGTCATTATGCAAAGTTTGATGCCTCTGGTCTTGATAGATTTTGAACAAGTGCGAATGTTAAAGTTGACAACAGACATTATGTTAAAGTTTGTAAGTGTTTTCCACGAAACGCTTGTCTGTACTTGACCTTGAGTCAAGGTCATTCAATAGAGGTATGTCAGTAAAGGTCTTATCAATGTCTAACATCATGCAAAGCTTGATGTCCATAGTATTTGAAGTTTCAGACAAAATGTAAAAGTTAAGTTTACAACAGGCAGCTTTATTGACCTTGACCTTGAGTCAAGGTCTTTGAAAGGGATAGCCCTGGAAAACTGTGATCACTTTTTATTATCGTATTAAGTTTAGTGCCTTTGGTAGTTGTAATTTCTTAGAAAATGCCAACGTTCACTTTTTAATCGAAATTTTTGACAAACAGCTTGTATGGCCCTGTCATCATGTACAGTTTGATGCCTTTTTTTTTTCTTTCTTTTTTAAAGATTTGAACAAATGCCAATGTTAAAGTTCACAACAGACAGCTGTAAAGACCTTGACCTTTCGCCAAGGTCATTCTCAGGGGTTTGCCTTGAAAGGTCTCATCGCTGTCTATCGTTAGGTCATCATTGGTGCCTCTGCTGTTTGTAGTTTCCGAAAAACAGACAATGTAAACGTTTTTGCGGACACACAGCAAGACAGACAGACAAACAGAGAGAGAGAGGACGGAGGGTTATTACATAGACACACAAGTGAGCCAAAAATCAGGAAAACCACACTTTTTCACGACAGAAATCACCATAAACTAGCAAAGTCGTCAAACAGGGTTCCTCAAAGCATTCGACCCCATGTCCTATTAGTGATACTACGCCTGCAACCGAAATCCTTGTCACTTTGTGATTTGTACATTCCTAGCACACACCGTGTGTCTTACAGGTGGAGTGAGCTTCGACTTAATGACGGCCACCCCACGCTGCGTGTTTCTGTTTAAACCTGACCCTACTGACCCTCACAACCCAAGCCCCTTTATCACGGCGATCATCGCTACACAGGATGGACAACGGCTTGTTATGACGGACTTCAGGAACAAAATGGTAAAGGTTGTTGACCTGAAAAACCCGCAAACCGTCCTCCGTCTTAGACTCGATGATCAGCCATACAGATTGGCCCTACTTCACGACGGTCGTGTGGCCGTCACAGCGGGTAACAAGCGGCTTTACCTGGTTGACGTCAGCGGTCATCCGGCCTTCGTGTCGCGGGTACAGACCTCCAGACAGTACTGGGGGGTGAGCGCTGGGTCCACAGACGATACACTGATTGTCAGCTGTAAAATCGACGATGACGGTCCAGCCAGTGTGGATGTGCTTACACATGATGGGAAAGTCATACAACCGGTGGTGGACAGCAACACGCTGAAAGATCTGCAGTGTCCGGAATACTTGAATATTGCGGGCAGCGACCTGCTTGTGTCGGACTGGGGCGTAGACGCCGTCTTCTGTGTAGAGCTGGCCACGGGCCGTGTTGTTGCCAGACTCACTCACCCAGACATGAAGTGTCCACGCCAGGTGTGCGCTGACACGTCCGGAAACGTGTGCATCGCCTGCCGAGACAGTCATTGTGTGTTGGTGACGTCAGCTGACGGACGGTGGCGGCAACTACTGGATGGTATTAAACACGGGGACGAACCTCGTGTACAGGCATGGGGTCTGTGCGCCACGGGCCCGCGGCTGGTGGTGTCGTGGCATGAATGGAATAGCTACTCAGTCGTGGCGGGATACGACTGATTTTTAAAAAAAAAAAAACAGAAAAAAACAATTCCACTGTTGTTGTTTTTTTGTTGTTGT
The DNA here is from genome assembly GCA_018292915.2 of Batillaria attramentaria. NCBI lineage: Eukaryota > Metazoa > Mollusca > Gastropoda > Batillariidae > Batillaria > Batillaria attramentaria. Next base: position 355,867 of record JACVVK020000418.1, on the reverse strand, counting down.
TGTTTGTTTGTTTGTTGTTGTTGTTTTTTGATAATTTGCACCGAAATGTACCACGCGTGTTTCAAACTTATCCAAGTGTTCAAAAATATATTGACTCGACTTACTTGACTTAATCCTCTTTATTCCCTGGGGAACATAGGGCTGCAACCACACTCCGCCAGCGCACTCGGCTCTGGGACGCCCTCTTTAGTTCGGCCCACGTCGTTCCGGCGGCCTTGGCTTCAGCGTCCGTACTCCTCCGCCAGGTATCCTGGCTTTGGTCTTGGTCGTCAGAAGAGTAGTCGGCGCGCTGGCTTCCCGAGGGCTTTCACCAGCTCGCGTCATGGGCTCTACTAGAGAGGACTCTGTGACAAACCGCATTTATGGGGTTTTCATTAATTATGTGTTTGCCGTTTTCAAAAATGTATTTTCATGTGTAGTGCTAGCTGTTAACTAGTGTTTTAGACAGGTAGTACTGTACTGGATTTTATCCCAGTCTACCTAACGTTTTCACGTGCGGGAAAATGCCTATGCACGGCTATAGTGTTCGCTGAGTTGTACTCAAAAAGCGAGACTGTTGTAACACAAGTAGACCTGAGTTGTTTTCAGCTTACGACGTGAGCAATTGCGACAAAGATTGTGCGCAGTCCTACTATTGACCGGTGGAGGGAACAGGTCTTTTTTTTACCCGGCTTCTTTTGTGTTCCGTATGCCATAGCGCTACAGGTATGTTTGATTTTTGAATATTGTTTGCCTATTTCAAGACCAAGTGGATTGTTTGATAACCCTATGGATAACTTGATGCTATTATGATGTATATCTGATTTAGTTCTGAATGTTGGACTTCTCAAATTGTTATTCAAATGAGAGAATTTTTGGTAGGATGTTTTGAACTTCATTCTTGTGAGGAATCAGTTGTGAGAATATGGTTTGAGGTTGATGATGAGGATATAAGTTTAAACTGTTTGGTATTGTATTGGTACTTGGTAACCGGAAGGTGAATTTGTTGATAATTTCTGATCTCAATTCATAACCGGAACTTTCGAGATCGATGTCAGATGTCATTGTTGTTGAAATGGAACTTTGTTCAGGATCAAAGTTAGTTTATGGAGAAGAAATACTATCCGAGATAGTGGTAGTAATTACGGGTTAATATTGTACAGGAACGACACCGGAGACCCGGTGAGCTGACCGCATAGTAGTATGTCCGCCAAATCAGCGTACACCACACCATGTTTGTCTACGATTGTCTGCCCCGTCGTTGTGGAGCTTGAAGCCAGCGACGTGTGTTTGAGATCACGTGCAGCCATCCAGTCGAGCGCCGTGTCAAGGTGGAGCTATCCCTGAGTCTGATGGGGTACACCATCCTCAGCGTATTATCTGTGAAGGTGTCTGCGGTCCAGCATTGTTCAAGTCACTTCCAGAAGTGCTTCCAGTCACTCATTCCAGGGAGAAGGTGAATGAAGATTTGAATCCCCCAGAATTCCCCGAGGAATCGTCTGGACTCTCGCGTACATAGTTTCTATCCCAAGACCAACAAGTCTTCACCAAATCTACAGCATCGCTTCAACCAAGCTTGTTGAGTTCATCTTGTTTATTTCCCTTTGTTATTCATTTCACATCCAGTTGTGTATAGGGGCTTTTGTCCACGTTGTAGTACATTTTGTATTCAGGCACATATCCTTAGAATAACCGAGGTGCTGATGAAATTGGAGGCTTCTGCTTATCAGCGGTGGAAATGATTAAGCCTTAAAACTACTTATTAATTCGTGTGATTGTCTGATTGTTTTCGTGTATAAAAGGTCTCAGTCAAAAGAATAATTATTTGCTTGTGTGTATGAAAGGGAGTGAATGACGTTTGCATGCGTGCCTTTCGGAATGTCTGTGATGTGAAGGCGGAGTGAAAGTGTGAGACCGCCTTACGTTACAGACTCTTCCTGGACCAAGCCGCGCTGTAGATTTGTGGTTGCAGTTTCTGTAACGAGTGTTCTTTTTAAAGAATTGGGTTGTTAGCCCTACGCAAACCCCCAACCTGGAGGACCAGTGAGTGCGCTTCGTCTGGCCTCTACCCTTCGACCTGTCCGGCATGGGTTCAAAAATATATCGTGCAGCAATAGTTTTGCCTCCCCGTCGCATGCCAACAAATGGTTTCTTTATTGCTTTGAGGTAAATTTCAAAGGGGGGACAACATGAATTGTTTCGTCCACATTCCCAGGAGCACCACCTATGTAGCTCCCCTTACCTGACAAACTATTATCCACCTTTCAAAATGGGCGTGATAAAAAAAAAAAAACTTACATTACCGGTGCGCTCAGTGTAGTCGCCACGTCATCGAGTACGCTTCAGTTGGCTCAGTGCCAGCAAAGAGGCCAGCATTACAGACGCTGTCACTGTCCAGGTGTCTAGGTGGTGTGATGATAGATACCACGAAAACAGCTCAGAATTAGCAAAGCATTAGCACCTTTAACTTGAAGCGTACTACGATTCACACGGATCTTGGTGTTTTCCGTGGTGTGCATGTAATGCCAGGTGTGTTCCCGTCAGTCTTGTTGACAGTGACGGATGAGGTTCATCAATTTCCACATGCCACGAAACACCCTGAAAATTCCTTTTTCTTGTAAACATCCGTTTTAACTGCGTGACTTCTCAAATTTTTTGAAATTTCAAGTTTTGTTTCTGCGAGCGTAGGTGTGTTTTTCTCTGTCGTTTTTTTTTTTAAAGAGTGATAATTTACGTCGCTGGACGCGTATCCTGCTAAAGTGTTTGAATTTGTGAAAGGCTGATGCGATTGGTAAATGAACAGCCAGTGATTTGATGATACACGACTACGCATATAGAGTTATAACTTACAACACGTGCCAATCGCTTCTTTGGCGGGAGCCGGGGTGGCCGAATGGTAGAGCGTTGGACTTTTAATGCTCGGGTCGTAAGTTCGTATCCCGGCTGGGGCCAAATATGTGTGCTGGCTTTTTCATCGTTGCCCCGTCTTTGATATCACCCTTATGTGGTGGAAAAGGACGTTAAACTCCTAAACACCCACCCACCCGCTTCTTTGATGGCACGCTCTAGCATACTTGTCATGTCGTTGGACCGGTTATGACCTGCCGAGAACTCTCCTGTCCAGCTCAGAAAAAAAGAGAAAAAAAAAACTTCTCACCATCCCCCCTTGTGAAGCTGACTTTTGGCAAGAAGCTCTTCCAGTATCAGGTGCCTAGAGTCTGGAACTCACTTCCTCTACAAGCCCGTCAGTCTCCGTCTTTCACAGTTTTTAAAACCAAGTTAAAAACCCCACTTCTTCCAGTTTGCCTTCTCTCCTTAGTCAACTAGTAAGTGAGATAGTGAATAGTTCATTCGCCCAAGGATGGTCTTTGTTGCTTGCGCGGCTCTAGCTGTAATCACCCGCATCCCCCTCCTCCCCCCCCCCCCCCCCGAATTTGCTGCCCCCCCCCCCCCCCCCACCTCTCCTCCTCCAACTTTCTTTGCTCAGTTCATCGGGACTCCAGCTGCATATTTATGAAAGTGATTTCTGTGTGTGTGTGTCTGTGTGTGTGTGTGTGTGTGCGCGCGCATACTTGCATGGACGGACTGAATGATGCTGAAATGCTTTTAAAATCTGCCTCTCTCCATGTGTGGAAGGGTCGTCGATGGCCTACGCTCCACTTGGAGCCATGGGTCTTAGTAGTACTAGTCTCTCCATGTGTGTCTGATCTTTAGAAATGCATACTCCAGATCTTTGCGGGGGTGGGGGGTAATTGTAGTACAGTGTATGTCTCAGCAAGGATTCTGAACCCACGCGATGTTTTTCCCCATACATGCAAACAAAACACCACAGTCTTGCTGATAAATGAATGAGCATTTTATTCATGAATCCAAGTGCCAATTAACAAACAACTCATCCTCTCTTCAGTATAATTAAAAGACCGCCAAACACACTATATGAGGAAAGACCCAAATCATTACATAAACTTAATAATTAAAAAAAAAAAGACAATATACCTGTACACAGACAAACATGTATACTTGTTCTTCATCCAATATTACATTTTACTAAAGACCATGCAAGTATGTGCAATAACATGTGCTTTGATCAGAGCCCCTCTCGTACCGTTTGAACACAAAAATACCTCCGTATAACAGAACTGATGTTTCACAGGACAAATACTAATGGTAACAATAATAACACGCCGTTTTAAGTTTCAGACCAAAATTTGTGCTGAATCCTTCACGCGGTGACTTCTTGAAGTTGGTGCTGAACGTGTCCACAGGCTGAATGATCAGAGGTGATTGGTGAGTTCCCTGGAACATAGTCTCGGCAATTGGGAATATCAAACAGCTGGGGTGCGGAAAGGGAGAGGCCCACGGTTACACCTAAATGAATGTGACGCGGACACACCGTGAACAGTTTCAAACACCACACCGCGGAGACTCATGAGAAATTGGGTTGAGAGTGTGTGTGTGGGAGGTTTCAAAGTGCAAAGATGCAATCTGGAAGTGAATTCGACTAAAATGAACCAAATTGTCTCTGCAAGACTTTTGTGAGAATGGTCTACATTTCTTAATCACTTGTTCGAATACGCTGAAATCGTATGCAACTATCACCACATTCCAAATCCAAGTCATTTAGGCACAAACAGCAGTATGGCAAATCTGTCGACTAACCTAATACGTACACCACTTCCTCTAACAGTCACATTCACAAGCCAAACACTGGTGGTTTGTGAACACAGTAAAATGAAATACACCACCGAAAAAAAAGTTACTGAACCCTGGTTCATTTGCATAAATGTCAAAAAATAAAAATAAAAAAACCAACGCCCCTAACCCTAACCCTCACCCAAACAAATCTGTCGACTAACCTAATACGTACACCACTTCCTCTAACATCACATTCACAGGCCAAACACTGGTGGTTTGTGAATGAAATACGCCACCGAAAAAAGAGTTACTGAACCCTGGTTCATTTGCATAAATGTCAAAAAATAAAAATACAAAAAACCAACGCTCCAGGTTGGGGAAAATACAGATGGTTAATGACAGGGGGAAAGAAGACAGAAGGAAGAAGAAACACAAACAGAAACACATACACACACACAGACACATACACCAAAACAAAAACCCCAACAACTTGTGTTTGACCATGTGAAAGAGGTAAGGTAAACAAGTATGAAGGTGATACATGGACATGCAACATAAAAATCTGTGCACAAACAGAAAACCAAGTAACACATGTACACCCAATGTAAATGCCAATTCGTGCAAGTTACCACATTTAACCTTCCGGCTACGTCGCTAAAAAAACTTCTTAGTCCTACATCGTGTGAAACAACTTACCCATGGTTTTTAAATAGGTAATTTTCGACTTATTCCTAGTCCTACAACGTGGGAAACAAATTACCCATGGTTTTTATATAGGCAATTCACAACTTATTCTTATTTATTGTTTAATTACTCTGCTAATTACAAGTTAAACAACACAATTTTTGGCATGAACATAGTCAAACCATTTATTGACAAAGTCATGAAATTTCAAAGGTGTGACATAAATATTGACCGAGATACGTTCATCTAAAGCAATGTGTGTGCAACTTTTTACCCACGACGTAGCCGGAAGGTTAACTAGTCAGAATGCTAACAGATCAAGGTCTCACTTGTGGACATGAGTGGACTTGAAAACACGTTCAAAAGTAATTTCAACCTTTCCTATGATGAAAGATGCGAACGTGAACTCAACTCTCTACCATCAGGTTTCACTACGCTTACCCTCTGTACTGACCTGAAACAAGCTGCCCGAGACCTGAGCCGAGACAACTAATACTAAGAAGGAAAAGAACCAAACACGTTCGGTGACAAGGAAAGTGGACAGTTCTGAACAACTTTGTGGTCAACGTGGTATTTCACAGTGTGCACGGAAGCGGTGAGTTCTGTCGGATTCACCAGCACAGTACATTTTCAGCCCGTTTCAGAGATTATTGCCTGCATGAGTTGTCCCCCCGTGCATACACAGAACCACAGCGTGCATGCATTTTTCAGGCATCTTTGTGCTCTGCCACAAAAAAATGCGTGCTTGTTGCGGCAAGGGAGACAACAGTGATTAGTTGTCTCAGTCAGCTCAGGTCTCGGTTAGCTTGTTTTGGGTCATTACAGAGGGTAAGCATAGTGAAACCCACTGGAACAGAGTTGACGTTACCTCTCCTGCCAAGTTATCCCCCTTCCTCTTTGGGTACCCTCCCCTGCCCAAGTCTGAGCACTGGACATTTCCATATAAACTAGGGGTCTGAGAATGCGGGCTTATGAGGGCTTTTCCCCCCTTCGCCCTGAACATGGTTATTTTCTGCCGAAGGTTATCTTTTGTGAATAAGACAACTGGCAGCAATGATCAGCCATTTTTGGAGAACAGTCATTAAGAGATCACAGCAAACATGTAACGACTTTTTTTTTATATTCAGCCAAAACACCATTCAAGCAAGTGCGGGCAGTGTGTGTGTGTGTGAACAAAAAAGACAGACTGCCAAGATGAAACAAAATGTCCCATGTTCAAAGTGACCAGACAGTTCATACATATCAGACAGATTTGTTACAAGTACATGTATATATTAGTTGTAGCTGTGAAAGCAAGTTTGAAAGTTGGCCAACTTATCAAAGCTTGTATGACTGGAAAATACGGACACTTTCATCTTGTACCTCCTGTCACAATCATCAAACAAAACACCAGAGAGACACGATGGCTGTACCGAACATATCATGTTAGGCACACACACACAAAAAAAACGGACGAAGAAACAAACACAAACTATGGTCACTTTTTTTCTCAAACTGTCCAGAAGGCAGCTTCAGTCTTTCCTAAACGTAACAAAGTACACATTTCTATGCGATCTAATGACGTACGACTCTACTAAAACAACATCACCTCTTTACTATAAATCAAATAGTAGTGTCGACGACCCATACACATGTACATATACTGCCAAAAACTTTAGGTAACTTTTTGATTCGAGCCCCCCTGTCTTCACAGTGATTCTTTGTGTATCATAAAACATTGTGAGGAAATACATCCAACAGCCGAAGTATATCAAAATCACAAAGTTTTCAGAAATGTGGCCGTTTCACTGCATGAAAAACACAAGGACGACAAACAAAATGTAAAGCTCAGAGCATGGAAAACCATGCAGTTTTGTGAAGATGTAACATTTAACATACAAACACAATTTGTTCACAAAAATATCTTATCATCAGACACAATAACTGTAACAAACCTGTCCCACTTAACTTAGTTGAGAGACTAACACTTCCTTGTTCAAAGCTCCAACAGTCATTATGCTTAGGGTGGAGAGAACAAAACGCCTCACACTCCTCATTAAAAAAAAGCCTAATTTTTGTCTGGCCAAAACACTGAGGAATAATCGCGCGATCTCAGTAATAAGAGCTCAGACCAGTTTTCACACTAGCCACGGAATAAAGTCGTTACATGTGCTTCCTCGTAAATGTCAGAACATCAGGAATGGTCAGTGGTTACAAAGGTCCGAGTCACCTTCACCACAAAGCTACAGATATACATGGCAGTGTGGAGGTGATGCCTTAGAGAAAGCAGTAAAGTTGCAAATGAAAGTCAAGGACATAAAAAAATGACTGAATCCATATGCGCAGTGCGGGGGTGGCACCACAGCAGCACCGCATGCAGCTGGTACACGGCGCAATTTCATCAGAATCTGAGCAATTTTCGCAGTGGAAATCACTTTGTGAATTTCTATGTTCTAGGGACAGATGCAGCCTGTCAAGCTGTTATATATGGATACGCCCAAAGTCGCGCCGCTTACCGCATCGTAACCGCTCCACCACTGCGCCACCATATGGACACGTCACTTAAACTTGCACATTTCTGACTGCGTGCCAAAATGATATAGCGCTAGCCTTCGACCACTGTAATGCTGATGTGAGCCGGACTAGTCCTACTTCTCCTTGACAACAACCAGACTACATTTTCAGACAGAAGGAAGCGTGCTTAGCATGTATTAATACACTGTACAACAATACAACCTTGATTGCCTTCAGTCAATGAAGTTCACTTGGTATAGTTCGCTCGCTTGCGAGTGCAAATTGTACCCCAGAGGAAGGGGGGGGGGGAATGTATCCAAGTTCTCCACTCAGTGGGGTGATGTACCCTGGATTTGAGTCTCGCGAGTTGAAGTCACGTGATTGCTGACAGCTTTATGACTGTATCTTTTCCACAGCATGAAAAGAGTCTGTAATCATTTCATCTCCGAGAAGCGTAAGTATCACGAGAGTTAACCGGGCTGGAGGTTAGGGCACAATCAGCTTGTTGAGTGGGGAGCTGGGATACATCCGCTCTCCCTGCAAATGACTGCGGTACATTTGCACCCTTTAACGGGCGAACTATACCAACCAAGCATTAGTAAAGCCAGATGGACATAAAGAACGAAAAGCAAAACATCACCATGTGCACTCCGACCCTGTCATAATCCTCGCTGCATTCTCAAGCCAAACACCCAACAGACAAAACTTCAGTCACACAGAGTTTGCAAACCACTCGGGTGCGAGTTGATAATATTTTCGAGACAAACATATATATACACACATTATTCTGCAAAAATAGTGTATCCAACACCAAAAGCACAATGGGAAACGGGTAGACACATTTGAGTCACCCGCTTAACACATCACCATGGAAAAATGAAAGCGCCTCTTTCTAAAAACAGAAATGGTAAGATCAGAGGGGGGGGCCTTAAATACGAAGAAAATGGACAGAAGCAGCTTTATAGTTAACTACCACCTGCCAAGTAATGAAAGATAAAAATCTAACGATGCATTCTGGATACATTAGTCAAAATTCACACAATGAAGCAGCAACAGGAACAGTAACACCCTCCCAGGTAATACAATAGTTATCCCTCAAACTGGAACAGGAACGCACCAATCACACGCTGACACCTATCATGAACAATGGTCACCAGTCAGAAAAGAGGGGAGGGAGGGAGGGAGGGGTAACAGAGAGGGGATGAGGAGAAAGTAAGTAACAAGCAAACAAATCACTTTAAAAAAAAAAAAAAGGCATTTACATCATAAATTATTCAGTGACGAAAATAATCATCGGTAAACAAAACAGGTAAGTAGACATAGGTAATACTCAGCCAGAACAATATGGTTTCAAGTCGGAAGACGAGCTGCATCTCACTGTGTCTTGTTTCAAAAGCCAACAAAGTATGCAAGGATAAGGAATTACTTTACACGTTTACTGCTCCCACGGAGGGAAACTGTGTTGCATGCTTTCTGACTGACAGCACCCAAGGAAATTATATAATTATTATTAATCGTTACATAATAATGACAGTGAAATTATCCTAACATTATCATCATATGGGTTATTATACTTGTCAACAACAGACGACTCCACTCGTGAGCCCGAAGTCCCACTCCTTTAACCTACTGTGTATTGGCAAAACACAGTACATCCATTTTATGGAAAAAGGAGTGATTTCAAGAGGAAAGAGACTGACGTAATGGTCTTTTTCCTCATATGACGTCATGGACTTACTGTTTTCTTTCCACGTGTCAGTCGTATCGAACTACACGTGCTTTCCCCTTTGTGGTGTCTGGCAAGAAAGTTTGCCAGAAGAGGTGATTGGCTGAATTCTGGGGGCTCGCCCCCTTTGACAGGAGTGGAGTCGTCTACTGCTGCAATGGTCTCATCGAACGACAGATTAGGTTAAGACGGGTTGAAGAAACCGTCTATTCTGCTAACCACATGTGATGCCTTTCAAATATTGCGCAGTAAATACACAAAAGTTTTTCAGCAGCATTTTGACAAATGCGAGATAAAAAATCAAGCATGGGGAAAACATGAGTGCCGTTTGTTTTGGTCTTTTTCCTGAAAAGTGTGGGCACCAATGACATGAAACCACTGCGGACTGAGCGGGACTAAGTGGGGATGTTTGACAAACGGAAAACAGAAGGCGCCGTAAACACAGCACACAGTTTTACTTCTGTTATAGGAATATCTTTTCTGAATAAATGCTGCTGATGGAAAATAAGTACTTGTTACTTGCTGGAGACAGCGAGCATTACGGTTGGGAAAATCCAGAGTATCATTCAAATATGCGCACAAAACCTCCCATGAACAATGGCAAGTGATTTCAAAGTCTTCTCACGAGAACATGTCTGAGAAACAGTGATACCATATCAACAATGCAATGAAATACAAGTTGGACAAAAAACAAAATAACTGTTCCCATACATGAAGTCAAACAGGCAAGTTCATATTTTTTCATAGTCATCCCATTCAAATATATGTGGCATCTGAAACATCACAGTTTTCTCTGAATCTGACACGCGTACGTTCAATCACCAACATACACACTTTCAAAAAATTCATTCGCCCTCTCTGTTCTCACTCGCTCGCAGTCACACAAGGCCATCACTCTCGCAACAATTACTTGTTCTTCAGCTCAGCTCGAACTCGCTTTGTCACGCGGCCACACGTCAGACCTACAATGAATATCACGCCCACCACGGTAAAGAGGATGGCAACAAAGTAATTTTTAGCAGGCGACTGAACGATGGATTCGTAGATCTCTCCAAAGGACTCTGGGGGAGCCACCTGCAGAGGGTAGAAATATTTGTAATATAGACAAACCACCAAAGAGGAAGCAGCCTGTTTTCCAATAAGAGACAACACATCACTTTTTTTTTTTTAATAGTAATTCAAATCTTGAATTAGTTGAAATGCAACATTGTTCATTTCTCTGTGGTAGTGTGATCATCACCGTCATCAAAATCATCATCATCATCATCAAGACATCATTTGGTTGATCAGAAGTGATCTTTCTTTGCTCAATCAGCTACACAGTCTTCCCCACCCCCCACCCCCAACCCTCATACCCCCACCCCCAGCCCATTGTAACAAAGCTCCATAACCTACAAAATTTGCTGGAGCGTAATTAGGTTTGTGGCTCCGAAGGTAAGGACTTCAATCCTCTACCTTCCAGTTCAACACGCGTTGTTCATTCATCCTCTCCGCACCAACCCACCCTCCCACCTTGCCACAAAGTTAAATTAATGCACGACAACGACGTGCGAGCAGGTTACCTGAGCGGCGTATTCCCACATCTCTTTCCGTTTGGACAGCATCTCGCGACAGGGGCCCGTCATGGCGCGCGGATCCTCATCCAGGAAGGACAGCAGACAGGACATCTCTGTACAAAGAACGCACTCTTCAAACACTGTTTGTACCGTGTAGGTCGTGAAGGAACTAGCTATTACCCTGCCCAACAACCATCAATATTCGCCTTCATGCCAAAGCCAAAATCAACACATATATATCTAATCATGCATGCAGGCAGAACATTCATAAAGAAACGCTTGCCTGATTATTGTGGCCAAAAGCGGGCACTTTAAACAGAATTGGAAGAATTTAAAAAATCCTCGTGCAAGGTACAAAACAAGTCAGTCAATCCACTTCACATTACCAAGCCTCACAAAAGACATTTGTTTTAAAGCAGCTGTGCTCATGAATGTGACTGTAAGCATGAGATAGTCTATCGTAACGTGAGTTGAGCTGTAAATGCAGTATCGTGGTGTTTCCTGGCAGTGTGAATAAGACAAGAATGTCAACAGCCCGATGCTCCCCCAATCAGCCGTGTGACAAGACTGCGGCAGATGCTGTGCGTTTCAGCTTCTGTCTGCTTCATGCAAGTTTGTGTGAGGCTGTAACTATGCATGCAGCCAAGTGGTATGATGTCAGACATTACCAACATAGCTATGAGCGACATCCAAACCTGTTCTGAACGACATGCAAAACAGCTTTGAACGATAGCCAAAACAGCTTTGAACGACAGCCAAAACAGCTCTGAACCACATGCAAAACAGCTTTGAACCACATCCATATGACATCAACTGTGAACCACATCCACAACAGCTGTGAACCACACCCAGACCACTCTGAACCATATCCCAAACAGCTGTAAACCACACGAAAAACTGCTCAGCACAACATCCAAAACCGCTCTGAACCACATCCGCAACCGCTCTGAACCACATCCACAACAAGCTAAGTGTGCCTAGAGATGAAGGACTGTGGGCCTGTAACACATTACATGAACATTTTCAACTCACGTCTGCCTTGTCCAGGAGGCACTTGCTGACAGAGGGAGAGGAGGTCGCGCTGACACGCCGTGTGCAGCAAGGGATCCACATTGACGTCCACGTGACTCTCTGCCAGCAGGCTGGCTATCTCTTTCTTGCAGTCAGCGTCTTGGATCTTGTGGGCGCGGAACTTGTCCTTCAGGCACTCGATCACCCTTCCCTGCCCTTCCTCCTGGATGCTGATCTGCTCGTGCTTTTTGAGGTCGGCCATGATGGACAGCTCCTCCTTGCAGTGAAGTTTGATCTACGAGAAAAAAACAGACCAGCCAATGCTTGTGACAGCCCAAACCAATCATATGCGGGTTGTGGGAAAAGAACGGTACGAAACAGGCGGCATGAAACAGATGATTCTAAAACGTAACTGAATGGAAGAGAATTTTTTTAAATTTTATTGTTATCATTATTAGTATTATTATTATCATTATTATTGTTACTATTAATGATAATAATAATAATGAATAATCACATTTATACAGCGCAATTCTTGAAAATACATCAACTCATTAACACCCTACTCACACTAACATAGAACACATACTAAAAACCCTATTATTATTATTATTATCATTGCGCGTAAGAGACTAGAGAGTAAACGTTGTCGGTCTTATCAAAATCGCATGCTCACCTCCATTTTGCACGTCTTAAACAGAACAGGAGCTTGGCGAATATCCATGGCTGCTGCTTTGACACGATCACGAATGTGGTGTTCGCACGATGCTGACAAGCGCTGAAACAGCACAGTGTCAATACTCATGGAAAATGTAGAAACTGTTGTTCAATTCATTGAATTTTGTACGCACGTCACATGGAACTTGGTGTCCCAAGGACAAATCAAACGGATTATGATTCATACAAACTGCACATTATCACCACGGTCCAACATAAACACCACAGAAATGTTTGCCATGGAGAGGCAAAGGCACAACTGCGAAGCGCCTAAGACTATGTGATAAAAAAAAGAAAATGTTTCAAGGGAAATTCTCATATGGAGGTGACCGACAAATGGTTTTGTCAGTTAGCTTCTCTTCCAACACACACACACACACACACACACACAGCCTTTCCAACAAGTCATTTTGGTCTATGTGGAAATGTGCAAATCCATGCAAACATGGAAAATTACAAGCCCTGTATCAACTCAAACCGTGCCATTGTAATATATATCTGTAGAAGAACTCTTTTTCATTGGAACACACAAAAAGAAACGTTCTGGTCCTCTCTGAAAGGCCTGAAGTACTTTCCCCTTACCTTGACAGCAAACTGTTTCTTCAGACAGTTGATGACTTTGCCCTCCAGGTTTTCGTCGTTTTTCTCTTCTGTCAGAACGTCTTTACAGAACTTGGGGATGTCCTGCTGGCAGCCCTTCTGCAGGAGGGGGTTCAGTCGGTAATCTGAAACAAAGATGTGAAAAGTTCAGGACTGTGCACACCTAACAACCTTGCAGATAAAGATTTCAGAGCACCGGCCCCTGCAGTGTAGTGGTTAGCACTTCGGACCATTGACCGGGAGACCCGGGTTCGAGTCCCAGCGGAGGCAAGCGGGATTTTTCTTACCTAGGTCGGCTCCTACCCACAGCGGGTGTGCTAAGGGCCCAATGGGGAGGCTGCTGCCACACAGCCGAGATTCACCCACTTCACGGGTGCGACTTTGGGGGGTGCTTCCCTTGGTATGACACGTCTTATGATGTGGATGATTACACGGGCGGCACCGCAGGTGCCGTAGTTCCCGGGCCTGGTTAATTCCGGGATGTTTATCAAATTTTATGACAGGAATCATGGAATGCGGCCCTGCCCCGCAGTCCCTATCCACACGGACCACCATAGCATCATCTACCATCATCATGCATAAAAATAAAAATTGCCCCAGCTTCAGAGCCCTCCGTGGATTCCGCCCATTACAAGGGAGAAACACCACTGGAGCCGGCAAAGAGTTGTGGCAGCAAAAAAAAAAAAAAAAAAAAAAAGATTCCAGAGCTTAAAATGGTCGATGATTCAAAAGGAGGAATAGCATGGAGCATTTAGTGACGACGCTGCAAAGCCGCGGGCACACTCCTGCCAAAAAACTGTTATGCTAGGCATGTCTAAACTAAATCTGAGCAATTTGGTGCATTTTGGTATGATTTTAGGTGCCTCAGCGCAGGAAACAGTTCTTTTTGATGGAAAAATTTTACAATTAGATCTGTGCAATTTGGTGTGTTTTAGCGTTGATTTTAAGTGCTTCATAAGAGGAAGCTGTTGTAAAGGATTAAAACAAATCAAGATCGTGTATTACATTAATTTCTGTGAGCATAGAATTGTCCAAATATGTTCAACGGGCCAAGACTAAGGAAAGCAGGAACGTACCTCGAGCCTGTGTTATCTGTCGCTGAACGACGATCCTGCGGCATTTGTCATCAAAATCGTCATCATCCTTCTGCCTCTTCAGGCAGTCCAAGATTTCCGGCTCAGTTTTGGAATCGCCACAGTGTTTCTGTCAATGAAATGGCCACACCTCAGATTAGACCGACAATTTATTTTTGCTCATTGCATGTAGAAATCAAAATGATACCAAGTTAAACAGAGCTGAGATTTGACACCTGCAGAGAAAGATCTCTTGACTTTCAAACACTCCTGTTTCAAAACACGCATGAACAAGATGGTGTTACTTGCCAGAGCTAGGTGGGACGACTGAAGGGTTCACGTGGGGTATGGGGTGAGTAGGGGATCACACGAGACCAGGTTAGCACACAGGGGTACACGTGGGGTATGGGGTGAGTAGGGGATCACACGAGACCAGGTTAGCACACAGGGGTACACGTGGGGTATGGGGTGAGTAGGGGATCACACGAGACCAGGTTAGCACACAGGGGTACACGTGGGGTATGGGGTGAGTAGGGGATCCCACGAGACCAGGTTAGCACACAGGGGTACACGTGGGGTATGGGGTGAGTAGGGGATCCCACGAGACCAGGTTAGCACACAGGGGTAAACGTGGGGTATGGGGTGAGTAGGGGATCACACGAGACCAGGTTAGCACACAGGGGTACACGTGGGGTATGGGATGAGTAGGGGATCACACGTGACCAGGTTAGCACACAGGGGTACACGTGGGGTATGGGGTGAGTAGGGGATCACACGAGACCAGGTTAGCACACAGGGGTACACGTGGGGTATGGGGTGAGTAGGGGATCACACGAGACCAGGTTAGCACACAGGGGTACACGTGAATTCTCTCAAACTGAAGCCCGTGCTGGGGGTAGCATGATGGTGCTACTTACTGAAGACGTGAGGGTATTAGGGGCACTCCTATGGTATCATGTCATCCGGTATAACTGTGGGAGAAGGTGTTACTTACACGAATCATCTTCTTGCACGTAGTCACCAGGGCATAGTCAGCGATAGCAAATTCATCTTTCTGCAAAAGAGACAAGTACAGATGGTTTTATAATTTTTAGAATACTTGTAGTTTCTTTAAAAAAAACTTGTGACCAAGAAAATACCTATATGAATTTGACTTCTCTTTTCCAACAAAACAGCAACTCAACCGACACTTACCTCCCGTTTGAAGATGAGTTTGTGGCACCTCTTGGTAAGTTCCTGCTGGTTTTTCTTCAGACACTCCAGAACCTGGGGATAAAGTCAACACAAGAAACATTACAGGATGAATTTGATCGGAGTACACACACACACACACACACACACACACACACAGAGCAGCAGCAGAAGCAGCAATAAATACAAAAATCAAGATCAATTTCCTAACAGGGAAATCTCAGATGACAACTTCATAGTTATTGATAAAATTCTCTTGAACTTTAAAAGGTCAGTTTTGCACTACTAAATAACTTATTTCATCCAATAAAAAAGAAGAAGCTTCCACCACTGCGAGTGGCTTGGCTTCTTTTCTGATCCTTGAATAAATATATACATTCCTTGATGTAAAATTTTCGCACAGTCTCCTGTAATGGGGAACGTGAATGGGACTGAATCGGAAATACAAGCGACTGAATCCTGCACGCTCTCTGACCCCGCCTTCACACACACAAACCAGCAGCACTTGTGCGTCGCAGCAACGATCGCTAGGGGGCCCACAGTTTGTGCCAGATAGGTCTAGTCTTTCCATAGCTATGTGTGAAACTTACAGCAGCATTGCCGGGACTGACGTTGGAACAAATCGACTTGATGTCAGACTCGCAGGCCTCTTCCAACTGTGGGTCCAGCTTGATGCTCTCCCCCTGAAACCGAGTTGCACAGATTATTTTACTGCAGGGGGTCCAAGGTTTCTAGGAGAACTCAAGGAGAGTCCTGGGGAATCCCCCCACCCCACCCCACCCCTTTGCCAGCTTCAGTGGTGTTCCTCCTCCCACGACTTGGGTGGAATCCACAGAGGGATCGGAAGCTGTGGCAATTTTTATTATGCATGATGACAATGAGGATGATGGCATGATGATGCTAAGGAGGTCCATGTGGTTTGGGACTGTGCGACTGGGCCGCGTTCCACGTTTCCTGTCATGGCGTTAACCAGGCCCAGGAACTACAGCACCTACGGTGCTGGCCGTGTATATCATCCACATCATCTGATGTGTTATAACAAGGGAAGCACCCCTAAAGTCGCACCTGTGAAGTGGGCGAGTCTCAGCCTCCCTATTCGCCCCACAGCACACCCGCCCTGAGTAGGAGCCGACCAAGGTAGGTAAAACCCCACTTGCCTCGGCTGGGACTCGAACCCGGAACTCCTGGTCCGTGGTCGGGAGTGCTAACCACTACACTACGGGGGCCAGTGTCCTGGTGATTTTTGTTGTGTTGTGTTGCATTTCTGTGTGTTGTACAGAAGAGGAGGCCCTTTACACTCAAGCGCCCCTGCATTGTATCAGCCTCTCACCCTCTGAAGAAGTTCAGCTTTCAGCTGTTTGCGGCAGGCTGGTTCTACACGATGTTTGCGGTCCAGCAGCGTGTCGTTCCGCACGTGCTCGCTCAGGCAACTCACAACATCGTATCTGTTGACAGGGATACCCAGTGGCTAAATTATACACGCATTAACAGGAATTAATTGTTGAGGAAGGTTAACTATGGTTTATTTCACAGCCACCCCCCCCCCCCCCCCCCTTAAGGTAAGGATAAAGAACATTTGCCTTCTTTTAGAAGAACACATTCTCTACCCCCCCCCCCCACGCACAGACACAGACACACACAGACACACACACAGACACCCCCCCCCCCCCCAAGGTAAGGATAAAGAACATTTGCCTTCTTTTAGAAGAACACATTCTCTACCCCCCCCCCCCCCCACGCACAGACACAGACACACACAGACACACACACAGACACCCCCCCCCCCCCCCAAGGTAAGGATAAAGAACATTTGCCTTCTTTTAGAAGAACACATTCTCTACCCCCCCCCCCCCCACGCACAGACACAGACACACACAGACACACACACAGACACCCCCCCCCCCCCCAAGGTAAGGATAAAGAACATTTGCCTTCTTTTAGAAGAACACATTCTCTACCCCCCCCCCCCCCACGCACAGACACAGACACACACAGACACACACACAGACACCCCCCCCCCCCCCCCCAAGGTAAGGATAAAGAACATTTGCCTTCTTTTAGAAGAACACATTCTCTACCCCCCCCCCCACGCACAGACACAGACACACACAGACACACACACAGACACCCCCCCCCCCCCCAAGGTAAGGATAAAGAACATTTGCCTTCTTTTAGAAGAACACATTCTCTACCCCCCCCCCCCCCACGCACAGACACAGACACACACAGACACACACACAGACACCCCCCCCCCCCCCCCAAGGTAAGGATAAAGAACATTTGCCTTCTTTTAGAAGAACACATTCTCTACCCCCCCCCCCCCCCCCACGCACAGACACAGACACACACAGACACACACACAGACACCCCCCCCCCCCCCCAAGGTAAGGATAAAGAACATTTGCCTTCTTTTAGAAGAACACATTCTCTACCCCCCCCCCCCCCCCACGCACAGACACAGACACACACAGACACACACACAGACACCCCCCCCCCCCCCCCCAAAGTAAGGATAAAGAACATTTGCCTTCTTTTAGAAGAACACATTCTCTACCCCCCCCCCCCCCCCCCCACGCACAGACACAGACACACACAGACACACACACAGACACCCCCCCCCCCCCCCAAGGTAAGGATAAAGAACATTTGCCTTCTTTTAGAAGAACACATTCTCTACCCCCCCCCCCCCCCCACGCACAGACACAGACACACACAGACACACACACAGACACCCCCCCCCCCCCAAGGTAAGGATAAAGAACATTTGCCTTCTTTTAGAAGAACACATTCTCTACCCCCCCCCCCCCCCCCCACGCACAGACACAGACACAGACACACACACACACACACACAGACAGACAGACAGACAGACAGACAGACACACACACACACACACACACACACACACACACACACACACACACACACACACAGACACAGACACAGACACACACACACACACACACACACACACACAAGAGCTCCACGATGCCACTAAAACACACACTCACTTGGTTATTTGTGCCTTGCACAGTTCCTGCACAGATCTGTGACACGCCTCCTTGAACTTGTGGTTAAACTTGAAGTCTTTCAGTGATATCTGTTGGACACACATAGCTATACCATTTCCAACCTCACGTACGCAAAGCAAAAGACACTACTCAGGAAACAGGTCATGAAGCTGGGGCAGAAAAATGCAGTAACTACGGCTCAGTTGGTACAGTTCACCCGCTACGGGGGGTGCAAATGCATACCAGTTATATGCAGGGGGAGCAAACGTACTTCAGCTCTGTACTCAACAGGGCGATTGTATCCTGCCCATCAGTCTGGTCAGCTCTCACAATATTGCTGTGCTATTTTCATCGAAAGGCTTGTTGCCAGAAAGCGAAACGATTACAAAGTACGACAGATACTTTAAGCCACCACTGCGCAAGGCGTGGGCCGTCCCTGCTAAGCACAAGACCGCTGCAGATTGTGTAATAGTGGCTTGAAGTGGCTCCTAGTGAACTGCAGATTCAAGCAAAATTGCAATTTTTGCATAGGCTTTTAGGAGTTAAAGCCACAGATGGGCACGGCCAGTCAAGCCGTTACTTCACACGAGACACGTACTGGCACCTACTGCGTATCAAACCACGTGCAGCTTGCAGATCCCTACCCAGTGGCAGGGTTCAAACGTACCAGCTGGTGATGCTCTATTCCAGCCCGGCATTTGTCCACCATGTCTGCGTGGTTCTTGTGTTCAATCAGACACTCCAGAACTTCGTCTGGCTCAGCGTCGTTGTCCAGCTCCTCCTGAAAATAAGAGACAATAATAATGATAATAATAATAAATTGCTTTTATACAGCACAGTATCCCAGCAGACGCTGGCTCAGAGCGCTCTACAATTACAATTACACACACAGAGAGAAATACACACACACACACACACACACACACACACACACACAGCCATGCCAGACTGCACCCACACTGGCTATGGGCAGCAGGGACACCAGAACCCCAACAATCTCTCCATATACTCTATAATAATAACGACGATGTTTATGGAGCCTATCCTTTGGGAAGCTCTTACTAATCTAAGCACCTGAGAAAACGGGGAGAGGGGGAGTGACCGCAAACAACAGAAGGGTGGGGTGGGTGTTTAACGTCCGTTTCCACCACATAGGGTGATATCAAAGACGGGGCAACGATGAGAAAGCCAGCGCAGATATTTGGCCCAAGCCGGGATACAAACTCACGACCCGAGCATTAGAAGTCCAACGCTCTACCATTCGGCCACCCCGGCTCCCCGCAAACAACAGAAATCATCTTGCAGCGAGGCAGGGGTAATACAGCCGAGCAAGCAATGATGAATATCTTGTGGCAATAAAGGGCGGGGGGAGAGTACAATGATACAAACAGATAATTAAACAGTTCCAAATACTAGCAAACCCAGATCACCCTCAACACACAGACACAGCTATGCTGTCACACATGTGAAGAAAATAAATGCACAGCAAGGCCTGGCGCAGTGTTCTGGTAGTCTACTCTGCCTCAGTGCTGAAACAAGGGTTTCAGAGCACATTTGAAGGTAATCGTGGACTGCGAGTGCCTGATCTCAAGCGAGTTCGAAATCACCAAGGCGAGGGGGAATTCCTTTGCAGAGCAGGAATACACTGGAATGTGAACAGCCTTGGGACAGTCACAGACACCCCCTCCCCCCACCCGCCCCAATCACTCTGTACAGAATGGTGGCAACTGACCAGGTTGGTTTTCATGTAACACACACACACATACACACACACACACACACACACACACACACACACACACACACACAACACACACACACACACACACACACACAACACACACACACACACACACACACACACACACACACACACACACACAAAGCGCACACAAAAAGTATGCAACACGGTAAAAGTGACAAGCCGCAGAGATTTGAGGAGAGAGATCACCACGCAAAACGTACGTCACAGAATTTCTTGATCATGGGCGTGCAGGCCTTCATAAGAATTCTGTCCATGTGGATGTCCTCTGCTTCATCTTCCGTGAATTCCGAAATGGCTTTCTTGCAAGTGGGCCCCAGGCTGTCGAAGTTCATCTGAAGACACTCCAGTTCCTGAAAATGAAACCATTTAATTTTTTACTATGATGTTAAAAAGTATGCTGAACTAGCCCAGCTGCCAATCGGCTGCAGACGTCAAACGCACAGTTGACAACAACAACAAAATATCTATGAAAACCTCCCTCGTCTAGCAAAGCCTTCCTGACTCACACATGATCTTGACCTTCACAAAGGATCACTCAAAAAAGCATTGTTACCAACCATCATTGTGCAATAAAGCAAATTTTCTTCACCAAAAAACAACAAAAACATGCACACACACACACACACACACACACACACACACACACACACACACACACACACACACACACACACACACACATACAAATCCAATATCATCAATCCTTGTGATCTTGACCTCTGAGGTCCAGGTCGTGACCCGTTCTCACAAAAGGGACCATAAGTTGAAGAGTCTCAATTTGAGATATGTATATCACTGCAATCTACTGGATATGCAGCTTAATTCAATATAAGAATGAAAGCTGTACTACTAAAATTGACAGAGGTATCAGCAGTTGAAGTTGGCTCCTCACAAGGTGGCCATACTGACCCCTGGCACTCTTTTCGCCTGTAGCAGCGTTCGGCCTAGCGCGACTAACAGCCCCTTTCGCAAAAACGGGTCAAAACTGTGAGTCTGAAATGTCCTCACCGCCCCAGGTTCTGTGTCCTCTTTGTCCTCAGAACACATGTCCCCCAGCTCCACCCTGCAGGCGTCCTCGATCTCCGGGTTCAAATCCACGCTGACAGCGCGCTGTCGAATCACCCGCCTAACAGCCTGTTCACACGCTCGGGACAGTTTCTGCACAGATACAGCAAAAGATTGAGGGAATGAACACAAATCCACCAGCTCATACCTGAACTGACTCGAATTTGACTTGTTTGTTTGCAAACTTGAGCTGCAAAGCTCTACTGCCACCAAAATAAAGAAATCCAACCTTTGCAGAAAAATATTTTTGTCTCCTGCCAACACCCCAACATCCCCCTCACCCCCCCCCCCCCAAACAACAACAACAACAACAACCAAAAAACAAAAGCAGAGAAAAATAAAAGAAGGAAATTGCAGTCTTTGGGGTGAAGAAAGTTTCACATCGAGATCTCACTAAACTGACCAAACAGACATGGCGTCATTTACATTCTACGAAAAATGACAGGTAGGAGAAAGATTACATACTTTAATTTGTTTTTTAAATTTAAAAAACAAAAAACAAAAAAGCAAGCAAGTAACTGGTGGCATCTCTGTACTGACCTGGACATCAGGGTCGTCGTCATGGTGAAAGTAGTGGCGATGGAGGCAAGACAGAACCAAGGGCCCCGATTCAGGTTTCGTGCTGTGTGGAGTCCACCACTCTCCCGTCTCATGGCAAAGCTTTCTGGCGTCACGTTTGCAGTTCTTGTACAGATCAGGGTCCAACCTGTCGGAAAAGTTTTCAGAGCACATGAAATGACATAAAATAAACATATAAATTTAAAAAATTCAGTAAAACAAATGAACAAACAGGTGTTTGGAAATATAAAAACTAAACAAAACACAACAAACTGAAAAATTAAAAAAAACATTCAAAACAGTCTTGGATAAATGGTCATTATGGCTGCTACTCTCCTCTGTAGTTGTACACATACCACATGCAAACGCTTAGACAGAACCCCCCACCCCCCCCCAAAAAAAAAAGTTTTAAAAAAAATAAAAAAATAAAAAAAGTAAACTGGTAACAGTACTTGAAATCCCTGACAACGAAGAACTGGATTTCCAGCAGGCGTTCTTCACACTCGTCCGTCATCTCGTCCTCGTCCAGGTTTTCCATCAGACAGTTGATGATACTACAACAGACGGAGAATCGCACGATGTGACATGATGATCTGCTACGGGTACTCATTACTCGCACCTTCTTGTCTCTTCAGTTTTCCTGTTTCATTCTACAGAATGCTACTACCCACTCTGCCCACACGGTCCCACACTGAGGCCGTTTGCGCTTGCCAATTTTACTGGGTTGAACCTGGGTTGGTGTGTTTACATTTAACCAACCCGGGGTTAAAAGCGACCCGCGCTCAACCCTGCTACGGACCAGGGTTGAACCCGGGTCCAGGGCCAACTGGCATTTCAGATCTAAATATGCAGCTGGCGTCATGATATGATGCTTTCGCCAAAGCACGACGGTGGGCATGACGTCAGGGTTAGACGTGCAAAGCATGTAGTGTAAACGCTATTGACCCGAGTCCATCCTGAGTCGAGGTAAACTCGGGTGGAACTCATTTCTGGCCGCAGTACAAGGCCCTCATGCCTTTGGCAACTGGTACTAGCCCTCCGCAGGCCTCAGGAACCGACTACCAGCCGCAGTTGTGGACATCGGATTAGGTACAAAACAAAAGTACGGTCCACATCACAAAGCCCTCGTGCTGCGGGCAACCAGTACCAGTTGCTAAAGGCGCGAGGGCCTCAGGCTGCAGCCAGAAAAGAGTATGACATGACTACGCCCAAAATTATTCTTTAAACAGACCAAAATTTACTGGGCAACAGGCACTGTACTTGCTTACAGTTATATTATGTGGGCAGAAATGAGTTAAATTGTGTCTGAGGGACTACCTTTTCTGTTAGACTGACAGCCTGATATTGTCAATTTTATTCTGTTTGTTACACTGGTTACCTGATTCACAAAGAAATGCTGACAAGTGGGAAGGAGTAACTACTAATGTAATGCTAACGTGCCACAGGTACACCTCCAGCAGGCAGGCACACACACACACACACACACACACACACACACACACACACACACACACACACACACACACACACACACACACACTCACTCACTCACTCACTCACTCACTCACTCACTCACTCACTCACTCACTCACACACACACACACACATGCACACTCACACACTCACACTCACTCACTCACACACACACACACACACACTCACACATACACACACACACACACACACACACACACACACACACACACACACGCACGCACGCACGCACAAAATGCAGCATTCTTATGGAACAGTCTATTGTGAACATACCCTCCATGACCAGGCTGGACGTGAGAGCAGAGGGAGGTGACAACGTCGGAACAGGCGAGCTGCAATGGCTTGTCCAATCGGAAGTCTTCAGCGACGTTGGCTTCTTTCAGCAGCATGCTAAGCTGTGAATGTAATAATGGTCACGCCTTTAACAAACCATCTGAGGACATCCTCCCCCCCCCCCCCCCCCACCTATTTTACAAGTCAATGTACGACATTATGGCTCATCAATCAGGGAAACATATCAGGTTTAACACTCATACACCAAGATTACAAGTCTTAACACTTTTTTGACGAACCCAGAGAATACTCATATTAGCCAAACTACATCCAGAATCAGGCTCTGAGCATACTCGGCAACAGCGACTAGCAATCCAAATCTTGG
Source organism: Batillaria attramentaria (assembly GCA_018292915.2). Classification (NCBI taxonomy): domain Eukaryota; kingdom Metazoa; phylum Mollusca; class Gastropoda; family Batillariidae; genus Batillaria; species Batillaria attramentaria. The sequence goes on along the minus strand of JACVVK020000418.1, from coordinate 331,651 downwards.
CCTGGTCCGGGTTTTCAACATTCCAAGCCAGGCTTATGTTGTCTCCCTTCCGTTACAACCACTTCTTGCTTTACTGGTGGATTGCTGTTGTTTACTTGCAACTCCTCGGCAAAAACGGTTCAAAATAGAACCCTCACACACGAGGGTGTTTTGCTGTTGATAGCGTAGTGCGAGTGACTCGGATTCTGTGGATGTTGTTCCTGAAAACTCATGAATCTTCGCCTGAAAGTGAAGTTGAACACTCGCAAGTGGCTGGTCCGAGTCACATCCGCTATGGCAGGGCAAAAAGAATTTTTTTCCCAATAACTTTTGCTTTCATTATGGCAGCATTAGGCAGCAAGGTTATATTGGACATCATCATCGTCGCTGGACAAGGGGACTTGGTCTAGTGGTTAAGGTATCCAACTCTGGACCCTGAGCCGCTGGGTTCGAATTCCTGGTGTGCAGGAATTCGGATGGGTTTTTCCAAATCTAGTCAAAATCATGTGCAGACTTGTTTACGGAGCCCGTCCTGCCCTCATGTACATAAGCACACACAAATATCAAGTGTGCACACTAACAATCCCACACTGTGGCCGGTGGCATGGAAAAGAGAAATATACTGTCGCACACATCAGAGTGAATAGCTAGGTGAAGGTTCGCACATAAAGCAGCGCTCAGCGGCAGCAGGCTTTTACTGTTTCGGCCTCCAGCCCTGCCGCGCTGTGAGCATTTCAGAAGAGATGGATATGTGCGCCAAGAAAAAGTCTACCATTATATTGGCAGTGCTAGTCAGAAAAGAGTAAATAGCCTAGGCATCCAAACCAGTACGTCACCTCACCTGCGAACGGCACTCGGAGCTGATGGGCGTGCCTGGGTGTCTTTTGCGTGCCAGTTTCATCAGACAGTGCAGCGTCTTGCCGCCCACCTCCAGCCCTCCATCACAGTGGTCATGTATCTCCGTCTGGCAACGTGCCATCAGCTCTGGGCTGATGCGGTAATCCGACATCAGTCGCTCCCTCACTTTCAGCATCTCCTGCACGCACTCTGGCTGTACCTGTTGCTCTGGAAATAGTTGTGTGTGTGTGGTTAGGTTGGTGTTTACTCAACTCTCACTTACAGACTAGAATGACAGAAAACCTTTATGAGTCACACATGACCGTAAAGTTTAAAAGGAGCCGTTGTTATCAGCCATCACTGTCCCAAGTTTGGTGCTTGTAGTGGGTACTGTTTCTGTTTCCTGTAACTTTTGCTGGATCTCTGTGACCTTGACCTCCCAACGAGGTGATCCACACAATGGACACAGGAAAGCTTTTCTTGCCAACCGTAACCAAGTTACTTTTCGGTTGTCTGGTGTTTACGGTTGCTAACGAACTATGAATTTAACTTCCATCATGAGCCCCTGACGTTGACCTTATGGAAAAATTACAGGTCTTGTCACGAACGTGTCATAAGATAAGATAAGATAAGATTAGATTTATTGCTTCTTAGTTACAATTAAGAAGAATTTGCTTTGCTCCTCTTGATAAAAAACACAATTGATATACACAAACATACCATAGAAATACATACACATTCACACACTCAGTCATCGGCTAAAACATAATTTAAGAGAATAAGCACTGGCATTGCCTCACATTACACTATGTTAAACAAGCACTAACAGTTAAAAAGGAGGGGCAGGCCTAACACAGAATACAGATCACAGATAACAGCTCTCTCTACATATAGATCCTTCATCCACACACATCTTATCTTCTGAGCTCGCACAAGCACCCGCATCCACCCACACACATCACAGGGTAAGATATTAGACCGTTGGGGATGATTCACTAGTGTTCATATATAATGTCAATGCATAGGACGGGTATACTATTACTCGGTAAGTAAAGAGTTTAACTGGAGTGCTTCCACACCAGTGTATCATTTTTCATTACACTTTAATGCTCCTACTGCTTGTAGCCCCATAGAAAAAGTCAGTCCTAAAGTCCATCACAGATGACGGAGGACAGACAGACATACAGACAAATGACTAAGGGCCACAACACAGGGTGGGTGGGCATTTCAGAGATTTCCTTTTCCTAACATCCTTTTCCCACCAGATACAGATGATATCAAAGACAGGGGCAATGAAAAAAAAGGCCAGAACAAACATATGACCCCAGCTGAGATTCAGACCCAAACACTTAAAGTCCAACATTCTACTCTTCGGGAACAACAGAGACTCACTTTGTTACCTGCAGCAGTGAAAGTAAATTTGGTCAGCGTAGTTATTCATACCAGGGTCCGACTTGTTGGAATGATCTCCCAGTTTCGATCAGATATGCAGACACAAAACTATCTTTCAAAACAAATTTGAAAACCCACCTCTTCACAGCCTTCAAACAATAACTGTTGCCACATCATCATCTTGCTGGTCATATGTGTGTGTGTGTGTGTGTGTGTGTGTGTGTGTGTGTGTGTGTGTGTGTGTGTGTGTGTGTGTGTGTGTGTGTGTGTGTGAGCCAGGGGCAGACCATGTATGATGCTGCACATCATGTTTTTTTAGTTAAATGTATGTGTGGAGGCATGTTGTGTGTGTTTCTGAGTGAGTGAGTGTGTGTTCTTTGTAAGGCGCCCTGAGCTCCCGCGAGAGGGAGGGCATCCTTTAAGTACCCATTTTATTATTATTATTATTATAAATTACCTGTAACACTAACATACTTATTTCGGGGGAAAAACACACACACACACAGACACACACAATTTCTAAGACGAAATAAAGGCCTACCATCCATGTGCGCTTTCTCCAGACAAAGCAGGATGTCGGCACGCTTGAGGTCCTCCTGACCTGTGGTGCCGCCCAGACAGTTGTACTTGTCGATGTCCTTCTTGCAGCGCGAGTAGAACAAGTGCTCCACCTTCACGTCCTGATCCATCAGCTGCTGGCGGAGCTCAAGCTTCTCGCGACACTGTAACGCAATGCGACACAGAACGTGATATTAGTTTGTTTGAAAAAGCAAGTCATATTTACTGGCAATGGCTTGAGAGTTGCTTAGTCTTGCCACAGAGATTATGACAGTAGATTATCAATGTATCATCCCCAGGGCTGCCACTTTCTGAGAGACAAAAAGCCGGAAAACTGACCCAAAATCTGAATGGCCGGAAAGGCAGACTCCAGGGAGTCAGTGAAAGGAAGGACGTTGCCCAAAGAAAGTGAAAAGAGGGGTGTGTGTGTGTGGGGGGGGGGGGGGGGGGCGTTCAGATGCTGCGCAAACGAAAACCTTTACCAACCGTAATACAACCCGCATTCCCATTTTGGACCAATCAGAGAAGCGGCCAGGCTTCAGGCCGCAAAGACAGCTTACCACAGTGCTATCGGGAACGTCCCCGACGAATATGAGAATATCAGGCGCAAAATGCACCTTACCCAGGAAGGCCGACGGTCCAGCGATAGACACAGACTCGCGATTTTTGGGCCGGAAAAGCAGGAAAACCTTTTAAAAAGCAGGAAAGCACTTCACAGCCAGTTAAAAAAGCAGGAAGAGTGGCAGCCATCAAGTCGGAACATGCCGGATGAGAATCTAACCAAACCAGAACAAACGTTGCAAGCACGTTGCTAAGCCGGAACTCGGCACGTTCTGACTTTTCCCAGGCCACAGCCGGCAAAGTGGCCACCCTGCATCCCCTAAAGGAAATGACCACACCTGTGCCGTTAAGTCGTCCTTCCCCAGATGATCGAACAGGCACTGAAAGACGGCCCCGTTGCCACTCTTGACGTTGGGACACAGGTTTTCACGGTCTTCCTGGCAAGCGTAGTACAGCGGGCGGTCCAGATGGAAGTCGTCGGACTGCAGTTCAAACACGCGCAGAACCTGCTTCTTGCACTCCTGCCCCAGGGCCGCCATGTGCTGAGCCAGGCAGGCCACAGTCTTGCCTTGGGAGTGGGGAGCCTGGAGAGTAAAGAAAATAAACCGGGCTTACAACGGTCCATGATTCACAAGGAGGAAAAGTGCGTACTACACTCGGTACAATTACACACGTATGTAGCTGAAACTAAAGAAAGAAACATCATGCATGAATCTAGGTATGCATAAAATCTATACGTGCATGTATGCTACGTGTATGCGTACCATGCACGGTAGGTATGTATGGTATGTATATACTTGCGTACCAGTCTGTTATACGTACATGTGTTTTTGTGTAAAACGCGCACAGCATGTATGTACGGAACGCATGTATATGTTCATGTACCACGAAAAACAAAAATATTTTTTAAAAAAGACGCAAAAAGTGTGTACTATTTAGTGACAAAGTGGCAAAGCCAAGAGCACGTGTCCGCAAAGCATTTCGGGTGTCCCGGGGGCATGCTCCCCTGGATTTTTTTTTTTTTTAATTAGACTAAACTCTGTGCAATGTGGTGCTTTTGTTGGTATGAATCGGAATGCTTCAGAGGAGGAAACGCTTTATTTTGGAGGCACATTTTCAGAATTAGACTAAAATTTGTGCAATGTGGTGCTTTTGTTGGTATGAATCGGAATGCTTCAGAGGAGGAAACGCTTTATTTTGGAGGCACATTTTCAGAAAATTTAGACTAAACTTTGTGCAATGTGGTGCTTTTGTTGGTATGAATCGGAATGCTTCAGAGGAGGAAACGCTTTATTTTGGAGGCACATTTTCAGAATTAGACTAAACTCTGTGCAATTTTTGCCTTCGTGCAAGTATCAAAAGAGAGATCATATGCCATTGAAATTTACAACCACGCTGTTGTGGGAAAATCAGAAAAATTGTCTCATGACTGGCTTATGTACACCAACTTAGTTGTGTAAAAGGCTCCAGGGATTTGTGGGCGGGGGTATGTGGGTGCTCGTGTGTGTGTGTGTGTGTGTGGGGGGGGGGGGGGGGGGGGGGGGCGTGTGCGTATATATACATTATAAGTTGAAAACTACTTACATAATATTATGCACATACGCTTTATGTCATACTGTACATGGATGAAAGTGAATTATGCAAGTGGCTTGTGTGCAAAAATGGGGCGTACGGTTACTTTAAGCACATGCGCACTGTACTGTACTTTGTATTGTATTTGTGTTAAATATATATCCATGTGTTAAAAAGAGAAATTTAAAAAAAAAAAAAAAAAATCTGTGCAAGTTTGAGCATTTTGAAATGATTTCAGTGCTTCAGAGAAGGAAACACACTTTCTGAGGCAAGGAACATTTTTAGGCAATTGCCGGAATCCCCCAAAAGGTGGAAGATTTTAAGCCCTGTATAAAATTTTTAAAAAGTGAAGAACAAAACCCGCAAATCCAATGTTCATCATGTTAAAAAAAAAAAAAAAAAAAATGCCACAGAATACATCACTGTGTGCTCTATTCGTTTTTGTCCTGTCCAGTAACTGCTTTTACTGGTAATTTCGGCGTTTCACCAGCTGAAGTGTAGAAATACTGGTACAGAAACTAACTACCGATACAACATACTGGTTGACTTGCGGATCTGCCAGTTCCTCCTTTTATTGTTATTACATCAACTAACAACTACTGTCAGTGTGGGTTCAGAAGAGGCAGGTCATACCGAGCACCAGTGACAACCATCGTTTGCTGGTGTATTGTTGGCGCTTGCATTTGAATGACGGTGGTTCCGACAAGCAACCACCAAATGTGGCTGGCCTGCCTGTCTGGACTGAATAGTGTTCAGCTGGACTGATCAGGTAGGATAGCTGTCCCATGCCACCACTTGGGTCAACTCCTGGCACTCTTGTGCCAGGGACATGGGACTCCAAACAACCAACCAACCAAAATGTCCGTGATTTCAAAACTGAGGTCAAAGCGTGCAACTCAAGAAAAAGACGTGCTGTGCCAAAGTAAGGGCACTGTTCCGGTTGTAAATCAACAGCAGAACATAAGATCAGCTTACGTCTTGATCTCCATCCAGGCGACCACACTGGTGCGTGGCGATGTCTTTTTGACAGGTCTCAGCAAACCTGTAGATGAAGCGGTAGTCGGAGAAAATGATGCTGGCCATTTTGTTCAAGAAGTTCTGGCAGGAGCGTGAGCCGATCTCCTCAAAATGCTCAATCAGGCATGGGATGATCACCCCTTTACCCTGGGGCAGGTCCTTGCACTCTGGGACCTGCAAAAAGACAGACAAGGGTTCATCAACGCTGCTTCTTTCTCGCACAGTCAAGGGTTAAATTCGCATCTGCATCGGACGCCAGTCATAGACTGATTCCATTTTGAAATGTCTCCCCTCCCTCATCAAAGCGGACACATGTCCTACTATTTCTACGCAACAGTTGTCATGATCCTGGACAAAATGTCCTATACTGTTTTGAGGCAGCCAGGACATTTGTCCTATCACAGTTGCCACACATATGAAACCCTGCACAGTAGCTTCAACATCAAGCGGCTAATGCTAACACACAGGGATCGATTTTCTCGCGCGCCCTGCGACTATGTCGCAAAATGCGTCATATGTCGCACGAACATGACATCACAAGCGCACTTGACAACGCGAAGCAGAGATGCGCTGTCCGTGTCAGTCATAGAGTCTGTTACACTAATCTAATATTAGTGATGAGGCTTACTTATCCCGCTCGCCGCACGCGCTGCCAGGAACTCTCGCTCGAAAGAGTTGCAAAAAATATTGGGGCGTTATCAGTTTTCTCAGTTCTGCGACCGAGAGGTCCTTTTCCGTTCAGAACCTGAACGTCACTGCACTTAGGAACAGGCTCTCGGCACAGACATTGTGACAGAGTGATGCGGGTGAACTTGATTGTCTCATAGAAAATGTCTCATAAAAATGACTGGCCAAGGAGACAATGTCTCATTGGCATTTTTGAGTAAATCCATCCCTGTAACATATTTATGCTCACAGATCACTCTGAGATGTTTTTGTAGTATTTATCATCACACCACCTAGTGACTTACACACCTGCACAGTGACAGCATCTGTAATGCTGGCACTGAGCCAACAGAAGCATACACAATGACGTGGTGACCACACTGAGCGGTGTAACAACAGTCGTAAAATTTGAATGTTCGGCCGCTAGAAGCCTGAATTTCCCAAAAGGGGTAATAATTTAGAACAAAAAAATTTTTTTTTCAAAAGACCAAGGGCATCAAAGGCTGAGCGGCGAGGGAAAGGCTAAAACATTTCATACCTTTGCCAGTTCATCGTGACACACGGAAGTAGTGGCAGAGTCAAATCGGTCGTCCATGGTCAGTTCCCGCTTGTATTGCCATAAGTACTGGAAAATGTAAAACGCACAACTTATCAACCATAATGCTACATAAACTTGATGACGGCCCATACACTGATACATCCATTTTTTTGGAACATACAGTAATAAAGTAGAACATTTACAAGAGATAAACAAACAGGGAACAACTGGGGTGGGGAAGGGGGTTGTGGGGGGGGGGGGGGGGGGGCAGTAACTTACAGAGGCAGACAAAGCACACTGCAGCATACCCAGAATTCAGCTGAAATCAAGATTACCTGTGCTAGTGAAAAAGATGAAAGGTATACTGTACTTACATTCTGACATCCTGGTGATACCTCGCCGTGCGTCTGCAACCACACAAAGTCAGTTTATCAAACTCAAATGATCACGTGTGACACACAAATAAACAGTAGCAACATAATGGGGCGGTCAGTGGTCTAGTGGTTAAGACACTTGTCACCAATGCGAGCGGTCAAGGGTTCAAGTCCCATTCGTGGCAAAGAATTTTTCCTTCTCGTATGTGGCACTGTTCATTTGGGCCGATCGTCAGGGGTTCCCTCCGGGTACTCCGGCTTCCTCCCCCTCTGCTTTGGAAATTTATGTTCAGCCCACCAAATTTGAAAAATGAATGCAATTCTAAATTCTGAAATTTAAATAGCTGAGCTGACCCTTCGCACCACGTGATTGTACATGTAATGTAATGTGTTTATGTCCAGTGTGTGAGAGAATGCGTGTGATTCACATGAGCGTGCATGTTGGGTTCAGTTCGCGGCGCTTTGAGCCGATTCATGAAATTAAGTTGAGTAAAGCGCCTATACAATACTCATCATTATTATCATCATAATAAAAAATGGATGCCAAACATTTTGTACAAGCCACGGTGGAATGGGGGGGGGGTTGGAACTAAGAGATCCTTGTCTTACACCAGTTTACATCAATACCCCATTTGCAGCAGCTGTTTCCTCAAGCAGCTGTTTCCTCAAGCAGCTGTTATCAGTGGTTTATTTACCTTGTGGCTAAATCAGGATATGAATAATATATGGCTGTACAACGTGGCTGCGTACATTATTTTTTTATCATACAAACAGGACAATTGATTCATAGATCCTTCATCCTGAGCAGAAAGGGATGCTAGGAGCATGGCAAAATGCCTGTCACCATCACACACTCTGCTGAAATGTCAGCATATTTTCCCCTCACTTGTGTCATCGTCGTAACATCACACAACAGTACAAAACTACTACATGTATACACCGAAGAGTAACGAACGCTAAGAAGTTGTGCATTGAAAACACTTGTGCCTGCCTAACTAAACGTGTGTTAGTACATGTTACTGCCACAAGTTTCACTCAGCAACTGTCACTGAGTGTCAAACATCACATTCCACATGCATAGAGCAGGGTCCATACAGGTTCACAGTCTAAAAAATTCATGACTTTTCGAGGCCAACTCTCCTGTTTTCCATGACACCGTCCTCGCCCTCTTTCACACTGACACACGCGAGGGTAGAAATTATGAGCTTATCCAAGTTATCGCAGTCAGCAAGACCAATGTTCAGAGTTAGTCATAAGCCTTATGGGAAGGCAGTTTGTTGGTATTTTTGGTGAACAGCCCAGTGAATAATCACCATGCTGACCGTTTCACTGTGGGGCTCAAAATGGCTTCCATAAAATTCTGAAATTTCATGACTTTTCATGACTCTTGAGCTAATTTCATGACTTTCCAGGCCTGGAAAAGCTATTTCCAAATTCCATGACTTTTCCAGGATTCCATGACCTGTATGGACCCTGATAGAGACATGACTCTACAAACTGAACGTCGCAATACGTATGATGATGATGATGATGATGATGGAGACATGATAGGGTCCTACTATTACTAATTACCGAAAACAACCGAAAACGACCGAAAACAACTCTTAAAACGCGAAGAACGTAGTTAAAACATAGAAATAACAACACACAAACATGATTAAAGGTGAAAAAGAGGCATTAAACTAGTTTAAAGGAACAAAGTACTTATTCACTCCAAGAGAACACGACGAAATGAACGTGTCTCCCAAGGGAAGCGACTCTGGTCCGGACTGGTTATTTTCTGCAATATCACCTTTTTTTCCTTTTAGCTTTTTTTAAGGCCACTTTTTTCACCGTTAATCATGTTTGTGTGTTGTTATTTGTATGTTTGAACCGCGTTCTATCCGTATTAAGAGTTGTTTTCGGTCGTTTCGTTGTTTTCGGTAATTAGTAGGACCGGACATGATATAGTGCACGGCTCCACCCTAACTGAGTGCTCACGGCGCTTAGGGAGAGGTTCTGAAAGGAAAGATAAGATAGTACCAAAAAAAATTTCATAAAAAAAAAAACTTTTCATGGAATGTGCTCTCTCTGTGCATCAGAACCAGTCACTTAGGAACACAATATAACATCTAGAACCACTGTGGTGACTCTGGTCAGCGAATCTGTTGTTCTAGAAGTGCACTACGTACTAAGCAGATGATGTTATTTGGATGCAGGATGGACCAGTTCGACAGCACTGATTGATTTGGTGGCTAATTTAAGATTTGTTGAGTCCCAGTCTGGTCAGGAATGGGTCAAAAGCTCAAAGAAGTTGTCATTTCTCTAACAGTAAAAGCCTCAAAGTCACGATGGCCAAATGAAACAGGGTCCTACTAATTACCGAAAACAACCGAAAACGACCGAAAACAACTCTTAATACAGGTAGAACGCACTTAAAACATAGAAATAACAACACACAAACATGATTAAAGGTGAAAAAAGAGGCATTAACTCTTTGACGACGGAGCGCAATTTCTAGGAAATCGTGTGTCAGAAATTGCGCTCCGTCGTCAAAGAGTTAAACTAGTTTAAAGGAAAAAAAGTACTTATTCACTCCAAGAGAACAGGACGAAATGAACGTGTCTCCCAAGGGAAGCGACTCTGGTCCGGACTGGTTATTTTCTGCAATATCACCTTTTTTTTCTTTTAGCTTTTTTAAGGCCACTTTTTTCACCTTTAATCATGTTTGTGTGTTGTTATTTCTACGTTTGAACAGCGTTCTATCCGTATTAAGAGTTGTTTTCGGTCGTTTCGTTGTTTTCGGTAATTAGTAGGACCGAATGAAACATCCCTGGATCTGGCAAACAGCCTTAGAGCTTTGAAACTGGCAGTTTTTCATCCCAGCAGCATTAGGAATATAGCAGCTTTGAGGAAAATGCAGACCTGGCTCGATTTTGGATTTGAACTCATGCAGATCTATGCGAACTGTCATATGTGGATCAAGGTATTGAACATTTCTTGCAAATAATGCTGCCATCAAATACCATCTAGCAGAACTAAAAAACAAATCATTTTCCATTGTGCTCCAACTTCTTGAACACACACACACACACACACACATACACGCGCGCGCGCACACACACACACACACACACACACACACAAATTTTATGGCACACACAGTGGCAAATGGAAAAGGTTGGAACACTTACAATATTTTTGGAAAAAAAATAAAATGTTACTATCAAACTGATGATTTACCAGTTGGGAGATCAAAGATGGCACTAGCAGACCAGTGGTGGTGGGGTGTTGGGGGGCTGGGTACATGGGGAAGACAAGGCCATTTGTCACACACTGTATACACAAAATCACTGTGAAAAAGTGTAACTAAGCCGATTTCTGTGATGAACCTTGCGAACAGAAGTAAAGATGAGCTGTTATACTACTTATAGAGGAAAAGATTGTGAAGGAACCTTATCATCACTCTGAAGACAGTCAAGAATGGAGAAGTTGTTGTCTTTAACACCCCGACTGCAAAACTTCTGGACATCAGCTGCGCATTCTTCTGACGTTGACAGTTTGATCATGGAAGCTTGCTTAGGTTTCTTCTCGACCTGGGCCACGTTCATAGCTTCAATGCCCGGTTTTATATTCGGGATCCCACCCGCCGCTTGTGGAAACGCATTGCCTTGACCACCAAACGGCTTTCCGACGGGAGGCAGCAAATTATCACCAGCAGGTTTTTGGAACGGCTGCCGTGGTATATCGCCGTGGGCACCCTGATTAAGGCCACCTTGATTTCCACCAAAATTGCCTGCTCCTTGATTTGCATTTGCATCTCCAAACCCTCCCTGAGGAAGACCCTGTCCAAACTGTCCCTGCTGTGGGGCACCATTCTTTCCAAGCACATTTGCATCCCCGACTGGGTTACCACCGGCATTGGGACGATCAACAGCCGCTCTCCGAAATCTGTTCTGATTGTCCTCTGGAACATTGTTATTATTGAGCCCTCTGGCGTCCACGCTGCCTGAGAAATACACAAAAAACGTAAGTAAGGCCGCAAGGCCAGCGACACGTCGTCGGTAAGCCGCCATGTTGAAAGTACGAACTATGTTTCTAATTTAGATTAGTGCGCACTGGTCTGTGACAAGCTGGTTGAACGTAGGTCGACACTAGTGAATATTACTCTATTGCTACTTCAAAATAAGATCAACACGGTCTGGCTTTGGTGTAGTTTTGCCCCATTAATTGAGAATCCGCACGATTTATATCATCCTGTTGCACTATTTTCGCTCTCTGCCGGAAATAGAATCGTGGTGATTTCCCTTATACAGAAGCCCCGCCTTCTCTTATCGAAATCGAAAGCTGAAAGCGAAGCTGATTGGTGATTTCCTGTTCCGTAACTGGTAAAACTCCATAACTATCTTTATGAGAGCTTCCCCACTTCCATGCGTGGTTTTCTACATGATCGTTTGGCGGTTAGACGGGTGGCAGAATATTCCCTGTGTACCACAGCCGGTGAGTCAGTCAACCGTGCAGGCGGTGCCGCCTGGGAACTGACAACGCCGCTCTAGGTACTAGTAATCAGATAACTGCATGAGAGCTGGCAAACTTAGGTTCCTGGGGACCGCAGTTCTCTAGATCCACCCGGCAACGCTAAAAACCTCAGTCTGTCACACGCGGCGATTCTGCACGCCTGCTAGCGGTAAAATGCACTCGGCCCAGCCACTGGAATTAAACCCGCTTCAGTGTAGTGGACACTCCCCAGGGACGCCGTCGCCACGCCTGTGGATAGAACACGATCCTACTATTTCCTCGCCACGCAAGCCACTGAGTCGCCGTCGCCGCCCGCGCGCTGTGTGTATTGACTAGCGCCAGGCCGGCAGCGCACTGAGCCGTCCAGTCCGCCCAGTGCACGCTGGTATCACAGTGATCGTGTGAACTGACATCAGTTCGTCGACGTATGAGTTTTGTTTTTGTTTGTTTGTGTTTCTTTCTAACGCCCCTCGAGGGTCAAGAATAAATGACTTGATACCCTTGTCTCACTGATTCGCTTTGAAAGCCTCAGGGTGTATCATCAATGGTGGGCCGGGTGACACCCACATGACGTCAGATCTGATGATTTTGTAATATGGAGACGCCAGGAATTTTGTTTGTTGTTTGTTTTTCAGCTTTTTATTTCCATCCGGAAGGGTTGCTGCATGGAAATCAACTACGGTGTGAAAGAAGATGGTCAGCAGACCAGTATGTTGTTCCATTCAGTGAACGGCTTCTTTTGTAGTACCATCAGATGTACACACACACACACACACACACACACACACACACACACACACACACACACACACACACACACACACACACACACACACACGCACGCACGCACGCACGCACGCACCGTCTCTCTCTCTCTCTCAAAAGCAGTCTTTCATTTTCTGGAGCGGCATTATGGAACAGTCTTCCAGCCCATGTTAAACATGCATGCTCTAACACAAATTTCAAACAGCTTTTATTCAAATATCTCATGTCACACGATGTTTAATCTTCTCACAGGTTATTCTCGCCCATTCCTACACTATGATGTTTTGACATAATTGGTTTGTTCATCACGCTTCTTAAATGTTTCTGTCTTATTAGAGTGTAGTTTCATTTCCTATGGTTTTATTTCTATTTTGCTTTTTTCCTGTTGCATTACATATGTGTATGTGTGTGTATTTTTCTGTTTAGATAGACACTAGTAGAAATAGAAACGGCAGGTATGAAAATTGACTGTCTCACGTTAATATCTCAACCGTTGGAAAATAAAGTTTTCTTGATTCTTGATTCTCTCTCTCTCTCTCTCTCTCTCTCTCTCTCTCTCTCTCTCTCTCTCTCTCTCTCTCTGCTTCTTTTGTGTGCTTCTTTTGTATTGATCATTTATCTCTGTGTGTGATTTCTTTGTAGTGTAGTTTTCCTAGTTTAGCAAGGACTGGACAAGATGGAAGACAGGTCGTTGTACCTATATCTTTTTATCCTTGGAAAATAAAGTTTCGTTCGTTCGTTCGTTCGTTCTCTCTCTCTCTCTCTCTCTCTCTCTCTCTCTCTCTCTCTCTCTCTCTCTCTCTCTCTCTCTCTCTCTCTCTCTCACGTCATTGTCAGAGTTAGACTTGCGGCATAGTCTCTGCTTAGAACGGCACTGACGAGTGTTATTAGTATCACAAAAACTTGCCTTGAACGTGGAAAATTTAGCCCGTTTTATCATGCTGTTTCCACTACTGTGAAAACAACATAAAAACACTAATATCGATACGCCTCCGCAGTTGCGGTGGCTGTAAACCGGGTCAGGCTTTTACTGCAAAACAATGGGAAGGATGCGGGTGCCATTTTCAGAGAGTTTCGAGTGATAATTTTGATCAGCCGTGCCCGTTCCGCTCAACAGCATCAGGACAATTCTATAACGAGTCGTCCTTCGTTCCCACGAATGTTATCGACAACTGATACCAACAGAGAACAATTGCTCAGTTAAAGCCAGTCTGTGTGATTGTTGGTGTGAATAAACATGTTCGACTGACCAAAGCGGAGCAAACTATACCGGCCGTCAGTTAATCGAATTAACACGTGTATCCGCGCTTCACGCAAAACGATCTCGATCTCCCATCCCATCTCATCGATTTCCCATCCTCGATAATGCACCCTCCCTACCCCCCTCCTCTATCCGTGGCCCTCGCACAAAACTTGAACAATAACAACAAAGCGCCTGTTGTAGACTGTACTATCTGGCTACCCACTCTAATCGGCAGCCAACCTAATCCAAAACAGCAAAACACACACACACACACACACACACACACACACACACACACACACACACACCTGTTTGATATATGCAGGCTGAATGTAGCCTGTATTAGGCAAAAAAAAAAAAATGTTGTTTCTGGTAACCCGACCGACCCTATCCCCACCCCCCTAAATTTTTTTTTTTTTTTTTTTTGGGGCTGCTGGAGAAAAAAAAAAGGAAAAATACAAGCACGACCAGTTTCGGTTTTCATGCGCCTGTCGTCAGGGAAGTCGTGCGCCACCGCGGACCCAAGATTAGAACGAAATATGGTAAGATAATGTGTTATAATATTAAATACAGTTTCACAGAACATCATTTCTTATTAATACCCTGTTTCTTTGTTCTTGGATATGTGTGTGGGGGGGGGGGTAAAAAAAAAAAACTACCTACCTACCCCCTTTATAAGTTGTTTCTCTATCTAGAGAAACAACTTTATGAGACGGGGCAGATTTTGCTACGCGCAGCAGCAAGTTTCAGTGATACAAAACAAGACTGTGACGTTTCTCCACAATCATAATACTTACTTTCACGCACACAGTGACGTAACGAAATCTGCGTCATAGACACCTTACGAGCACACTTTGCTGCTGCGTTCTTTTTTGGCGGGAATGACGTGTGTGTGTGTGGACGGATGTAATGATGACTATCTGCTAAACCACCTCGCCGGACGGCTTTTTACTTTGAGATAAAATGGGCAGTCATATTCTCCAGAGCTATTTTTCACGATTTTTAGCCTGCCGCATTTTGAGAACAGTTATCGCCGATTTGAAAAAATCGGTCATGTCACGATTTTTTTCGAAAAACATGTTCAAATGGCTTCATTTTCTGAAATTGGGAAGATCATCCAATTATACTGCCTGTTTTCGTAGCACAGCTCTGTAGCTCTGACAGGTTTTGTGTAAGAAAAATATTTCCGAGGTAGGGGTGGTTTGCATATAAGGCCAAATATCTATGAAACGACTGCTTCAAATTACTCATCATTCCGGTATTTTTGTCACTTGTGCCAACTGCACATATGACATGAACTACTGCACTATTATAGCTTTAGTATTAAGAATAGCAGAGCTTTTAGATAAACACATTTTCCACGTTTCTGTGAGAAGCGCCGGTCAAAAAAGTTCCAATTTTGCAATTTCGTAAGTACAATCCAAGGCACTTAAGTCCACGTTTCATCAGCTCTCTAGATCTTCCAGATTTTATGTAAAAAATTAATTCAGTCACGGAAGTCACAAAAGCAACAAGGAAATCACAAGATATGTAGAAGTATCATCTGTCAGACGAGCAGCGTGAGACTGACGTCAAATGTTTGGTTCACAGACAAAATCTGCAAGTATCGTCACTGCTTCCGACATATCATCAGCCCTCTAGATCTTCCAGATTTCATGTGAAAAATAATTCAGTCGGAGAAGTCACAAAGCCAACAGGGAAATCACAAGACATGAACAAGCATCCTTAGACCATCTCAGTGCTAGAGGCTGACGTCAAAAGTTTACTTCGCGGAATTGACGTCATCTCTCTCTCTCTGTATGACGACCTGCCTGAGGCTGACGTCAAATGTTTAGTTCACGGAACTGACGTCTCTCTCTCTCTCTCTCTCTCTCTCTCTCTCTCTCTCTCTCTCTCTCTCTGGGGAGCCAGGGTGGCCGAACGGTAGAGCGTTGGACTTTCAATGCTTGGGCCGAGAGTTCGAATCCCGGCCGCTGGGGCCAAATATTTGTGCTGGCCTTTTTCTCGTTGCCCCGTCTTTGATATCACCCTTATGTGGGGGAAAAGGACGTTAAACTCCTAAACACCCACGCACCCACCCTCTCTCTCTGCCTCTCTCTCTCTCTCCCCCTTCTTCCCCCACTCGGCCCCACCCCCAGTCACGTGGCTAATCGGTCGAGGTCGTAGAGGATCTAGTGTCATTGGTAGAACTTGGAGAGGGGAGAACCGGCAACAATAACAACAAAACATACAAAATAAAATGAAGTTTGGAAAAACAACTTTGTAGGACGGGGCCGTTCCTCCTTGTTTTTTTTAGCCATGTTACCAGAAACAACTTTTTTTTTGTTTTTTGGCCTTATCTGGCTACTCATTCTGATCAGCACATACGGATGTCCGTGACGTTACGCTGGGCAACCCATCCACCCGTTCTGCTTGGAACTCCGTTCCTAACCGGGTGTTCGAATGAATTTTTGCCAGTTCGGGGCCCGCCGGGCTGCTGTTTCAAGTGCCGCTTGTCACGCGCTTCGCCGCCGACTTTGAGCTGAGGTTTCGTTCTTGGGATCGTGAAGCCAACGTAGACAACGTTGACTGAATCTCCTTTTCTGTTTACTTCGCGGCCACAACAACAACAACAAAAAGTTTAGTCACACCTCGCTAAGGGGCTTCCCTGTT